>JARYHS010013630.1:231023357-231073373 GCA_031002005.1 Vandiemenella viatica
TTCCGGAAGGCGGGACGCCTCTTTCTCCCTCTTGTTTGCCGGCGCACATTTCCGCAGCTCTCAGCCGCGGCGGAAGTCCGGCGTCTGCCGCCACCGCCCTGCCCTGCCCTGCCCTGCCCTCCTCGCACGGCCTAATGTACCGCTCCTTGAGCCACTCACTCCACCAGCTGCAGATACACTCACGATCATCGTTGACGTACTAATCAACTGCAAGGTCTTGAGCTTATTTTAGGGATTTATTTGAGGAGTTCTCAACCATTTTTAGTGTACTTAGTATAAACTAATATAAATGCAGAAGCAACTCTGTTAAATTTCGGTCTTTATGAAATTTTATAAGGAAATAATATGTAGTATCATTAAGAAGGGTAGGATACTTTTTTCGGATTAAATAAGATCCTGTCATGAAATTTTGAAAACAAACCGAACGGTGAACGACAGACGGATAGCCCGTGCAAGTCTCTCTAATGGTATACAGGTCGCTCAGGTTTTATTTCTCTTTCAGTCAGTTTTTGAATGATCTGTTCATAAATTTCATATACAGACACAACTTATTATCTTGACACCGTGCTTTCTGCTACACCTTTTACGTATCTTACAGTGTGCTATACCCAATTCCAGCAAGATAATTATAAGTACACGCCTACGAAGTCGCTAGGGTAAATTATTGCACTAGGGGGGTTTGGTGGAAGAACTGCTCTCTGGAGACACGTCAGTCTGGTTTCACAAGGGCAAGACCTATGAAAAAGAAACAGTTATATGTAGGAAACAGTGGACGACTTTCGCCTATAGATAGTCATGAGGAGCGTTTAGTCGCTCCTGATTCTGATATTTGAGAAGTAGCGGACCGACAGTTTTTACTGCGAGTGAAACAGAGGTTTGTTTGATAGCTGAATTCGTTTGACAGTTGATGGGGAGTAATTTAGATTTCGGCCGAGTGTTGTTTGATTTCGTAAACGACTTTTAGAATATTTGAGGGCTCAGAATATTGTCTGAAAACCCAGTGTAACTTCAGTGTCTGAAAGAGCGGCTTCTTTTAATGTGTAGCTAGGCCAATATAATTTCAGAAGTATTTAGATGCTATTCAGCAACTTACCCTGTCAGCCAATAACTATAAATGAGCCTTGTTTGTTCGTGACTGGTCGAGTTCAGTGAAACAGACCATGTTCTTCACTCGAGAATAGTTAAAACCGCTAACCGCCATTTTGGCACCCTTCAGAACAGTTTCAGATAGTTGCAGACATGTATCACACGGACGTTGTGGCTTTGTTCATACGGCGAGATAATTTTAACTGTTTGCTAATATCTTTCTTGCCTCACGTCACTGTTTGTCTGATTCACGTCGTTTAATATCTTTCGTGTTGGTTATTTCACCGAATGCTTAAGTATTTGGTTAATGTTTGAAATATCGTTTATTTGGAGGTTCGTCTTAGGTTGTACTATAAGGAAATGATAATACAGCCGCAAGCTAAAGTGTTCGGTATAATTATTGTGTCGTATCTAGGATCCATGCTGCTTTCTCAACCCGATGTAACCTAAATGGTTAATGGAATGTATGCTAGGTTAGGCTTTTGTAATAAATCAAGTTAAATGCAATTCGTATCATACTCATTCGGAGTTCCTGCTTTTTACTCCACAAATGTGGGCAGTAATTAGTCTAAGTTCAAAACACACCATCCATGTGTTTAACTTAGCTGTATATAATGGACACGTATAATTTTTTAGCAATCCATACTGTGAAGGGTTACATGAAGGTTATAGGTTACGTCTTAATGTGGTAAATGTTTACGAAATTGGTTCTAATAACTTAGTTTATTCAATCATCTACCAATTGCCTTTACAATCCTGGTGTAGTAAGCAAGATTTATCGGTAAGCGAGCACCACACACTAGCAGGTATGCATGCCACAGCTATTCCAATACGACGCACTGAAAATAATTTTCTATAACAGTCCGCAATTACATCTGAACACTATATCAAAATAATGAGCAACATAGAATACCTCTACCTTTGTCACCTGCTGAAAGCCACATCTTCTACGTTTTCACAAGTTGCTCTGAACAAAAAGTGAAGAGAGATTGAAAGAAATGTGCAGCAAATTTCAGGTAAAAAATGACTATGACCACAATTTGGCACTCAAGTTCACACATAAGGAAGTGTGAAATTTTCTTTTTTTTAGGTGACAAGAGTAAGGGATGAGGATAAACTATCTATGGATATTCTGGAAGATTTATCGTAAAAATTAAAAAAAAAATATAATTCAAATTCATTAAGGGCAAAAGTAGGAGGGTGGGGAAACTAAACTTAAACAAAATTTAAAAAAAAAAAACATGAAAAGGGAAAGTATTTGCGGAGGGAAGTTCCCAACGGATCATGCGCTACATCACAATTAAATTAGTAATAATGATAATGCCAAATATATAAGAGGGATTTAAAACGACAATCGGGAATTTTTGTAAAATGGAGTCTGTTCGAATAACTGAATCAGCAAAAAAAAAAAAAAATCGATTCTACTATAGTAATTTTTAAACTAGGGCTTTACGTTTCGGCAATGACGAGCCGTGAAGAAAATCGGCTGCAGCCTGCAGAAATAAATCAGGCATTCAGTTGGCGATACTTCAAAAAAACCACCGAAAACTGAAATTTGAATGATGGGTCCTTCGAATACAGGTCCTGCAACTAAGGTCACTCTCAGTTAACTGAAATAACTAATATCGGTGCAGCATTTCTTTTCATACTGGCAAAGCTTTTGTAAAATTGGCTCTACTATGTTATAAAACTATAGAAATTTAACTACCTACAAATTGGAATGAAAAAAGCTAACGTTAAAAATAGCAAAATCTGCTTGTTTTGACATTTTAAACAAAAAACATGGAGCCGTCGTATTGCATGATTGTTGGTAAGCTAGATTAGAGTTTCCAGAGTGCTTCAGAAGTATCAAGGCCATTCTCCGACTACTGGCCGCCATTTTGCAGTAGTGGAGGACGAGGGAGCATTAAAAGATTGCAGCGCGGCGCAGCCATAATTCCGTCTGGCGAATCACTTAGCAGTGCAGCGGGCGGCAGCTTGCTAGATTACAAGTCTCCATTACGAGGGCTCCCCTCCCTACCACTATCTCTCTCTCTGCGGCGGCTTTCGCCACTAACATTTCCTCCGTTTCCTGAAGCACTTGGATATCCACGATCAGGGAGCAATGCGTCACGGTAACATAAATGCTGTGCTCACACCAACAAAGATCATCACTCAATCTCCCCCCCACACACCTATCGTTTTACATTTGTTGGGGGGGGGGGGGGTGAGACACACTACGAACTTGAGATTTCTTTGCTAAGTAGCTAACAATCTGCAAGGTGGAAGATAGTGACCACGAAATAAGTAAGACAACAGACTAGATTTTACTGATTTCTGGGCAAAGTTGACTTTTTTTCTTATTGCTTTACGCCTCGTCATGAGACTGGAGACAAGGAATGAGAAGGAATTCGTCGTGGTATTTTTGACGGAAGTATCCCGGCATTCGCCTGGAATGATTTGGGGAAACTATGGAAAACCCAAATCTGGATGCCCCGGGGAAGGGGGGATGCGAGGCCAGAACGTTAACCGTTCACCCACCACGCTCGGTGTAAAGTGTAAACCGGATTTGTATGTATGAAGTATTTACGTCTCGATGATAATCGTTTAGAGTCAATTTAACGAGGCCGTTCGGATGGAACACGATGAGGAAATGGGCATGACATATATTCAGAAACTATCCTGGCATTAGTGCGAAGAGATTTCGGAAAGTCTTGGAAAATCAAAATCTACGAGTCGAGGTTGTAATCCGAAACTCAGTCCTTCCTAATGTTAAAAACAAATGTATTGCCTGCCCACCCAACTTATTCAATATCCAAGATATTGTGTGCTGACTCATAGCTTTTACTACTACGTGAATATGTCTCTAAGGGATAAAAGAAATGGATCTGGCGTTTAGTTGAGGGCGTTTTTTTATTGTTAATTTAATATTAGTGGGCTCAGTTTGCCTATATGATGAAGTGTGAGCAGAAACGTTTACCGTGAACTTTATAACTGGAACAATGGTGCACAGATCTCATCATCTTTACAAAATAATTTAATTCTGTATCCTCAGTGATAACATTTCTTCCTTAACAATGGATATTCGAATTTACTTACTTCCATTAATCTTAGCTGTTTCGCTAATTACGCACGCTACACAATATGTTAATTTCGTGTGACTTCTTTTCGTCTAGACATTGATCGTTTGGAAACGTAGCCTAGGTGAATCAGAATAACGTTCAATGAACTCCAAACTTTCACAAGAACTGTTTCTATTTAAGATGACACTTCATCCATGATTCTGGTTCTTTGAAACACTTCGGGAGAAGTGTTGTATCAGTTTCTAAGTCAGTGAATAACAAGTTTCTGTGAATATAAGAATTTAATGCTACGAAAAACAGTAAATTTCAAACTATTTTCAGTAATAATATTGCAATAGAAGGGAATGGTGTATGGATCGCCGAATAGTAATTGCTAAGCAGGAACTAATCAACGGACTCAATAAAGCGAGAACAAGTAGAGAATTGAGTATAAATTAATAAATGTATTTTTGGAATATTTGAGAGGAAGCAAACCAATTATTGTCATGAGAAGGAATAGATACATATGCTTGAAATGAAGGTACACGGCGGTCATTTGTGGATCCAGATGGGTGACTCGTGACGTCATCATCCAGACTGGTTGACGCCTACAACCGAACGGTAGTCAGTCAACATATGAAAACAAAATCTTTTGAGAGAGAGTGGTAGGCTACTGTTTCTAGTTTTCTATATGAAAGCCCATACGGCAGAGTGTGTATATCAGAGACCCTCAGAGCAGAAAGGTAAGGATGGTAGCTCCATTTACAGTTTAGTCGAAGAAGAAAGCAAGGACTGGTTGCCACTTTCCGTGTACCGTTAAACAAGAAAGAATAAAAAGTCACATCGGCTTGGACCTAGACTTTTGTAAAGCTCATTGTGCCGCCTGAATTTTTTATAACCCAGTGTGTTGCTCAATTACGTGAACTTCAACAGTGTGAAGCAGTGTCTTTTAGAAAAGCGTATCTACGGGTGACTGCCTGAGAGTCATCGAGTCCTCAACCCAGCTACAAATGAAGCCGAATCATTCGTTCACACACACACACACACACACACACACACACACACACACACACACACACACACACACTCACTCTCATTCTCTCTCTCTCTCTCTCTCTTTTGTTTAATTTTTCGCTCTCTCTCATGTGTTTACTGTTCTGAGTAATCAAATATATTTCTGTGAATTATGGTGATACTTCTTTAGGTTAGTATAAATACGCAGCGGACTAAACATTCTTGAAAACTAGTAGCTTACTTGTTTTAGGAAAATGATGCTAGCATATTGATCATATTTGTTAAGATTCACACTGTGATTCATAATAAAGGAGGAACTTTGGAGTGTGTCAGGGTTCTACAATAAGCAATCTTCGGTAAGGAAATCTGACAGCAGAAACTGACACGTGACGGAAATAAAGTGTACTTGGGAAGGCATAAGTCGGATGCAGTTGAAGTAATGTACAGTTAGCAGCAATCAGTGTAATTATAATAATATTTAATATAAACCAAGGCAGGTTACAATATTCAATTTCGTATACGTCTCACTCAGAAACAAGTTTTGCATTTTGGAACAACACAAAAGTAACAAAACTGAACGTACTCACCTAACACTCCTAAATGTTCGCCTATGTTTATCAATTGCATGTCGCAGTTAGGAAAGTTCCAATTAGTAAAACACCCGTTCACAGGATGCTGTTAACATTCTCACTACTACGGTAAAATCCCACTACGGTATTTACAACTACGACCCAAACGAATCTCTTTCGAAAGGGAGCAGCTATTCCCTGCCCCGTATCAGACCCGCAAGGCGTGGTGCCCCTCCACACAAGTATCTCAATCTCTGAAATTCCGCGTTGTTCGCGTCCTAACAGAATAAAATTACACTGATGAGAAGATTGTTCCGCTGCAGCGAAAGCGAGTCCGCTTACCGGCGCTCGGCTAACATAATTAATATAGATTACAACACGCCGGAGCAGGTTTCGTTTTTCGCCCTCCGGTTTCGGTAAACAGGCCGACTGCCACTTCGCAACCAGATTGAGCAGCTGAGCGCTCCAGCACACGTGTACCAACACAACCTCTCAAAAACACACTAAACTCACGTAACTATTATTACCAGTATCGCATCAAACACAAAAATAGAAACCAAAATACATAGTATCGAAAACAGGTGCAACAATTTTCTAGTATAAGTCAGGCGAACAGCAGTATTTGTTTTTTTTTTAAAAAATAGAAAACACCTGAATTTCAAAGCATCACTATAACTACACATCCAAGATTTGAATTTATATCATGTATTTTCTATGACGTTGATATGAAAGTACTTAACGGTCAAAACTGAACGGCATCCTAATACCAATTAAATTGACCAAGATTCTAGTCCTATTAAGGAACCAGTACAACTTTCTCTGGAGTCATTTCCCCAAAAAGTGGATAATTGCAAGCTTCGTATTAAACACAATGCAAGACTATCGGCAATATTACCGGCATCGCGTTAGGCATCTAGAGCAGTGTTTCTCAACCATCAACCCGAGAACTAGCAAAGTGTCAAAAATAATTATGGACCTAAAGTGCCTATGTGTGTAGACTATTAACTTTTGTAACACATTATATAATATATAAATCTAAAAGCAGGTTTTGAATTATTACGGAAACACAGTTATGAAGCATGAAGTTAACTACTAAAAATCAATTTTTAATTATTTTTTGTTACGATATTTTGAATTTAATTATAATTAAATTGGGGATCACCTGTCTTATCTTCGCGGGCAGCAAGTTGAGTATCTAGAGGAAACAACTCACTTTCATCAAAACTATAGTTTTATCTAGATGATTCATGAAATTATATAGGCCTGTCAGTTTGAACCTCAGACAATCCAGAAACAGATTTTTTTGATTGTTTATAATAACTCGGAGAAATGTAATAGATCAACAGCCCAAACTTTGCCCCCCCCCCACAACACCAAACTTCGATAGTGTCACGGAAATGCGACAAATGGAAGCGAAAGTTTGCAGTAAAGCATCTTCTGTTTAAACAATAAATTTGTTAATTATTCTAAAGTCACGAAATTAAAAAAATAAATAAATGCGAACGATTGTTTGTTTAATGACACTATAAGTACTGAAGTTGGTACCACTAAGCGAGCAGCACATTTTATAAATACAGGGCTGGTCAAAAATGAGCAGATTCTACATTTTTATTTCTCACAAACTATGAAAGATACAAATACGTGCCAGTCATCACTGAATGAAGGAATATTCAAACTTTTACTGTATATATTCGACATAAGTACCATTTGTTGAGCGACAAAGATCAAAACAGTAGTCCATTTCTTGCCATACGCGCATCAACACGTCCCCACAGCCGAAACTAATCGACTTCGCAGCTGTTCAAGAGCTGCCGGAATAGGTGGTATATACACCTTATCTTTTACCCCTAGAGTTAAAAATCGTATGCGTAATATCTGGTGACCTGGGAGGCACTTCGGATACGGTCAAGGGGACATCCATTAATTACGCGAGTTTTTTTCCCGGAAATCTGGATCCCCTCCTTTTTCTGTTGAGATTTGGTGAGATCTGGTCCGACCCCCTCCCCCTAAGATGATGTGAGGTTTTGATGAATTTCCCCATCTCCATCCCTGCTGATAGATCACTCGGTTTTTTAGAACTTTGTTTTTAGCTCTCCTGCTTCGAGGAGGGCGCTTATACCTCCCCCCTCCCCTAAAATCAGTATCCGCGTCATTTGTCGACTTTTTTTTTTTTTTTTTTTTTTAGCTGTACTGTTCTTGAAGAATTTCAAAAGCTCATGTGAGCCTTGTGTCGATTTCCTCCCCCCCCTCCCCTGGTGAGATTTCGCCGGTCACCCCCCCCCCCCCATTTCAACTCACGTAATTAATTAACCCCCCAACATGTTCATTTGACGTTTGAGAACAACCAGTGCTTTTCCCTTTGCATATGCACGATTTTCTACGAATTAGTTATGCCAATGATAAATCTGTTTATAAAGGGGTAGCACTTTATTGGATTCACTTTTTGCACATTGTAGCACTTCTATGTCTTCGCCATTTCCACTAAAACGGATAAAGCGCCGTTGGCGGCCGCGAATGGAACTAAAAGGCGGGGTTTACAACTCTGAACCTACCACTGTCCAGTGACGTGTGGCACGGTTTGTGAGAAGTAAAAATGCAAGATCTGCTCCTTCTGTTTGAATAACCACGTATAGCGTGCCAGTCTACAACTGCAGAAGTTATATGCTACATCTGCTTGTGTTACAGCCTTTGCAATACATTTTAAACAGGTTTAGCATAATTTACACTTAGACCTTTGATTACTCGTTCGTATTCATATAGCCATATAAAATCCTACATCAATCACTTCCACTTCGTCGGCTGAATTTACTTTGGGAATCCATTTGCAGACTAGTACTTACACTTGGCTTTCCGCCAGCAATGTCCCGCGGTGGCGACATGCTAACATCATAAAACACCTGGCGCATACCAAGAGGAAAAAAGGAACTCGCCGGCTGCCGTGCTAGCCGCCGACTGCCAGACAGAATAATAAAACACGTCTCCCTCGCAACGGACAGATAAAATGGTAATCAATACTGCATCGGGTTGACGCCGGCCCGCCTCACCCATTCATCACCTCCCAGGCAGCCGCAGAAACCGCCGTCCCGCAATGCTGTCGCTGTATTACAATGGCCGACAATTTGTTCTGCTCCGCGGAGCAAAAAAGTAAATAAAGCGATTAGCACGACCTCCGCTAACAAGTAGAAACAAGCCTCTACGACACTCCACTCTTGCTGACAAAAAGCTGACGTCATTTCGACACAGGATATGAAATCTGTTCATTAAGAACTCACAGAAAATGAAACGGAGCTTACAAATCAAGTAAAGTTATTATTATTATTATTATTATTATTTAACTAGAACTACTTCACTATGTTGCTGAAACAGAAACTAAAGATTTATTGACTGGACAAACTGGTTACATGCGGCTCTCCAGCAGCTGTCTCCGCCCTGAAATGCCACTCAATAATATTTCACGTAACACCTAGGAACGCCACAGTGGAAATCGTATAAATATCTGTAAGCTTCTGAGTGTGAGAGATCGCAGGGCGATGAACAATATCGCAGGAGTTGCGTGCGGGAGTCTGTCGCGAGAGTACGTATGGGTTGGAAGTGTCAAGATGGTACCGGTAGAGCATAAGTTTAATGTGAATTGTAATCCGCTAGCATCGAAGCGCAATTACCGAGACGCTTAATCCAAGACGTCTAATAGAAACAGTTATTTTATTTTTATTTTTGCTTATGAGTTAAGGCCTCGTCAACGTCGAGGTCATTAGAGGTGGGATAGGACTGGGGACAAGGAACTGGAAGGAATTCGGCCACGGCCTTTTGAAGGAAGTATCCCGGCATTTGCCTGAAGTGATTTCGGGAAACCATGGACAACCCAAATATGGATGCCCGGACGGAGATTCGAACCGGCGTCTTCCCGAATACGAGGCCAGAGCGTTAACCGCTCACAAACCACGCTCGGTATAGAAGCAGTGTGAAGAGAGAGGATATGTTGTGAGTATGATAATGGACAGAGGTAGGACTGAATCGCGAGTGAATTTTCGATTGGCGGCGTTATTAGGTAGGCAAGAGTGTGCTCTAAGGGGATGTCCATATTAATGTGAGGTGAAATAGGGCGGGGGGGGGGGGTCAGAGTAGATCTCACCAAGGGAAAAACACCTCACGTAATTAATGGAAGCTCCCTAATGGCTGTTCATGTGAATTTTTTACTGTGGCTCCGACTCACATCATCAATCCTTTTCACGAACCTAGCAACTTCTCTAAAGAAGTTTTGAAATGTCTGCTAGCTAGCGCTGACCAATTCACGTTGAGTTTAATAAAACTTTTGTGACCTGTGATTAACTTCATGTGTATGCCGATTTTTGTCTGTAGCAAGTAGTAATACCTTAATATGTATCATTCAACCTTTCGTTAGGCATAAACCACTGGACAGGCGACTAAGATAATAGAATCTGCAACTGTGGAAGGCTGTACCAGTAGGAGCTAGTAACAGTATACGATCCAGCAAATCAAACTACTACCACCACCATAAGTGTGTTTCAACTTCTCAGCTGAGAAGAGTACGGATGATCTATCTGGAGTGACATGAGTGGATGTACGCATCCTTCTGTGAGCTGTTAAAAGATATGTGCTAATATGAACCGCTTAATATAAAAGCTTTAGGGTATTTAAATGTACTGAAACGTAGGGCTCATTCGGTAATAATTACAGAATTTCTGTGGATCCTTCTCCAAATCACCATGCAGGTGGCGGAATTCTCTTAATGAATTCCTTTTTGCTAAAATTGAATTAACCCAAAACGAACGATTTCTACGGGTTTGCATCCGACGGCTCGTCAGGTTGCTACATTGCTATTTGGTCTCAGCATGCTTTTCACGAAATTTTGAAACTCTTCAGAGGCCTTTGAGAGATGTTCTAACAAACTTAGTCGCCCGATTCGACGTCAGCTAGTTTCTGGAGTTATTACCGGCTAAAATACAATTACAGCGGACGACCAGCCTTACTGTGTTTATTATTAATGATTTTTTTAAACCTAGTAATATGCAAATACTGTAGCCGGTAGAATTGCGACCTTTTGAAGCGCAAGCTGTTGGCATTTTTCCAAACAACTGATTCATTGTCCTTATTAAGTAACAGTCTGTCCCACAAAGTACACGCGTGTAGAGGCGCGTACTACATATTGTAGATCCAGTATTTCAAGCAGGAAAACTTTTTTGATGCTATATTTGTGTCACTAGGAATGGACAATGTTGCATCCCTGAAATTTCAGAGCTTTAAGCCCAAAGCAGAGACCAAATATACGTTGCAACCATGACAAAAGATCAAGATGCTTCAGTTTAGTGAATGGATAGTTTGTGCGTGTGAAGTGAGGACAGCCAATGAAACAGTAATATTTTAAGATAATTAAATGGTTGTCGTAATTTTCTTTTATGTGCCCAGATCACCGAGTGTGCCTAGTGTGGAGGGATGCTTCCGCAGAATTTGGCAACGCTGTGGAGATACCTGGACGATTTGTATAGACACTGCATACGAGGACTTGCCTACAGACTCATGGAGACGCAAGACTGCTGGCTAATCTGCTGCAGTGAATATGCAGAGGAATGGTTGAGATAGTCCGCTGTGTTTGTGACGTCTAAGAAAGTAAAAGCAATGTTTCATTGTTAACAAGGGATGCTACAATGAGGCCCGGAACTTTACATCACGTACGGTAAAGTTATAGCGTAACGAGTGAACACTGCATTCTAGTGCCCGTAATCACCCTACAGCCAACGCTATTACATAAAGAACTCTGCCCCGAAGCAATAACAGTGAAAAATTATTTTCTTTTGGGGGCTCATGTTTCCTGTTTTGAATCATTAAATATCCCTTTTGTGATATTTTTTCTGTAGTCTATTGTTGCTATTTTATCTGTATTTTATAGTTATCATCTTGGTTTATGATTTAATATGAAGGTAAAATAAATCTGTCTGCAATTTAGTGTTTTCAAGCAATCAACTTTTTTTATTGTATTTAATTTTCAATGATGTAAAGTATTAGTTACGAAAGCGTCCTTGATAAAATTATTGTAAGTAATTAATTAATAAGAATTTTTATGTAAGAAAATTCCTAATAATAGTAGAATACCGGTAGGTACTACATTCTGTAAACCAATTTTGAATTTAAGTAGCATTAAACTTCTTTTCATTAGTACTAAAATCAGCAAAAAGATTTTAATTAAAACTGCATTTATTTTTTAGGACTTCGCGGATCGTTGATACTGCGGTCTTCAGAGATAAGAGAGGATCGGGGGCAAAAAACGAAAGGAATTTGGCCATTTTCAATGCCCATGAAATGATTCCGGAGGGGGAGGGGGAGGGGGACTAATCAGGATGGCTGTAAAGGGCAGAAACTAAGCCCGAACGTTAACCGCTCAATCACCAGGCTCCGTTAAAAATTGGTAATAACAGACTTTGGCTTGTAATGGCTCGATAAACTCCGCAATATAAAAAACTCGTAAATAAGAAAGTACAATCGCTCCGTTATGATACAAGTAACTGTATTTTCAGCAAGTAACCACCATGTTCCAGTAAGTATCATATCAGATCTAATTTCCCACTGATATTCTGAAATAAACAATACTGTAACTTTCAGAGTTCAGACGCAGGTTAAAAACTTTTCATGTATTTTTTTCACATTTCTAGTAACCTGTGAAAGTCCTATCTATACCAGAAGAGCCAAAGATAAGGTTCTGATAACTAGGATGGAAAATGAAACAATCAGATCGAGGATTCCAAAACACGAACAGTGTACTGAAATTTTTAGAGGACCGTGTATCTTGATTGGCGTTATCAATGTTTCCAAAAATTTTAATATAAACGTAAAAGCATCAAATAACAGATACTGACAAAATCATCGCTGCACTGTCACACATGGTCAAAATAAAAGTTAACGGTAGCGCGGTTAATTACTGCACTCGAGCATCGGCACGAAGTAGCTGTCAACCACAGAAAAAGTTCCAAATATACTAACTAATACAACGAATTTACTGTGAATAATGGTCCAATTTCCACAGTGAATAATTCTCGCGCGGGAAAAGTTTGTAATTAAATATTTGATAAAGCAACAAAAGTACAATGATTGATAATCCAAACAACGGCAGATTAAGAGCTTATTTGGAAATAACGCGGGCAAATGAGAAAAATAATTACAGTGGTAAAAAAAAATAAAACAGAATGTCATCCAAATAAACAAGGACACTTAATTAACGAAAATGGATGGTTTTTCCCTCAATGAACTTCGGATTACCTTCGAATACATTTGTTTATTTTATAAACTGCAAATTAAATGAAATTAACGCTGCTGGCAATTTAGTTTTGAACTGCTGTTGCAGCTGTTTCCAAATAAAGATTATTTACTATAATACGTCTCATTGAACTTACCGGGAGGCATATATATGTTAGGCTCAAAGAAAGAAAACGCTTACTGAGCGAAAAAAAAAAGTTTCACAACGGCTTTTAGCGTCTTTTATAGCTTTTTCAAAATGGCAACAACACGAAATTCGCGTCCTGGCTCAAATGATATTTGACCACAACACATTCTGAACGATAGCTGATGTAACCATGACACGACGGCTACGTTGTAACTACATATCCTGAATGTTGATTAATTATCGTGTAATGTTAAGAAAATAAAACAATCCTTTGTTTCTTTGTCTACGTTGAAACTGAAATTATTAAAAAAAGAAAGTTGCTAAAAAATTACCAATAATGTTGCAGAATTATTTATTTTTGCACGAACTGTTACCATGACATATGGAGTTACATTTTAATTTCTTTGAGCAACATTTGAAATTTTTGTCAATACAGTATCTTTTACAGAGACACATTATAAGGCCTTGCTAACTTTCACATGGTAACATAAATGTTAAGCAAAGTGTTAAAGGAGTCGAGAGACGTCCTGAATGTTCATGTTACTCTCTGAAACTGTAAATTCATTAAGAGCATAAATTTGATCGGGAAGACCTTCCCTATTTACTAACTAATAGAGATCTAGTGGATTAATGTTCATAACGAAAGCTAAAACATTACCCTAAATAAACAGTAGAACCAGTTTCAACAGCAGGAAATTTTAATTGGACAGTGAAACCACTTTACGTTCCTGTCTCTCTTGACCGGAATTGGCACTTACTCTCTCAATAGGGATGGAGGATTGCATCAAACCAGTCTAAAGACTGACGACAGCAAAAAAAAAAAAAAAAAAAAATTGATGCCGTCCTTTCTTAAACACAGCTTACAAGTAACATTTGCACCAAAATCCCTTATTCCCGTCGATTTCTCCACAGATAACGTGAACATATTCATGACACTGAACACTTGTGAGCTCCTGAGGTGTCATTTTCACAAATAACTTTTTATTAGCTTTTTCTAAAGTAACTAAAATAATAAGTCACTGTAAGAGACGCAGTATTGATAAAACAGCAAATGTTGCTTAGAGAGCATAAAACGTAACTCAAATGCCACTTTTTTTTGGTTTATGGTTTTACGCCATGTCGACCTCGAGGTAATTAGAGGCGGGAAAAGAATGGGGACAAAGAACGGGAATAAATTTGCCCATGGCCTTTTTAAAGGCACCATCCTGCCATTCACCTGGAGTGATTTGCGGAAACCATGGAAAACTCAAATCTGGACGGCTGGCGGAATTCGAACCCAAGTCCTCCCGAATGCGAGGCCAGCGATTTCCTTCGCACCCACCACGCTCGGTAAAATGTTACGGTAAAGTTATGTGTGTGGCCGTTTTAAAGAAATCATAACGCGTTGAGGTAGGTTTTTTTTTCTCGCTGAGCGTTTGAGCCTAACATATACATAAACTGGCCACTGCCAGCCAAACTCCAAAAGATTTAAAACAAGACAAGTCATGTTAAATGTGAAGTACGGCCATATTTCTTTCTTTAATTTTAATAACTCTATTGGTCCGAAATTACTAATTTGAAGGCTTACAAATTACGTATTTCTGGAGTTTAACAACACTCAAAAACTTTTTTCGAAGTGGATCTAAACACGCAAAATTTATTGCTGTATCCGTATCCATAAAGAAAAATTTGTGGGTTCTGATACTGTTCTCAGGAAAGATGGGATAAAAAATTTAAGCACAGAAATTCAGAAAAGATGACACCAGGACTTTGTACAAGCCTACAACAGAACTGACATCTGAGTTTCTACGAAAACGCTAGATTAATAATTTATTGGTAATAGCGGGATAACGCACAGAATATTGTCCCAAGTATCAAAACGAAACTGTTCCTGTTAATTTACAAAAACAGATTAGTTGCCTTTGTGATAATCACAATCTTAATCTCATTTCACTGCAATCTAAACAATCAGTAATCGAAAAGTCTCAATTAAATCACTCGAGACATATACTTCTGCTCGCCTAACACGTTTTCTACTAAGTCACTCATTGTTTCTGGGTACCCTAAAATTCATCCGAAACAAGTAATTCGCTTATTTACTGACGTATTCTGCAAAGTAAAGTCCGAAGAAAGCGGCGAATCAGTTACTGCTACCGATGTCAACAACTTGCAGTTCTCCGTTACCACCAACTTAATTTAAATTAAAAAGCAATTCTGAGTGTGTAAGTATACACAAGATCAGTTATGCAAGAGCGTTAGTAGTAGAAACCATCCCAAGCAGTATGCCGGAGCGAGATATCTTACTGTTGCTGTGAAAGCACGAGTAAAATGAACCACTTAATGTCGAAGTTATAAGATGACAGGCAACGGTAACTGATAACTGATAAGTTCAACTGGTGCCTCTCACATCGTGACTTGCAGGAGACTCTTTTGTTTGCGCCTGTGCTTTGCCCAAGACATGTCTATTCTTATTAGCAGTCAGCCTGGTCCAATAATAGCATGGATACGTCGCCAGATATAATGCATCACTAATCGGAATCCACCAACGTTACCCCTTTAAAATGCGCTGCAAATGTAATAGTGTTGATGAAAAATCATGTTGTACATATCGTCGAAAGGACTGACGTTATGCCTGCCCTAGAGGAATGAATGTCTTCTCAGACAGAAACCAAACTGATACATGAAATGATCGAAATTGAATCATTTCATAAACATAATACGTAAAAGAAAAAAAAACAGAACTATTTTTATGGCTACAAAGGCAGTGACGGATGTTTTTGTTCGTGTTTATGCAGTCTGTCCGAGCTAAGGGAGCGTCCATAAACGTACGTCCATTAATGACGTGAGGTGTTTTTCCGGAATTCCGGACCTCCCCCTCCCCCTCTGGTGAGACTTCGTGAGATTTGGTCGGACCCGCCCCCGTCCCTACGAATGGACCTCACAACTTTGAGACTTTTTTTAGGTCTCATAATCCCAAGGGCGGTTATACCTCCCCCCCTAAAGTCGGTTTTTACCCCCCTAAAATCGACTTTTGCGTAATTTGTAGACTTTTTTTATGCTTTACCATTCTACAAGAATGTCAAAACCTCATGTGAGATTTCCGTTGAACTCCCCTCCCCCTTGGTGAGGTTTCGTGAGATTCCGCCGAACCCCCCCCCTATTTCACCTCAGTAATTAATGAACGCCCCCAAAACCACGTAGCTCTATATTAGCCTTCTGTGACCCCCCCCCCCACTCTCCACGTAGCCCGATGTGGCTTTTGCCTCTACTCCACCCTCCCTCCCACGTAGAACGTAGCTATTTCCCCTATTGAGTCCAGGAGACATTTTGTACTGTATTCTCTCTTCAGATTATCGTAAATTACATACGGAGCTAATTAAATG
Organism: Vandiemenella viatica; assembly: GCA_031002005.1. Taxonomy (NCBI): domain Eukaryota; kingdom Metazoa; phylum Arthropoda; class Insecta; order Orthoptera; family Morabidae; genus Vandiemenella; species Vandiemenella viatica. The sequence goes on from JARYHS010013630.1 coordinate 231,039,826, forward strand.
ACGGTAATAAATGTTCACATTTTGTTGTGTGTTCTGTATCTCATTTTATCTGTGACAAATAATATAAATGGAAAGCTACGTGGCCTTTCTAGCAACCCCTTTCCCCACGAACCTCAGCGTAGCTTTCCAGCCAACCCCTCCCCTCCTAGACCAAGCCACGTAGTTTATGGACGCTCCCTAAGTGTTTGCACGGCCGGGGGGGGGGTTGATCTGACGAGGGGGCAGTTCTGCCTAGCGCAGGGACAGCATTGTGGAAAGATTTACAAGTGAATGGAGCCGCAGATTTATTACGATGTGAAGCGAATGTGGAGCAACTTCTAAGGTTGTTTCCTGCCCCCCCCCCTTTTTGTAAACCAACGGGAGCCGAGGCCGGGCTTCGGGAGAGGCAGCGACGGGACGTCGCGAACGGGATTATTCGAGCTGGAGTCGCCGGTGAGGTGACTCAGCTGGCCCGCCGCCAGGAGCAAGTGATTTAGCGCGGCACAGATAAGACAGATCTGTACAAGTGTTTTCGATAGGTGGTCTTGGATGATGAGGCCGCCTTCCTACATTGTTTTGCAAATAATGAACCGGAAGTGTTCAGATGCAGCTATGGTGCCGTGTGTGAACAGCTGTGGCACTGAATGGCTGCAAACAACGATAACTATCGTTGAGTAACAAAACTGCATTCCTCTTCGGTTTCGGTTGAAACCAAAATGCTCTTGCAGGGAGACCTGTATCCATAAAGAGATTCCTCAGTGCTCTTTGTAATTGATAGCTGAGGTGGCGCCCTATTTAAAAGTCACGTATGTTCAATGTGAACATTTCCTGATTGTAAAGGTTTTGCGAAATAAGTTTTACTGAGCTGAGTTTGTGTGTCAATAAATTATATATTTTGAGATTTCAAATTTGCTTGTTGTAAAATGCAAGAAAATATCCCATCACAATTATTAATCATAACATCATATTAATTTAAAGTTCAGAATTTAAAAATCAGTCTCCTTCAAGCATATTTTTTTCTCGTTTTTTTTATTTAATATTACATACTTTTCACGATTTCGGAATTCCTGGATCATTTATTCTGATTGCTACTGTTCTGTCTGGCGATTGAAAAAACTAGTCAGATCAAAGCTTTAAATGAATATTAATAATACATCTACAATATTCTTAATCCTTGATTTTATTTCCCATAGTTGAACATCAATTACAGTAGGCATTATGCGCCTTACCGCTGAACACAATAAGAATTTGAAAGGTAATAGGTCACTATAGAAAGTGTTCAGGATTAAGCTGTCAGAAGCAGTATATTGCAACAACAATTTTTAATTCTAACCAAATGACAAAAATTACCGCTAATAAAGAAAGACAACGAGTTCTAAAATCTTCACACAGCAAAGTGTAAACAAAGCCACAACCAAGTAAATAATTGATCTTGGCGAATTAAATAAAACAATATTGTGTATGTGGTGTAATTGAATTGTCACCGGTTGTGCCATGCTAATGGAGACTAACACGATATATACAAGTACTGGGAGGAAGAGGACAATACCGGAGAGGACTGTGGTTCCTGGAGGTTGTTCTTCGGGTCAATTAGTAGCGGACACAAAGGGAGGTTTGCATGCCATTCCAGTAGGGTGCGCGCGGAATTTAATATCGCACTGGTCTTCCTGATCGGTCCAATCGGAATGCTAGAGCCCAGAGCCAACTGAGTAAACGGAGACATTGCCCGACGATCGGAATCAGAAAGGGTGGATACGACCTATACCAGAAACAATGGTTTTCCGGCATATTTAACTTACACTAGAAATCCAATATTTCATAGCTCTTTCATGCTAACCATAGAATCACTACCGCAATTATTATCAGATATATATATATAGAGATCGATCCTCCGCCGCCGTCCTGACTGCGTTTTTCAGGCGGTTTTCCGCAGCCTCAATCTCCGCCTCATAAACTACACATTTCGCAAATAAAAAACACACTTGTCACACGCTGAACATAGTTACACATTTCGCAGACATATGACAACTCTTCACTGCCTCCATTCGCAGTCGCGTAGCTAGGTCAACAAGGGCCCCGTGCAAATAAAAATATTTTGAGCCCTCAGGCCAGATGGGCGACCTGTTTTTGTTTTGTGTTGAGCAGTTAGGGCCCTTAGTGAGGGGCTCCCGTATCTCAGGGAGCCCCCTTAGACGACGGTAGAGCTAAAAAAAAAGTCACCAATTGCCATGAAGGCCCGTGGGCCCTCTGATATACCGCCCAGAGGTGCGCTTGGGGCCCTCCTGAGGTACCCTTGGGGGCCACCTGAGCGTAGGAGCCCCGGTGGACTAGTCCTATGGTAGCTACGCCCCTGTCTATTCCTATTTAGTATGACCTGGCAGTAAATATAAAATACTTGTCGTCAGCAAGGCCATGCGAGGGTAAAACCAAACCTTCAAATTTGATCATGTCAGTGATGAGTAATACTCATCAAAGGCAGCCTACCCCTAATGTTGGGAAAAGACGAAAAAAAATAAATTCTTAGTTAGACATCAGAAAACAGAAAAAAAATCATGATGTTGCGTTACTGCAACAATTCCATTTCTTCGTGGGTGGAAAATAATAAAATCGCTTGAGTGTTTTGTGTTCTTTATCTATTGAGCACAACACCCATCTGTCTTGATTATGCCACCACTAAACCAATACGCTTTCGTATTATAGAAATCCAATATTTCATAGTTCTTTCATGCTTACCATAACATGTTTCTAGAATCAATTATTCTCAGATATATGACAGATCAATCAGTTAAGGAAGATCGCTGGTTTATCTCGTCAGTACTCTCTAAGGGAAGCTGATAATCTGCTAGGATACGTGAGATATTCAACGGGTAACGATGCTCAGAAAGGAGCTAAAAAGAACGGCGTTATTGGTTACATGGGAAAACAACTCTACACAGTAAAATTTGAAAGCGTACACAGGACTTAAAAGAGACGACTATCACAGTAATGGTTGTACAGAGCGTTACAAACTTCTCGAGTGAGACGGGGGCACGAATGCAGATGAGTCATCCCCGCCACGTGTTGACGCCTGGCGTCATAATCCGATTGTGTAGCAAACAGCGGCGAGGGTCTCGATTATCAAGTTATTAGGGCCCGGTGGAGTCGGCCGGAATATTAAGTGAGTGGGACCCATGTCAGGCTTTTGTGAGTCCGGCAGAGACGCTGTTTGTGCTCGCACAAAGGCCGACCTTCTTTTGCGCCGCCCGCTAGCGTCAATTGGCGTCCGTGAGCGCACAATGCCGCGGCGTTCCACAGTCGCCCGTGAATGCCCGCGCCCCACAATGGACTGATACACCGCCTGCCCTCAGCTTTAACCTCGACGGCGCGGTGAAAGCCACTTGCGCAGCAAAAACAACTCCAACAACAGAGCTGCCATGTAATTCGCGCGGGGGTCTTGTAACGACATCAACGTGTTGCTAAGCTCCCACGTTTGCTTTAGTCGACGGCGAAATTCAGCAAAGCTCGATTTACAGAGACCATTCCCCACACAACCGGCTCTTAAAACAGATCCGATGGAAATGAGTAACGCAAAAGGTATACGATTTCCCAAGTAGAAGCAACGTATGTAGGAGTTGTAGAAGGCAAAGCCACATAATAATTTAGATATTACATCAAACACTCTGCAACGAAGTATAATATACCACTTCTTTCTGCACAGTCAACAACGTTCGAAGATACCTTTTTCCTTTTGGAATCTGTCACTCGACGGAGTTGGTAGAAACCTCCAGTTCATCCTATCTTGAGCTAATCACAACGTACGTCCTCAATTATCTGTTTCACATATACTAATCTTTGTCTTCCTCTACAATTTCCAAGCATTTAAAATTATTCCCTAACTAGATGTTACCCGCACCTTCGTACACGTGGATTTACGACTAATTTGTAGAATTCACTGAGCTGTAAGTTATTGAAGCCGATACCTTTGAGATAAACACAAAATAATACTCTAATGCAGCGCAAATCCACATGCATACTATTTAATAAATTGAGTCTGTACATTAAATGTATGAATAGGTCGTACAAAAACTGACTGCGAGAGAAAGAAATCGCGAGTGATTGATACAGAATTTATAGACACTTACACAAGCTGTCCTTCTGTTACCATTTGGTTAGGTTTCAAAGCTTCATAAAAAAAATATGTTATTAATCCCGAAAAAAGTGTCCTATAATAAACAAGTCCTATCGATACATAGTATTTACTAGTCAAATTTCATCAAGATCAGTTTAGTGCCTTAGACGCGAAAACGTAACAAACTAATTAGAGAGAGAGAGTTACTTTGCATTTATAATATCAGTGTAGAGATTTGATAGTAGAAATTTTTGCTAATTATTTACAAAATCAATCACGTTGTAAGTAAGCAGTTCAATAAGCGGAACTGTTGCGACTACTCGCTGGAGGTCTGGCACGTAAACAAAGGAAGGTAAATGCTAGAGTTAGTTTCATATGCGGAATTTTGAAGGAATGCAATGGGTATACAATGCAGCAAGATATGTAACTCTTCCGATCCTGCAAGACTAAACGTGATAACGACGGAGCTTAAAGTACGAGGGTGATCGCAAAAGTAAGGTCTCCAAACATTTAGGAGGGACCAAATCAATTCATCTTCAAAAAATTATACATATTTTTAAAGCATGAACAGTTATCTATTTTTTTACATAATCACCGTTTCGGTCGATGCATTTTTGTAAACGCTGTGACAGTTTTTGTGTGTCCGTATCAGAACAGCTCCCCGTCATGTCTTTGACGAAGCGGTGAACTTCATCTTTCACCTCTTTGTCGGTGCTGAATCGCCTTCGGGACAATGTTTGCATCGTCACGTTTCCAAAAACTGTGAAACCCTGAAAAATCTAAGACGTGCTATTCAGAACCGAAGGAGGAATGTTGAGCAAGGGCATAAGCATTCTCCACGATAACGCTAGCCCGCACGTCGCCCGTCAAACCGTCGCTCTTTGCAAAACTTTGGTTGGGACATCACTGCATACAGACACTATAGTCCGCAGTTGGCGTCCAGTGACTACCGCCTATTTCCTAGGCTGAAAGAACATTTGGCAGGAAGGCAATTCGTCGTCGGATTGGTGAAAGATAAAGTTCGACACTTCCTCAAGGACATGACGGCGAACTGATATGATACGGTCATTCAAAAACTGTCATAGCGTCTAAAAAAATGCGTCGACAGAAATGATAATTTATGAATATGTTACGCTCAAAGACTGAATACGTTCATTGATCGAAAAAAATGACAACGCGGTCTGGTTTCTTGAAAACGGCCACAACAGTGGCTTATCAGTATCTAACTCTGCGCTCACGACCAATCGGTCCCGGCTGCATTTGATATATATGATTCCACTTACCCGCCGCATTACAAGGGTCTAAAAAAGAAAAACGAGAATCAGAAAAACGAGAGTCGTCATGTGTGGAAAATGCGACCTGGACCAGACGCAAATTTCGCGTTGTGGCCTTATTGGGTTAGCCACAGTGCGTTCTGGCTGTTTTCTGTAAGGGGCCATCCATAAATTACGTCACACCTTGAGGGGGGGGGAGGGGGGGTCAACAAAGTGTGACAGCGTGTGACAAAGGGGGGGGGGGATGTGTTATAAACTTTGTGACATCACATGCATAATTTGTATCACTTTTTGGCTCGTATTGCCCCAGTGTCGAAGCATACTTATTTAAACGATCATGTGGCATCTGTGGACTATATTTTTCATCATACAAAGCCACTAACCAACATAAGCAATTACATAAGAGGCAACTAGAGATTTTACCCAAAATCATGAAATTCGTGTGACGTAATTTGTGGATGGCCCCTAAGTGCCATAATGTTTTGTGGCCATTTTAACCAAAATGCGTTGCGGTCGTTTCTTCGCCCAATGAGCCTTTTCTGACTTTGAGCGTAACATATATTTTACAGAAAATAAATTGATTTTGTACCTCTAAATGTTTTGGAGACCTTAGTTTTGGGACTTGACATTATGCGGTAATATTTTTGATTGGCAGCCATAATACCGCTATTTTTTCCCCACTTCCTAGTAGCTGTCTAACATTTTATTTGGGAGCTTTGCTACGACAAGTTCTCAGTTAGTGGTCGGACACTTGATAATATATTAGTGAGTGTATGCATGTCGACATGTATGAAGAAGTGTGCGCGCGAGCGGATGCGGTGAAGGCTGGCGGGGCGATAAGGGAGCGGCCGATTGCAGGGCAAACAGCGGCGGGCTGCAGATTATTCATGCGGTCGCCGCGGCTGCCGTATTTACATTAGCCGACAATGGCAGCGGGCGCCACGAATATTTCACGAGTTATCTGGAGGGCTCCCTAACCACAGCCAACAGTGCGCACCACAGTCGGCCGACATACAGAAAGAAACCAAACAAAAAAAGAGGGGCCGGGGAGAACTCCGCTAACCTGCGCACCGCCGCTGAAGCTACACGCCGCCAGATGAAATATGCATGACTCTGGAAATGGGAACACCTATAAAAATTCCTAACAAACAGCATAATCACCGGCTTTAAAGTTTTACGAGTTATACGGGCACCCGAGCCGCAGCCGCCTGGGAAAATGCGGGGACAGAGGGAGGGAGGGGGGGGCGGAGGCAGAATCCGGGGTCTGCGCAAATGGCATCTAAAACGCATCCAGCTTCATAGCGAGTTATCAAGAATTTATGGCCACATAAAAGTTTCAATATTCTCCGCTGTTGCAGCGCGGGACTTTGTTTCTTGGTGGAGCTCTATCGAGCCGCGTGGCAACTGAAATACCCGGGCTGCTGAGTGGTGGTAACGTCGTCGCCTGTCCGATTACCGTAGACCAAGTCAACCCCATCGCCGTTAATACCAAGGCTAGAGTGCGGTAGGGTTGCTGTTTCGAGATTAAACCAACCACTGGGGTCCGTTCAGCTAAACACCTCCTTGTACGAGGCAAGCATTAATTAACCAAAGCCAGACCCGAGTCTCTAACTAGGACCTTAACTTTATTTCGCTTGTATGGTACTGCACTCTGGCAGCATATGTTTGAATATGTAGATATCGAAAGAAATAATGTGTTTTGTAATTTGCAGGAATGGGCAGAGACAAGTTCCAATACGCCAGTTACAATACGTTAATAGTGCTTTCAGTATGAATGAAAGTTATTGCAGAGGTGCATTAAACTGGGTTTTTATAGTAGGCAGAATGTAACCACATATTCACTGCAATATCTTTGGCAAATACTATTCAGTATCACCGTGCATTTTGTTTACTTCTACGCAAGTCGAAACCCCTTTAATTCATATTAATACTTTGTCAATTTGGTAAAGTGATTTGGAGTTCTGTTTTATATGGTAGAAAAAATAGAAACGTTAATGCGGAAGAATTGTGACTTTTACCAAAGAAACTTATCAATTTTTTCTTAGATAATAAATTATCAAATGTCATGAATTTCAAATAAGCTAAATTGTTTATATCCCATGTTAAAATGTTAAAATAAAACTCTTTCATATTATTTTTAATGTTAATAGATTTTTCTGGTAAATTTGCGTATGTTCTTAACAGGGGTCCGACTTTGGCTACCTTTATCTCACAGACTGTTTTCAGAAAATTGAAGACTTGCAGGAAGAAGTTAATAAACGTTTGCAAACAATTTCCTCTAGCGCTTTAAAACGTTGATCCCAAGATCTAATGTACTGAAATCCGTGAAGGCATATTGTATTCCTAAGACCCATGTAAAAAGGCTGAATCGTAAACGTCTAGCGCCTACTTCGCACACTGAAGTTACAGTGGTAAGCGACGCAATCAACAACGCACTTGATGCCCTAGAAAAAAGTTCTCCAGAGATGCAAAATATGCTCCACCTTCGCACCACTCAAAATTGTTTCATATTATCACAATAAGATTGTGATCCCTACTTATGAGTAAATGAATTACGTGAGCTATGACGATTTCAAGAACGTATCTTAAAGCAAGCCCAGGTTTACTGTGTTAAATCATTGTCAGGGAAAATGCGTTTCCTACTCTGTTGCTGCTATGCCATTATTGGAAATCAACAGTAAGAGTATGTTTTTTCCCTATTAAGGATCTTCGTTTATGATCTTACAACTGTGTTTTCATGTAAGGAAAAACAGAGCTACGTGATAATTACTCTCGCATTACTCTAATATTATCTCGGATGTTCTACGTGACTCGTGAAAAGTAACCCGAAAAAAAAAAGATGGAATCAACGGTAGCACTGGTGACTACTATGGCATCAAGTTTAACGAAATGACTGAAGAGCAACACTGAGCTGTGGACCACATCGGCAGCAACGCAGACGTATACAGTGAGGCAAAAGCTCCCCTTGCATGACAACAAAGTTTACGGAAAATGCTGTTTCTCAATTAAAGAACTGAAAAACAATGTCCGATCGCGAGCACCTTGTAGTCGTGTGTCTTCTGTGGGAGGAAGGAGGAAACGCAACGTTTTGTTTATCATGTGCTTGTAGCCTCGCATTCGGAAGGACGGCGGTTCGAATCTCCGTCCGGACATCCAGATTTGGGTTTTTCATGGTTTCCCCAAATCACCCCAGGCGAATGCCGGGACGCTTCCTTCAAAAGGCCATGGCCAAATTCCTTCCCATTCCTAGTCCCCACTCACATCCCGCCTCTAACGACCTCGACGTCGACGAGGAGTAAGGCCACAAGTATATTTAAAAAAATAATGTGTTTGTATTTAGTTTATGCGGAAGAAGCAGCTTTCTGTTTCGCTGGTACTTGGTGACGGACAGCGCTATCTGAAACATTCAAATTCTCAACGTCTGCACTCCAGTTTGCCTCCACCACAATCACAGAGAAGGGTTGAATATCTGATGCCATGTCGCCAGTATAAACGAACGTGTGGAAGACTGCATACTACAAGACCGGAGTGTAAACATCACATAATAAAACAGACAATAATGATACTGGTTTTAAAGGATATACGTGTACTTCTCAAAGTAGGTTCCCTATGTTTGCTAATCGGATCGTACCCCCACCCCTCCCTCTTACAGAAAGCCAAATGAGGTCCACTCAGTTTCGTAAAAACAGGTTCAGACACTTCTCTCTCTTTTTTTTTTTTTTTTTTTTTATTTACGCCTCGTCGACGGTGAATTCATTACAGGCGGAAAAGGACTGGGAGCGAGGAACGGGATGGAATTCGGCTACCAGGGCCACAGGTTAATGAACAAACCCCAATTACATTGGCCTCGAGTTGGTGGGCAGAACAACTGTATCGATTCTTACATCACTTACGAAATGTAAATACAGTTATATCATTACTATTCTGTAACAGATGACATATTGACTTCATCGTATGATTCACGACGGCAGTGAACCTTGAGCTTATTTCCACGATGCTTGTCGGCCTGGCGAAATAAGTTGAAATCCAACATTGTCAGGTTACTGATCTTGGTTTTTGTTTTAAGGGGTATTTGAAAATGCATCAGCTACATTCGTTAATCCTATATGGTGACTATTTGAACACAGAAAATTCCTATCTAGGAAAGGCAGGAATCTTTCACTATCATGAGAGAAATTGGCACATTACAAGGCACTCCTCAGAACAACAACATATCTGAGACCATCCAGAGGGCGGCAGTATCCCTCCAGGCACTTTTTACACATCGATTTCATCCAATAAGTATAGCATTTCGGTTTAAAGCGATTTTTATGTCTCGCGGCTCGAAAGACAGCATTATAAAATAAAGAATAAGCTAAACGAACCTTTAAGCTTTTCCCCCCCGAAAATTTTCGAAAATGATATGGAATGTGTCCGTTAATGATGCTGCAAAATGAGCCCCGTTCGATGAAAATCTGAAAACTGGTCCTACAGATACTCTTGCTATTTTTACAAATGATTTTGACATCAAATGCAGCTGAATGTCGGCATTGTTAAGGAAAAATGAAACATAAGGATGTTTTAGAAATTACGTTGTCGACGATGGAACATTATTTAAACGGTTCTTCCTGTGCCAGACTTTCCACTATCACCGCAGATATTCAAGAGACCCAACGGAACGAAAATTCTAAAAAATTTCAGATTTTTCCTGTGAAACGCGCAACCATAAATTTCAATGTTTTATTTCTACCGCCCGTTAACAGCTTGTTATAGGGTAAAAATCCTGTTTCAGGTATACCTGAGCCTTTTTTTATTTTATTTTTTTCTGTTCTTTGGTTTATTGAAATAGAAGTAATGGCAGTCGTTCCGAATATTTAACAATGGAATGATTTTCATTTATTTCAATACCTCTTTCCACAAGCTGATCGCGAAATTAAAATTGGGAGGTATTTTATTCATCGCCAAACTGATCTGCTCTTCGTCAAATTTAATTAATGCGGAGAGAGGGGAAAAAAAACGTATTTTTCCTATAGCCGTGTATAAACAACAGGGTTTTGCCCCGCTGATCCTGTAATGTATCATTTGGTTGGATATATCAGAGCACCGAAATACTCTCTGCGGATTGTTTTTCAGTGATTATTAACACCACTGATTTATTGCACAAGAGACAACTAAGCTTGCAGAAATCTCGTTTTGCGATGGCTTTTATATCCATACACTATACAGTTGGATGAGAGACTTTCCCAATGTAAATTAATAAAGCAGAATTAAGTCCAGATGATAAGCAAATACATTATTAACCGCAGAATATTGGGAAAAAATATTCAAATCAATTACGCATCATGCATTGCAAATATAACAAAATTCCCCTTTTTTCCTAAAAAAAAAAGTCAAAGCCTTTGAGAAAATAAAATGCTTCTGACGCAGGATATTGCACGACAAAAATAAAAAATATATAAATCTATAAAAAGCTTTTACGATTTTCAAAGAGATGGTACAAATCATCCACACAGCACGTCATAAATGATCATGGTAGCAGACAGGAGATTAACACTCAGCATATATATACAAAGCACAGATTACGAAGTTACAATAAGTACTAATTTATGGAACATAACTGAGCTTACATTAAAACACTCTCTGAGAACATTGGTTTTAATTGAGAAAATCATTCAGACAAACAGCGTTTCATAAATTGCATTTAACAGTCTACAAGTAGTCTTTTACTAAATGGAAATAATTTAGTAATTCAAGTCGTATTTCATTCTGAATGCAGTCAGTAGTTGCTCGGCCATTCCGTGAAAGCTTGTAGTTTATTTTCACGACTCAGTTCATATGCTACTATCCCATGTCTTCATTTCTCAAGCAAGATTACCGGTATCGTGACAACATGCCGTGTAATTAAGTCACATAACCTGTTTCCAAATGTTTACCCGTTCATCAGCTGAAGGGTCTAAAATGGACACTGTGTTTAAAACTAACAGGTAATCTAATATGATTGTTGTCGCACGTAACTTTACAAAATATTGTAATTCCCGTTGTTCTGTATTTCTTAGTAATTTTAACGCCCGTCCCAGACGATGGATATCATCTATGATGGTAGTAGAAATTTATTCTGAAAAAGCTTGTAAGGAAAAGCGAATAACTATCAGTTTAATGATATTTTTCGTGATATTAGTACCTTACTCTGGTTAGATTATCCGAGTTTTAGGCTAAAATTTTTGTTTTAAATAAATGCATTTTACTTTAAATGACGAAAGTATAATTTCAAAAACGTGGAACTGTTATTTATTTGACTGATACATTTTGCGATTACGTACGTTTCGTGTAAATTTTCTATGAGTTTTTAATAAACTTCATTGTTTCTTATCTTCTGCCAAAAATGTTTTAGGTTATGTTTTAACATAGTTCTTATACGAGGGTGAGTCAAACGAAAACCTTAAATATTTTTTTAAATATTATTTATTGTGCACAAGTGGTACAAAGCTGTATCACTTTTCAACATAATCTCCCCCACGCTAAATGCAAGTCCTCTAGCGCTTACAAAGTACATAAATTACTTTAGAAAAAAATTATTTTGGTAGTCCGCGCAACCACTCATGCACCGTGTGGCGTACCTCTTCATCAGAACGGAACTTCTTTCCTCCCATTGCTTCTTTGAGTGGTCCAAACATATGGAAATCACTTGGGGCAAGGTCTGGTGAGTATGGTGGATGAGGAAGACACTCAAAATGCAGGTCTATGATTGTTGCAACTGTTGTACGCGAAGTGTGGGGCCTTGCATTGTCATGTTGCAAAAGGACACCTGATGACAGCAATCCACGTCACTTTGATTTGATTGCAAGCCGAAGATGATTTTTTAAAAGATCTGTGTATGATGCACTGGTGACAGTGGTCCCTCTAGGCATGTAATGCTCCAAAATGACGCCTTTTTCGTCCCAAAAGAGAGTCAGCATAACCTTCCCTGCTGATGGTTCTGTTCGAAAATTCTTTGGTTTTGGTGATGAGGAATGACGCCATTCCTTGCTCGCTCTCTTCGTTTCCGGTTGGTAGAAGTTAACCCAGGTTTCGTCCCCAGTAACGATTCTTGCAAGGAAGTCATCACTTTCTCGTTCAAAGCGCCGAAGAAGTTCTTCACAAGCATCAACACGTCGTTTTCTTATTTCAGGAGTCAGCTGCCGTGGCCCCCATCTTGCAGACACTTTGTGAAACTGAAGCATATCATGCTCAATGTGGTGTGCTGAATCATGACTAATCTTTAAACATGCTGCAATGTCATTCAGTGTCACTTGGCGGTTTTCCATCACTATGGCTTCAACTACTGCAATGTTCTGTGGAGTCACAACTCGTTGTGCCTCACCTGGACGAGGAGCATTTTAAACTGAAGTCAGACCATTTGCGAACTTCGTAATCCATTCATAGACTTGCTGCTGTGACAAAAATGCATCACCGTACTGAACCTTCATTCTTCGATTAATTTCAATAGGTTTCACACCTTCACTACTAAAAAACAGAATAACAGAACGCTGTTCTTCCCTGGTGCAAGTCTTAAGTGGGGCAGCCATCTTTATACTGATACTGCGACGGTATTTGTGCATCTGCACTATGCTGCCACTTACAGGCCATTCTGCACGCTGCTTGTAGCACGCTTACCAACTTACAGGATAACGGCGCGAAATTTCTATTTTTTATTACAAATTTAAGGTTTTCATGTGACTCACCCTCGTAATTGATACAGATAATATAGCGTAAACATCGAAAATAATTCTCTTTACATGAATTTCTGCATCTAGTTGTGGTAAATAAACAAAAAGGGACATGTAAATTTAAACAGAGGTACGATTGTAACTTTGAAACGTATAATTGCCTAGCATTAATTTTTTATTATTATTATTTTATCCCTGCTCTTTGTATGTTTGTGCAGTTACTTCCACAACAATTACGTTTTATCTGGCACAGCAGTTACTTTTTCTTAACACTGTAAGTGCAAATAAAATAAAATTCAATTATTTATGTGAAATTTACACGTTCTTTTAACAGTATATGCACAAAGTCAGTAAAGTTATTCGATTGAATTTTGCTGATTGGCCACTAACACTTCGGGCATTATAGAGACTCGCCGCGAAGGGTGCCGAACATCGGGGCGAGCGCGCAGTATCCAGACAACGCATTTCACTAAAGAAGATTTTTGCTACAAACGAGCAACGCAACAGCTTACAATGAAAAGCAACTTCCGAAAAAGGAAAATTGTTGTTACGGTCATTACAGACACGGTGTTGATTTTTCGCAGCCAAGAATTGTTCTCCTAACCTACTGACATCCAAGCCACAATTTCCTAGTTTGATTTTAAATTATGTAATTATTTTAACCCTAGAAAAATAACTATAACACAATGTAAGCAAGAGATAACCATACGCTTCGGAGGCGCGAGTTTTTCAAATGAGTCTGTTTCTTCTAATTGACTATAATGATTTAAAATATTGGATTTTTCCAGAGACACAGAAAAGCTATAAAAATACAATACGATTTTTTTTGTTGTAAGTTTATTATAAATAACTAAACCTCCACAAAAATACATTATTTTTTACTGAAACAGTATCTGTAGATTATCACCTAAATCGCGGGGCTTTTTCCTTACAAACTACTGTAGAGGTACCGACGATTTTTAAATGACTATTTCTTCTAATTGATTATATTTATTTAAAATAATTGGATTTCTGAAGAGAGATAGAAAAGTTCTAAAAAATAAAATGCAATTCTAATATGAATGTGTTTGTTATTATTATAAACCATTAAACCCCAACAAAAAATTAACTAAAATAGACAGATCTTTTTTTATTGAACCAGCATCTATAGATTGTCACCAAAATAGCGTGTTTTTTGTTTTGTTTTTACAAACTACTGTAGGAGTTTCCAAAGTCTTTAGCACTACATTCCCCTTTAGTAAAAATTCCAACGCCCGCTTCTCGTTGCAGTTTATTATTAATTTGGTAAATGCCTACTTTTTAACACTAGCAATGACATCTTCGAAGAATCTCCCTAAGTATGTGATGTTAGGATAAATAATTTCAACTCTAAGGGGCAGCGAAGGAGACGTAGTAATGTGACGGTGTACAGCTGTGGCATTGTCTAGACGGGCGGCGCCGGCGTAACTACCTCGCACCCCTCCCCCTTCCCCAGTTTGGTAACCCCTAAACTAGTGGATTGTAATATAATTGTAAAGAGACAGCTATATGTTTATCACACGGGCGTCTCTGCGAAGTTGGTTATATTTACAGGTCTAAGAACACTTAACATATGTAGTTACACAGAGTAGGCCTACTTCAGTTTTCCAGGCTTGCAGAACAAACAAATTATTGGTGATAATCGAATATTGCCTTATGTTTGTAAATCGTTAGTGAGCTCTATAGTAGAGACAGGAACTGCGCTCATTTTCGAGGGAAATCTGCGTTTAATCTATACAAAAGTAGCAGCATTCCGGGGGAAAAAAATAAACGCCATGGCTGTTTCAATCCATATTTTGCAATAGGTCTACGTTGCACGGAGGCGTTCATTTCGTCGCTGAAATCGCCAGTGTGAAACCGACCAAACTCCCGTATCAAAGTTATGTCTACCGACGCATCCATTAAGAACTCGTCGGCAAGTTAAATACGCGTTGGTTAGTTTGTAATTTCCGTGGGCGGCAGCGTTTCAATGAGCACTCGTCCAGGACGGCTCTCTCGACTCGTGTGCGAAGCTGATTTCACTGCATCAATCCCGACCGCAGGGGAGCGGCGAGCCGCCAATTAGCCGAGACATTAATTACCGGCGGCGGCACACGGATACGGATTATGTCTCTCCCGAGGCGCCCAGCTACTCGGATCGCGATTTTCTCTGCCATTAGCGACACTGCCAATCTGTGCCTCTCACCTCACTGCATTACGCGCTACTCTCAACGGAAAGTAGTCTTATACACATGCTGCCTATACTAACATTATCAAATGCGAAAGTAACTCTGTCTCTTTGTTACTTTTTCGTGACTAAATGACAAAACCTATCTGGATGAAATCTGAAAAAGAAACACTGGGTGTTGTTAGAAACGACAGAGGGTATTTTTATGGGGAAAAATAAGATTTTAGTCACGAAATCTGGAAAACTAACCGAACAGTGACAGACAGACGGATAGGATGTGTCAGTCTCTGTAGTATTATATCGGTCTCTCGAGCTTTGTTTCTCTCGCAGTCAGTTTGTGTGCGATCTGATCATAAATTTAATGTACAGACACAACTTCAAAAATCTGCCGAAGGGACTACAGTAGGTAGTCTCCAATGAATAGTTAACCCCTCATAACTAGTTTGTTGCTATTTTCAAACATGTTGCAAATTGGTTCTTCTCATGAACCAGGTATAGTGATAGAAAGGTACGGTGATGGCTTCTCCGTCATATTATCCAGACTTGGGACACCTTTTATCTAACTTAGAGTTTTCTATATTCAATTCTAGCAATAAAATTCTGAGTCCACTGTACGAAGTCGCGGGTAACAGCTGGTTATTCTGTAATGGACGCTGACTGAGTTATCAAGCAAATTTTATCCTTTTGTACACATGAAAGTGAACTTCAAACTTTTATTTTTTTAAGTAAATTATTCTCAGTAGTAAACTATTAGCATGAATTTCGGTTACTGTAGAATTTGGATTATTTTCCATATAAATTGTAGTGGTAGAACGAAAAGTGAAAGACCGTTTCTGATACGGTGACAATCGCCACATTATTAGTTGGAATACTTACGATATAGCCTTTTCCTGAGCTGCAGTGGCTGCTTGCCTGCAAAATGGAAAAAAATTAAATCAGCTACACACAATGTATTAGAAAAATGTATAAAATACATTTCATTATAAATTACCAATTATATGCGATACCCTACAAATTTTTACAGCAGTTTATTCTCCGTAACATTTGCAGCCTGCTACAATTTATAGGGTTAAGTATATGGTTAATAGTAAAAGGCTAAACAGGGAAATGAAGACCATCAGCCGTTCCCTCTCTACACCACTTAGTGTTTACCCAGGCAACGGAATGGATAAGGCAATGGTATCGCGCTACGCGGATCGCCGGTTCGAGTCCGGCCAAGGGCATGGACGTTTTAAGCCAGTACCAGCAGATCACCCGGCGTTGCTCGGAGGCCGGTTATGAAAGTTCTTGTGTTTTACCATGTTTGATCGGATTGTCGTAAACATTCTCCATCACCATACACTTTGGACGATTTCCCTACCGATTTTGAGATATATGAAGAAAGAGAAATGCTGCACGTATAAATTTGTCCTAAGAGAGTTGAAGGTGAGAGCTGGTGCAGTTCTGTATACCAAATGTAAACATTACTATCCACTTATTTTAAAGCATAAGTTCTTTCGAGATCGGATAAAAACAGTAAATTCGTGTGTCGTCATACCAGCTTTAAAAAGGTTTTTAAAATTAAAGTTCGAAAATTTCTCGGTCAGCAATTATCCGATTGGAATCGGTCCAACCTTTTTTGAGGTACTTGGAAAAAAATTGAATAGTTTCACGCATAAATTTTCCTGAAGGGGGTGGGAGGGTAAAGGGGGGAGACGGGTTGGGTTTTTGCAAACCAAATGTAGACAGTATTTTTCTCTTTAAAGCATAGCCTGTGTGTGTGCAAATTTCCATCGATATTGAATTAAAAATGTGAGTTTGTACAAAGAACATTGATAAAAATTAAGGGGGATGTTTGTAAACCAAATGCAGACAGTATTTTTCTCTTTATTCTACACTATACGCGTGGAAAGTTTCACCAAGATCGGATGAAAACTGTGTTTGTGCGCCACCCCACCAACTAAAAAACAATTTTAAAAACTGAAATTCAAAATTCGCGGTCGCTAATTGTACGACGCCAGTAAAAAGTAAATTTTATGGGCTTTCAGAATATCACCATCCACTTTGGCCGATTTCTATACATTTTTCGAGATATTTGCAAAAACTGAAAAGCTCACGTGTAAATTTTCCATAATGGAGGTGATGGGAGAGAAAGTGGGTTTTTGTAAACTAAATGTAGAGAGTATTTTTCCCCTTGTGTGCTAAGATTCATCAAGATCAGATAACATTTTGGATTTGTATAACGAAACATACACACATCCATTTTTATAGATGTATAGATTCTGTTTGTTTTGGGCAGTCCATTCCTTTGAGAGCGTCCATAAGCTGCGTGGCTCGATTCTGGCTCTTTTGATCGCCCGCCCCCCCCCCTTTTGTCTAGAACGTAGTCTTTCACTACTAATTCCAGAAAACATTTTGTACCAATTTATGTTACCAGACTAAGTTTAAAATTATTGCGTGTATAATGAATAAAATCAATATTTTCTTTACAGTTATAAATATTCTGACTCAAATGTTGACACCAGCCTCTCCAGAAAATGATCTTGGGAAAACTCTGGTACTGTTATGTATCTTTTTCTTCTCAGTGTGCTACAAAAAAACATTCTCTTCACCTCATTCATCATTGCTCATTAATTGATAAAAATGAACAAACTATATCTGCCGGCTTTTAAAAAGTTAAGAGGTGTATTTTTTTGTCTTCTTTTGCTGCAGTTCTGTCACCTTTCTTTCTACATTACCATGGAATGATTCTTTGACCTGCTTAAAAGATTTGCATAGCTCATTCACGCCGTTTTGTTTACTGAAATGTCGCTGTAAAAGCATTTCAACTAAGTCTCGAAAAGTTTATTGTGCATCTCCATTTCACAATAAAATTTCAACTTGGAACACTTCCGGGAACAGTAGAATCAAAAACGCACTTAAATTTACTTGACAGAACAAAATTAGAATTATTTCATCAACGAGTGGCGTGATGACAGGCGGTCAATCCGAATTATAACAGCTTTGATTCAAAACAATACGAACTGTCACTGGAGAGAAAAATTTTGGATGCCATCTGCAACCGAATTTAGTTCACATGCCCAGGCCCCGTGTCACCCGAACAGTATGACTTCAAATCACATGCAAAGTAGCACTGTCAGTATGTATGGAGAAAACTAAATGACGTAAATAAATATCAAATGCTGTTATGTATTATGTACTCTGTTTTAAGTGAGGCAAATGAAATGAAAGAAAAGTTACGTAGCTTGTTTCTGACACTTCCCCCTCCCCCTTTTTCCCCGTAGCCCAGCATAGCATTCTACCCAACCACTCTTCCTCATCCTCCTCCTGAACGAGTCACGTATGGTAGTTTATGGACCCTCTCTTTTGATAATCTTCAAAAGCCATGTTGATGTCTACAGTACAGCAGACAGTGACTGGTTTGTGACCCTTGCTTGTAGGTACGATTGACACGCTGTTTGGTACTCACGTCGCTGAGGCGGTCGTGGGAGCTGTCCCTCTCGAGGGCGACGCCGGGCCCGTTGAGTCGCTCCGACGCCCGACCGCTGTCGTCGCTCGTGCCCGCGTCGTGGTTCAGCGTCACCGCGGCCTGCAACACACAACGCGAGTCTTACCTTACAAAATCCAGCTTCCGTCTACACTGTTCTACATCTAGACAGATCATTCCACGTACAATCACAACAAATTCGCAAATCTAAGTGCTACTTATTCCAAAATTCACTTTTCTCTCATACATTCAAACCAGTGGACGAATACTTTCTTCTTTCTGTTGATCTCAACATATACATTAGAATGCTTCACATTTTATAATTTTGTCTTCCCTCTAAAAAGAAATCGCGAACTTAGCATCCCCGCGAAAGAGGCGTTTTTTCTGCTTCTAGTTTCACGCCTCTTCGACGTTGAGGTCAATGGAGTCGGGAAAGGACTAGGTTCAAGGAACGGAAAGGAATTCCCCCACGGCTTTTCGAAGAAATCATTCAGGCATTCGCCTGGAGTGATTTGGGGAAACCATGAAAAACCTAAGTAGCACTTGGATTCAAAACCGCGCCCTCCGGAAAGCGAGGCCAGAGCGTTACCGCTCATCCACCAAGCTCGATCTGAAGGAGGTGTATCATCGTTAATTCACGACGTTCCCTCGATTGCCGCTAGTATTTACAAATTAGCTGGCTTTGCAATATTACTGCTATCTGTTAAGCGGTCTGGTGGCTTAGTGTTTAAGACGTCTGACTGGAGATCTATAGGTCGCCAGTTTGAATCCCGCACTCAACTGGGTTTTCAAAAAGCCCCTTAACCCGACCTTCTCATCTGACACAGCAAGCTGTAAGTCCTCTATGCCTTGTAGGATTACCGGGTTAGATTAGTTGGCCAAGGTGAGAAGCACTGCCCGACAAATCGAAAACTCTGTCACCCTGCGGCCGAACAATCCTTTGGGATCTCCCTGCTAACACTGCCATGCGACGATTTGATTTTGCTATGTATTAAGTCTAAAGATTGAATAACCAGATACATACTGAAATAACCAATAAATCGCCTTAAGTTTGAAAATCCCGTGAAGCTCTGGTATGTAATCCTTAATTTATGTCACATTACAAGTAAAAAAAGATTAATTTTCAGAATAGATTTAAAAACGTGTTATGGCGACAGATAACACAGAGCAACAATATTTCAAGTCAATATCTCAAATTTTAAATCAGTGTCTAATGTCTCGAACTGCGTAAAATCCTGTAAAATTCTGTTAAGTAGTCTTCAAGTTACGTCAGATTACAGGAAAAAATGTATTAAGTTGGGATTATATTTTAATTCCCAGCTTTGCCTTATGTTTAAAGTGAGACCATAAGCTTTCAAAACTGCGAAAACTTCTATCAAAATCTATTCAACAGCTTTGCGTTACGCCAGAACAAAAGAACACAGCCGCGTTACAGGCTTATATAACTACTACTTGTCACCCGCAACTTCGTACGCGTTGACTTAGAATTCGAAAAAATCCACATCTATACTATATTAAAATAAGTTCTGTCTGTACACGAAAGTTATGAATAGAACATAAACAAACTGACTGCGAGAGAAACAAAGCCTGAACGACTGAAATAACATTAGAGATTTGCACACGCTACCTGTTTCTACCGTTCAGTTAGTTTCCAAAATTAAAATATTTTATTTATCACAAAAAGTATCCTATTTCCTTCCTATTGATACATAGTATTTCCTTGAGAAATTTCATCGAGATCGGTTAATCCGTTTAGTCGTGAAAACGTATTAAACAGACAGAAGACAGAGTTACTTTCGCATTTATAATATTAGTGCAGAAAGATTCACAAATTCCAAAACAATACGAATAATTTAACAAAGTAGATCCAGTAATCTGTAACTAGTGCAACGATTAGACAAAGGAGTAAGGAATCCTAAATATAAGGCAGCAATCTTGAAATTTTACGACCTAACTTGGACTTCTCCGCCGAGAAGAAAATAAGAAAGCAAAAGATTAGCCTCTCCCGCGAAAATAAAATTCTATTAGCGACCAGACCTGAGGTGGAAGACGCTTCTCACCACGCTAAACCTCTCCCACTGGAGTTAATACTCGTTAAAACGAACGGCGCTATGGAGTGCTGTTTAATACTGCCGACAAATGGACCATTACCATCAGCACACAATAGTTCACGTTCAACAATGAACTGTTATGCGCATTTCCAAGATTCCGACCCGTTAGCGGCATAGCAGAATACGCGCCGATATAAATGTTAATGCTGGCGACGGTTTTTATTGTTTAGTGCCGGTCGTAAGTATGCAAATTGTGTGCCAGCAATGACTCCGTTAGTGGCGTAATGAGACAAGAGCACTGCCATCAGTTTCAAGGGCAGCCCTTCATTAGCCGTAACGTGACTCGCAGATAAAGCTAAACGGAGGCCGCCATCAGCAGTTTTTTGCTAATCGCATTAACATATCAAACTACAGATTTTCAGCTGCGAACCAACTATTTCTTGCTTGATGAAACAAAGATCTTCCTATTCGAGCACCTTTTTTTTCCCATAAGACTGGTTTGATGCAATCCTCCACCACTAAGGCGAGTTCCCCCCCCCTTTTTTTTTCCACCTCAACCTACGTCATCATTTATCTACTTCACATTTTTATTTTCGTCTTTCTCTACAATTCCTTCCCTCTGTTCTTCCCACCGCTAACAAACTAACTAACGCCGCATGTATTAAAACGTGGCCGACCATTTTGTAACTTCTTTTCGTGAGACACTTCCACAAAATTCTTTCCCCGCTCATCATCTGAAAACGCGTTCATTTCGTACCTTATCCACCCACTTAATCTTGAGCTTCCTTCTATAACACCACATCTGAAAAGATTCAGTTTTCCCTCTTCGTGCACTTGAGGATTATTATATGGGAATATTTGGAGTGCTGATTTATCAAGAAATATAAACAGCACGTAAAAAACCAATTTACAAGAGATAGGTATACGCAAACACTCATTAAGTTTTCTGAAAATCTCCTCCCGAGTTTGAGAAACTGTGCTTTTTTTGAAGTAGAAAATCTACTTCGGTCGTAATACCAATATAAGTTGGTTATAAAACTAGAAAAACAAACATAGCATCAACAAAGTTCAGAAGTGATTTCTGTAACAGAGGTACAACATTCCCTCCGGTTTCTTTATTCAGCCACCTGCCACAAGAAATAAAATGTTATCAAGATAAAGCTGGAGTCTTGCGAACCAGACAAAGGTTTTCTCCTTTCGAAACCGTTTTGCTCTGTAATTGTGGTCCGTGAGAATAGTATATGCTTTGGTGAAAGCAAAGCAACGTTACAATCACTGATGCGGCATCCGTTTCTCTCTGTGGTTTTACGTCTTGTCGATGTGGACGTCATTACAGGCGAGAATCGACTGGGACAAGGAACGGGAAGGAACATTGACGGCCATCGCCTGGAGTGATTTCGGGAAACCATGGAATATCGAAATCTGGATGGACGGGGATTTGAATCCACATACTCTCGAATTCGAGGCCAGAGGTTGTTTTTCTTAAACTATACACAAATGCAGCGATTAGCCAACTTTTTTGAATTTATTTTCCTCTTTCTAATAAAAATGGAAGTTATTAGATTGTAGTTAACCATGGAAATCGTGTGTGGATTGGAGATAAGGTGCAGTTAGCTGTTGGAAATAGTGCTGGTTTTAAGAATGGCATGTGCTTAGGCACATCCCCGAGTCTTATTTCCCATAACATGAAAGCAAATCCTATATTGTCACGTTAAAACTCAATTACAATTATCCCTCCCGTACCCTCTATACCAGCGTTTCCCAAACGTTTTTTTCCCTTTGACCTGCTATATTAATATTCAAAATTATTAGAAAAACTGTAAGGCCTTAGCCTTAAATACGTACCATAATGTAAGAGAGGGAATATCTTTGATAAGTCAAACACACATAGCCCGATAATCTCTGGAATCAAATTTAAGGTTCAACTTATTAAAACAATATTATGTCGCTCGGATATTTTGAAAACGATTAAACATTGTTATGGTGCTGTATGTAAGTCCGTCGACCAAAAGAATATTTTAACCGATTTGGCAGCTAATTTGTGGTCGAGGGTTGAAATTTCAGTGATTTACAAGACTGAAAAAGCAACTATTGGATAACGCAAGAGTTAACGTTCAGAAATATGATAAAAATTTACCCTAGATAACTTCCGTTGCTCTATTGCTTCCATTCCTCTGTAAAGCTAACAGACTATGTTTTTATTTATTTTTTGATCGTTTACTGCCCATCGACAACTGGATAACTAGAGAAACTATTCTAATGAAGGGAAAAATAAATATGTACGTCTCATGTAAGATTGTAACATGTTTTTAATTCGCCTTATTCTACCAGTTCAAAGGAAAAAATCCGTCTAAATAGTCAGAAACGTATCTGTGTTTACACCACTTTCGGGATTTGGGTATCCTTGAAAACATTTCTTTTTTATTGACTACACACTTAACCCACAAGATAACAGTTATTTGAGACGAGGAACATGCCAAGCCTAAAAGTGGTTTTAGGGAGTTTGCAACAGATTAAAACAATATATATATATATATATATATATATATATATATATATATATATCAATTTCACCGATGTGCATAATACATCGTATTTATCTAATTCTCTCTTTGTTAAAATTATTCAAAAGTATTTGCTACACTAGAAAGGACTGTTTGTAACTTTATGGTTGTGATTTTACAATACGAACTATGAACTGTCAAAATTATATATCAACAACTGCAACGGACATTTCGTAGAACTTTTATTCAATATTATGAATGATTAATTTATTCTTTTCTTGCTTTAATACGTAAACAACATCTGCGTAAAAGATTGGTAGTCCGAAGGTTCGAAGCAACGTTCAAACCAGTCATGTACAGTAGCAGGATCAGTACTGGAACTATTTTATCTTCCATTATCGGATAAACACATAATCGGAACGAAAAATAAGCGACATGTTAATTTTATGATGGTGCCCCGTCAATGCTATATCATATTTAATTAAATCCGTCTACTTTTTTTCCCTTTACCAAATTCGTTCATTTCATTATTCATTTCCTGCAGCGGAATTTCATAAAGCAACACCCCATCCACTGCAGCAGATAACAGAGGATAATTTAAATACTAGAGCAAAAAGTAAAATTGAATGTTAAACAATAAATTATTTCGTTCCGAAATTAAATTGTTCAACAGCGCCGGCAGTAAGTACAAATTAGAGTGGCGGAAGCAATAAATCCGACATGAACCGGAACATCGGTTACATAGCAAGCCAATGTGATTTTATGCCAACGCAAAAAAAAAAAAAGAGACGGAAAAAGAGGCGGCGTGTTCAACATTGGCAGCTGGGGCCAAAAGTGTCGTTACATAATATATAACAACCTACGCAATATCGAAATTGGATTGCCATTAATTAATCACAATAACGCATTTACAAACATAAACAAATCGCGCTGTGTCGACGCGGTAATCGAATCGCACCCGCTGTTTATTACGGACCGTCGCGTGCAATGAAAACTGTGCACTGACTAACACGGGAAACAGGTTTATTACGGTTCCTAATGTCCCTGCAACTGAGTATCAAAATGAGGCCGCTATTAGTGCTAACTTCTAATATTTCGAGCTAAGGTTTTTTGAAGATAATATTTCACCACTTCATGAATGATGTTGCTCGCTTTTCTCAATTGGTAGTTCAAGAAAATACAATTACAATGTTCGAGAATAAAATAGGTTTGTATCAGTTTTAAACAATTCATGATAATACAAAAGTAATCAACAGCCTTAAACGAAGTAAAACAAAACAGGGTTTGTCATTAAAAAAAGATGTTTCCTTCGTGCGGGCTTATGGAGGGATCTGATTTATGGTCCACCAAAGTAAGATTGATTTTTCTTCTCGTTGATAAATATTTTGAGTTTAAGTGAGATAGCGTAAAATTATTGCAGTGCAGAGGAAGGGACGGAGGAGAAGGGAGAGAGGTACGCAATACCTCATACATGATCGCCTCAATTTTCCTTTTTAGCAACAAAACTTTCAGGCAATCAGAAAATAAAAACATTTTTACTTTACGCCTCGTCGACATCGAGGTCATACGAGGCGGGAAAGAACTAGGGGCAAGGAACGGGAATGAATTCAGTCATGGCCTTTTGAAGGAGCCATCCGGGCATTCACCTGATTTCATGAAACCAAGGAAAAGCCAAAATCTGGATGGCCGGACGTTACCGCTCACCCACCACGTTCGGTAAAAACAGTTTTAACTCGCTCCAATATCTTATCAGATAACTGTTATGTACTTAATTCAGAACTTATTTTACTCTCCGAGGCTAATAAAGTTTACTGGTAAAAATTATTTTTTTACAGGTGGTTCAGAAATGCATTAATCATAATAGAAGCAACAATGGAGCAGATGTTACCGCAGGTAGTAAATTCTAGATTTTAATCAGTTGTTTACTTTTCTTAACTGTCTACGATTTGCGAGGGGAAAAAAGTAAATTTGAAAGATGGTGTGGTGACATCTGGACTTGGGTAAGCATATCGGAACTTAGGGAAGTCAGAGTAAACCGCAATCCGCAATGTTGCTGGGCTATCTGGGGATCCAAACCTGCGCCACCCGAGCGTTACCGCTCACTCCAAATTCTACATCGTATCGACGAATAACACATCTTTCCGTCTGCACATGTCACTATGTCATTTACCACTGAAGGTTAGGGAAGAACTCGTTCAAATGTGTATTAACTCGCCATTCTTATGACGTTACTAGTTTGAACGCCAGTCAAAAACGATGGGAGGTAGTAGAATTTTTTCTGTAAATTTTTCCGAGTAAAAACAAATAACGATTATCCATTACCTTTTTTATTGATATTTTTCGTGATGTGAATAACCTTTCTCTGATTAAATTGTCGGAGTATTTGGATACAATGTTTTTAAATAACTGTAGTTGATTCCGAATGACGGAAATTTTTACTGTTGTGAAAGATTTTCTAAAACGAATAACTATTATTTATTAGATTGATATATTCCGTGATAACCTACTTTTTGTCTAACATTTCTTTGAGTATTAATAAATTTTCCTGTTTCTTCTTTTTTTTTTTTTTTAATATATTGTTATTTAGTTCCAGTAAGGGGACATCCATAAATTACGTGGGGTATTTTTCCTGATTTCCGGAGCCCCCCCCCTACTTCTGGTGAGATCTGGTCCGTGCAACCCCCCCCCCCCCTAAAAATCGACCTCGCAACTTTTCGAGACATTTTTTTTTTTTTAAGGTCTCACCCTTCCAAAATCCGGTTACACCACAACTTTTCGACAAAATACCCCCATAAAATCGACTTTCAAGCAATTTGTAGACTTTATTTTTTTAAGCTCTAAGTCCAA
Organism: Vandiemenella viatica; assembly: GCA_031002005.1. Lineage (NCBI taxonomy): Eukaryota > Metazoa > Arthropoda > Insecta > Orthoptera > Morabidae > Vandiemenella > Vandiemenella viatica. The sequence goes on from JARYHS010013630.1 coordinate 231,065,925, forward strand.
CAATTTCCGTCGCCCCCCCCCCCCATGTCACCTCATGTAATTTATGGACGCTCCATAACTGATAGAGAGAATACAGCGCAACCATCGGATGCTCTTCTCCTCACATGAATTTTTCCATTTACTGTTTAGATCAACAGAAAACAACATGTAAATTTAAACGAATGTCAAATTATATATTTTTTTATATCTCTTTGCCTGGCATTAGAGTAATTTTTATCTCTGCTACATGCATTTTAACTGACATCACAGTTGCACTTTCTTTTAATAAGTGCAAATAAAAACAAATTTGAGTATTTATTTGAAGGTTACACTTCCTTTTATCAATATAAGCGCAAATAAAGTCAATGTAGTTATTCATTTGAAATTTCCTGGTTAGTCCAGTCTCCAAGCACAAAGCATTTTTATTAAAGTGAATCATTATCAATCGTCAAAATTCGTAAAAATGAAACGGTAAATCGCATACAGAAAAGTGTTTCTTGAGCACGTGAAACCCTAGGTAACTTTCACCGCGACCTGCGATCGGTTGCAGGTGCGAGAAGTCAAAAGCAGCCGTAGCTTTGCAGGCGCTAATTGCCGCCGCAGACAGGGGAGAGGCACTTTAATTAGTGTCCGATGTCGACTCGACAAAAGCTCCCCCGACTGACGGCATAAGCTGCGCCGCGCACGGGGGTCGCTCGCTGGCGGGCAACATATTTACGCGGTCTCCCTAATAAATTGGATCGCCAGCTCATACGAGGCGGCCCGGCGCGCGCGCGGCAGAGCGGTAATCACTTATCTGGCGGAGCGCAAAGCGCATATTTGCGGCTTATGCAACAGCGCAGTCAATTTCCAGCCCAGATTTACGGTTGACGGACCGAAACGGCAGCAGGCGGGCAAGTTGCGAGGCTGCTCGGCGCACTGTTCACACGGCTGCATGACCACACTCGGCGTCCACATTATGCTCCTCTCACAGGTACGCAGCAGATGGGCTTACACGCTCGTTTACTGGCACGGCTGAGGTGTCACAGTACGGGGTCTCAACTACTACAAATCGATCTTCAACACAACAGAAGATGTGGTACTTGTATCCTCAACGAAATATCTGTTCAAACTGCGTTCGTTCAATTAAAGTCTAATCTAGAGGTCCGCTGTCGGTGTTCCTCGGTACATCTGTGTGCCGCCACAAGATACTTTACTTGACTATTACTTTATCGTTTCCGTATATCTTAATCGTTTTGCCCAATGTTGGACAAAGTTGTCAATATGTCTACCTGTGCATAGGTATTCGAGTGTTGTTTAAAACTGACACTGATTGCAAGTATACAGGTGACCCATTGTCTGCTGTTCTCCACATTCACATTGATTATCTGTTGTCAGACCCCATTTATACATGTTAGATGTTACTGGAGCCACTCCTGTTATTTTACGGTGAGGGTTCTCCACTTTACCCAGTCCAGTTTTATGCCAGAAGATTCTTCTTCAGACATTGGGTACCAGTTAGGAGGATCTACATTTGTGCGGTTTAGAAAAGGGAGACCTAGAGATTAGCCTTTTGGTGGAGGGCTTGGTTTCCCAAACATTACGAGCCTCTCATCGAACGTTTGTTTGAATCGCTGTGTGTTCTCATGTGAGTTACGGTGTATTTTTGGTTCAGAAAATCTAGCTGCTTCACACAGTACGTTTATAGGCGTTGCTTTCATGCAGCCAGCCACTATCCGACAAGTCTCGTTCAAGGCTATATCTACTGTACTTGGAGTGTGCGGATTGGTTCCAAACAGGGCTTGCGTACTCTGCAGTGGAAAAACAGAGTGATTTAGCAGATGTGCGTAAAACAACCGAATTCCCTCCCCATTTACTGCAACATAACTTTATTGCGATTTTGTTTCTCGTATGTACTTTAGCTACAACCACAAGATGAATGATTTTTTATCTATTATAAGGAAAAGTTTTTTTATTAGTTATTTTATTCCAATTTCTGTGCGTTAACACTGAGGTTACTAGAACTCACAGAGGATTGGGAAGGGGGACAAGAGAATGGGGAGGAACTCGGCATTGGTTTTTGAAGGAACCATCCCTACAAACGCATGAAATGAATTCGGCAAAACGTGGAAAATTGAAATCCGGATGACAGGGCGATGATTCGAATCCGCGTCGAGGCCAGACCGTCACCGTTCATCCACCAAGCTCTATAGCCTCTATCTCATTATTTCTATGAATTATTGAAAATAACTGTACACACTTTTCTTTTTTTAAGAAAAAATCTTACAATACACCCACTGAGTGAAAACTATGTTAAAGGGAAATCTAATGAAGCTATACATCAAAGAATAAAACTGAATGATATATTAATCGGTGTGGAACAACTATATTCAGAACGCCCCCCACAAAAGAACTACGCAATTTTTTACAACAGTGGTTCCCAATTATTGGTATGCGTACCCCCAGGAATACGTAAGGCTGCTTCAAAGTTTACGCACAATAACCTCTCGGCTACACTAAAAATGGAAAAAAAGAAAAGATACAATTACTCAAACATTACAACCGCCAAAATATATTTTAAGACAATCAAACTAAGTGTGTGTGTTTGAATTATATTACTGTAATGCTGCGGTTAAATAAAAGACGTTTAATCACGTTATCAAAAGAGCAATACATTTTTACTACCATTTTGCACGTTGTACCTGTGTGAGATCGTATTTTCTGCAATGACAAACATAAAACCCAAACATCGCCACCGATTTCAACTCTAAGATAATTTAAAGTTGAAGCTCAGTAAACAGCAACCAAATTTCTCTTATTTGCGCAAAGACGTTCGTGCATATTTGTCCTATCAAGTTTAAATAAACATACGTGATTTTCGTTATTATTAGAATTGTTATAACAACACTCTGACATTTGTTGATTTCTTTTGGTGTTTGTTATTGGGTTAAAATTCAATACAGGTCTCAAAACCATGTACTATTGAAGAAGGCTGTGAAATTTTAACCACATGCGGCAAAAATAATTAATAAAACGTGGCTTCATAATCGTACTGATTTACAAAAGTAACATGCACCCATATACAGGGCGTTCGCCGGAAAACGCTACTCTCCCAGTCTGTTGCCGTCGGCAACTTGCTCGGTCAGTGGCGCCAGCAGTTTCCGCCACACGACACCGTGAATCACCGCACTGTTTAACACCTCCGCTGCCCCAACAGTGCAGTGCAGTGACCCTTACATTGTTAAGAACGGTTTCTTTGCATTGTAGATAGTTTGTGACTTCAGTCTCTTATTAATCAGTGTTGTGAATAAACGTTTCTTTGCGGTTTGGCTGGTTTGGGGATTCATACTCTTATTAATCTGTACCGTGTTTGAGTGTGAGTAAAATTATGGTACGTTACAGTTTGCAACAAAGAATATTTCTCTACGATACATATGTGAAGAAGAAGTCGTTTAAAAAAGTGTCGCAGTAAATTTCGTCGCGAATTTCCTGGCGCTTTACTGCCAGCTAAATCAACAATTCTTTAAAAAAGTAAGAGAAACAGGTTCATTTTTTAACAAAAAGAGACTGTCGGTCAACCGTATTCTCACAGAGGAGAAAATTGACGATATCGCTTTTCGACTAGAACAGTCACCCAAAAAATCATTAAGTCAGTTAGGGCAGCGTGTGTCTCGAAATATGTTCAGAAGATGTGAAATGTGCATTACACAAGAGGGTCAACACTTCCAGCATCTTTTATAAGATAAGCTAATGAATTACGTCACATTTAAATGGTTAGCACATACAAGTTTATGAAGTTTATGAAGCGTAATTATTATGAAATAGTCCGCGGCCGACGGTCGAACAATGCCGGAAACTGACCGCTCGCTCGCCGGGAGCAGTTTCTTCCTTGTAGCGCTAACAGTGGGTTGCGTTTCCCGGCGAACGCCCTGTATGTCTTGGTATAAACACAATATAAAAGGGAGATATATGAAGGGAATAAGGAACTAAGAATTTATTTGCAAGTATTCTTACTGGAGTCTTTATCAATACCCAACTGACTTAACCACAAACGTAACTCACTCATTTCCAATTATTTTTTCTCTTTTTTCAATAAAAATAGTCTACTTTAAAACTTTGATGCTGTACTGTGATGTAAATATTTCCAAAGAACAAGGTAGAGATTTTCGTCATTTGTGTAATGAATTCAAAGCGTAGTTGAATATTGTTTATCACATCGACAATCGCTTAAACGAATAAGTTTAATTTCCAGAATAATATAATCATTTTTACTGTTTTACTTAAAAGTACACAGTCGCATTAAACCCAAAGGAAGAAGTTAACCTTTGCTTTTACTGTAACTTAACTTAGTCCACAACCCGAAGGTTGGTTGGATCCTCCAGAAGGACGCATACTAAGCCATTGTGTCAGAGGTAGGACGGCCAGTTCCTTTTCTCTGGGACCTACAGTTTAACGTGGAATCTGAACCGCGGAGCGTCCTGGCATAGCTCATATGATTAAATAAACACAACTCTCAAAATTCCTGCGCCTGCCGGGATTCGTGCCCGCGGCAGGAGCAGCGAACGTTTTTGAAAGCAAGCGCTTAGGCACTGAGCCACCAGAACTCTCAACATCACTTAAAACGCATCATAACTTTGCCAATAAGCATGTTGTCCAGCGTTTTTTGACATGCTGCGTGAAAACACCTGTTTTTCACTTTTCCAGTGACTTCATATGGGATACTAAGTTAGGAAACATGGATATCCCTTTAAGACTCCACATTCAAGGACACGTTTCTTAGATACCTATGTAATGTAATGAAACTTCTTTTCTTTTACTTAGTGGAACACACACATTTAACTAAAAACTTCCTTTGGACATAACACATAATGGTCTTAACTAGGAAATTTCAAAGTAGCAGTGGCAAGAAAAGAAGGGGAAAAAACTTGTCTGTCTTCAGTTCATTGCATCCGAGGAAAACAAATGAGCTGTTTTCTTACTAAGCGTACGACGCTAGTGGAAGCTCAGCAAGAAAGAGCACACCCGCCGTGTACGGGAGCGGTGTGTTTATCAACACCCTACAACCCCCGCGCGTAAACACCAAACAGACGAGACTTTTTTTTTTTTTTTTTTTTTTGCTCCCCTTAGAGAGAGAATCGCGCTTGCGCGCGGGCGCTGAGATTCTTCTCTGCTCTCCGCTCCAGCAGCGACGGAGGGCGAAAAAAAATTCATTAAATTTAAGCACCGGGCGGGGCTGCCTACACTCGCAGGCACAATAAAGTGGCGCAGCGAGGCGACCTCCAAATTAAAATAACGCCCACCGCACGCAGCGCGTCGCGTCGCGCAGCACAACAACGCTCAAATTAAAACGAGCTCCCCGCGGCACGCATTAGCCACGCTTCCTTATCCACAAAAGTGTCGGGGAAACTCTCGCCGACCTTTTACAGCTACTTCGGCGCGCCCGAGAAAGAAAATCCGCGCCCATCTAATTAGTGACTGCTTGTAAACCAGGGCACTACCATGTCACCATCATACGCACACGCCCTTGCGGAGAGAGAAAGACGAAAACTGGAACCTAATAATTATCAAGTCTAATTTTTTATATCTGCCGAGGCGAAGCAATTTATTCTTAAACACGCAAACAATATGAATAAACACGAAGTATTAAGAACATACAAACGGTAATGTTGAGAAGCAATTAAAATATTTTTTTTTAGTTTCAATACAAGGTACGATATTACAATTTCATGTAAGTATTAGTTGCAAGAATGAAAAAAAAAGAACAACGCTTTTGAGTTACGGCTACAAGAATAAACAGAGTCGACAAATCATATTTTCCTGAAATATCTTAACTATGTGAAATGGAATTTTAATAGGAAATATCCTTGTCGTCCGTCAATTGCGAATAGCAGAAACTGTGTTGATAGAGACTAATAGACGATCGAGTCAACGATTCTCCTCGAACTGCAGAGGGGTATTTCAGACCTATTTTTTTTTACTTATGGCTTTACGCCTCGTCAACGTCGAGATCATTAGAGACGGGATGGAACTGGGGACAAGGAACAGAAAGCAATTCAGCCATGGCCTTTTGAAGAAAGAATTCCGGCATTCGCCTGGAGTGATTTGGGGAAACCATGGAAAACCCAAATCTGGATGCCTGGAAGGGGATTCGAACAGGCGTCCTCCCGAATGCGAGGCCAGAGCGTTAACCGCTTACCCACCACGCTCGGTCAAAGGTACTGTGGAGCAGTAATAAGGTTCAATTCTAAAGTATTCTAGAGAAAATCAACATGTTTGAATCGCGTTTTTATATTGATAAAGTAGCAGTAACATTCAATTATATCCGTGGCCTTGTGGTTACAGGACGGATTGCTGGGTGGGAGACCGAGGTAGAAATCTCCGAACATATTAATTTTTTTCATAAATCTTTTTATTGCATGTATGCTGTCTTTAGCATTTATTTGTATTTCAATAACTAATACATATTTTCGCGAAGTGTAGTTTTTCAATGATAACGGGAATTTTCTTCGCAGAAAATTAAAACACTTAAGCTACTCCAAGTTTATCCTACTTTCGTACTGAAATAATTGTAGTTATTACTACTCGGTCAAGTAGAAAAATTCCGGCGATAGCTTCTAACAGGTAAATATCATAAAATACTGCAAATACATGTTGACAATCTATCATTACCGGACTTCCTAGTTATTAAACAAACGAAAGAATGGTATTTACCACACGGTGACAAAATTAAATTTTGCTTGATGTGTACGATCTCTTTTCAAATTATGCGATTGAAAACAGGCATCATTTACATTACAACAATATTTCTATAATCAGAAAGATTAAAGTGACCAACGAATAGTTTTTCAAGAGTTCTGAAATAACCGTTAGATAATAATTTTAAATATCTCTCTGTGTTTAATACTATTCAATTATATTACTGTCTGTCAGTACACTGCGGTAACAAGAGAGATGGGCGCATAGAAGGAGCATGCCTACTTCCTCCCATACTCAGAAAAGTCTATAGCGTAAAAACGCGCAGCCGACAATAATTTCTTTAGTATTTCATTGCCGAATCGTAAACGATTTCCTATCATCCTATACGAGAGTTTATATGCTATGCTGATTTGCAGGAAATGCATGATATGACGAAAGAAAAACTCCTCTTTAAGGCCAGAACGAGCAAGCGTCAGCTTAATGACGGTGATGCCGCCCCTTATGCTCAAAGATATGTTTTAGCAGTGATGGAATTTGCCCTACTTTGCGCACAATGATGGGTATATCTTTTCTGAAATGAAGGAGTTACTTGTATCAGGTATTTAAAAACGCAGTAAAAGTCATTCTGGAAGAGGTGGTTTTTTTTAATGAAGCATTGTGGCAGACAAAGAAACGTTAGTGAATATACATTACTGTTTGTTAAAACTGCAACACCAAGGAGACATGTGATTATAATGAAATTTATTTCACAGATTAGAATTGCGGAACTGTACATGCTCTCTAACCATGAGAATT
>JARYHS010013630.1:231074373-231366883 GCA_031002005.1 Vandiemenella viatica
CTTCGCAAGCGATACATATACATGTAATAATTCACCGACAATCTGGTTTAAAAAATAATGTGGCCTGTGTTGAACCCACGAGTGCATTTGAAATATAATGTCGGATGCGGTTGTTGGTATTAATTGCTGCTTTGGAAAATAGCTGTCTCAAAAGGGGAGATGATAGAGACTTGTGAAATTATCATTGGGGAAAAAGATAAAGTAATGGCAAATTCGAGTTAAAAAAAAAAAGCACTACGTATTTCTGTAGCAGTGTCTACAATAATTTGACGTAGAGAATCTTGATAACTGTATCTGGGTGAGCACGAAATGCCTTTAAATTTATGTGAGCATGTGTCTTCTTCCGGGCACTGCTACACTATACCACCGACCTACAAGAAATAAGACCAGACACATTTTTTTTTTTTTTTTTTTTAATTTCACCTCTCTAAACCAACTCTACCAGAAACCGCGGTTCCTCCCATCTTCAAGACGCTCAGAAAACAGTCGTTAATTTAATCCTTAAACGAATAGCGCTCTTTTTGATGCCAACTGGAAATGAGTTGACTATTGTAGGAACAGTGCTATCCTATTTTCATCCTGAAATTCCAAATTTTTGCCAGATCATTGAAATATTCGTGGCGCTTACAGCCTTACACCGTACGAGTACGGTATCTATATTTAATATTCTGCCTGCGGACCATCTGAACCATCTTCGCGGACCATACGGTGAGAAACAATGATGTAGGCGATACGTTGTGACTTGTTTCTAGATTTAGCGTGGAAGAGGGGCATTATTTTAATGCCAGAGCTTACTCTGTTCTGAGTAACTTTGCTGTAGAGATTTACGAAATGTATGGTCTTCCATGAGGGTCAAAGTTTCGTATTCAGAAGTGTCTAGCTTCAACCATAATTTTTCTCGGTTTGTTCTATGAGAGCAATCAGTGGCTGAAATTTTCTCCTTTATAAGTACGTCTTCGAAAATAAATGTCCCCTTAGACTAGACGACTATAGTGACCATGAGGCATGTTCCATTATACAGGGCTAGTCAGAATGATTGCAGTGATTTCAGAAAATTACTGCAGTTTTATTATTTGACATATACTTACAAGATTACACAGATATATAAACAAACTGTGAAAGTTTTTTTGAGTGTCTACAGATGCTCAATATGTGCACCTTTAGTGACTCCGCATGCATCAAGTCTACAATCGAGTTCTTCACGTACCCGATGCAGCATGTCTCTGTCAATGAGAGCAAATGCATTGGTGATGCGAACCCGCAGGTCTGGTAGATCAACTGGTACTGTTGGCACGAACACTGTGTCTTTTACGAAACCCCAAACAAAGACCATATTGAGCATCTGTAGACACTAAAAAAAAACTTTCACAGTTTGTTTATATATCTGTGTAATCTTATAAGTATATGTCAAATAATAAATCTGTAGTAATTTTCTGAAATCACTGAAATCATTTCGACTAGCCCTGTAATATTCGAGATAACAACTAGTAAGTGTTGTAGGCTTAGAATCTATCCAAGCTGAAGGCAGCTCTGTCAAGGTGTTGCTTGAAATCAGTTACGTAACTCGAAACCGGCTTCTGTGCAGCCTAAACAGGCACTCAAATAAATTGCTCTCCGGCTACTTTGCGGCTTCGTGTTCTGTTAACACGAGAGGTAGTCGATTATTTTAACAAGCGGCGCGGTGCCCGCGGCGGCATTCTTACTCCTTGATGCAACTTCCTTTCTTTTTGGTCTGCCATTTAGCCAGCCACGATTAGTCTTCCATTCAGCTATGATGGACATGAGGCAATAAAATATAAAAACACTCCTCATATTACGATACTATTTGCTACAACTTTAGCTGTTTCACTATCTACCATTCTGCTTCACTGAATATTTTTACTAATTGTAAAATTGTACTTAGATTGGCCCCAGTATTCAGCTGCTTTAGCCACTAACTTTTTTTTCTTAAAACCTGATGTGACACGATTTTTATTCAGTTCTTATGTGGAAAAAGAAAATGGCGCCCTGGGTTCCGTTTGCAGCTGGGAGCAGCGAAATTAATGGAAAAGTGGCATGAACAGGCACGGAGTGTAGTTTCCTTGTTTCCTGAACAGTTCTGTGGACTGTTATTAATAGTTGTTTTCCATTTTATGTGCAGTTATTTTAAAACTGTCGCTAAACTTACAGTCTATGATTAAAATAATGATTGATTGCGATTGTTTTAAGAGATAGTTTTAATCAGAGATATGTAGATGGTTAGACCACCAGAATAATTTTTTTAAAAATTGATAACGTTATTTTGTGGGAGAAAATGCTTTTTAATGCAGGACCTTTCGCATTTAGTGCACGCATTTCTACAGTTTTTGAAAGATTCTTGATGGAGCGGTCTGGTAGCCCAGAATGGCAAATGAGCGCTCTGTCCGGTAAGCAAGACAAGAACCAAGCAGAAAGAAGTAATCTTAATTAAGAGTAAAATCAGTTTTATAACTAAGATATATTATTCATCGAATTACTTATGTAACTTTCAAAGAAATAAATCAATAAAATGTGGAAAAAAAACCCTGCGAGATTTAAGTGATGTCAGTATGCAAAACATCGTGGGTTCGATCCTCCTTGTGCAAATTGTGATTTTTTTCCTGCGTGCATTTCTTTTCGCTAATATTTACTGTTATTAGCATTACAGATTCATTTTTAACGTAAAACCAAAATAATAATAATAATAATTAAGGTGCTTGCTTTCAAAAGATCCTTGCCCAGACCCGGATTCGAATCCCGGTAGGTACAAATTTTTTAAAGAGTTACGTTTCATAAAATGAGCTATACCAGGTCGTCCCATCGTTCGGATTCCACGTTAAACTGTAAGTTCCAGAGGACAGAAACTGGCCGTTGTACCTCAGTGGTTTAGTATGCCTCCTACCAGAGGATCCAAGCAATCTTCGGGTTGTGGAAAAAGTTTTTTTTTTCTCTTGATGATGATAATATCTCAGAACATTGGACGATGAATGTTTCTAGCAAAATATGGCCAGATGAGTTAGTTGGGTTGTTTTATTAGGCAATGACATCTGTTCACATTAACTAGCTCCACCGTAGTCACATCCTACTGCTGGTTCTTCTATGGCACTGCGTATGCACATGTTCAAAATCTGACAATTAATATTTGATTTTGCGTATCCTAGTGTGGCTTCCGGTAGTTAGTATTCTGTGAAAGTTTATTTTCTTACTTGTTTGTGGCAGATGAGTTACCGGGAAATCCCCCGCCGCCAGCAGCAACCCTCAACAACGGAACGGGATCACCTGGAGCAGCAGGTGGCAGGCGGAGTCCTAGCCCTCCAACAGCCTCAGCCGCTCCGACAACTGCATCGTCTATGTCGCATCCTCAGCAGTCGCAACAGCAGCAACCCCCGCAGCTGCAACAAGCACAGCCTCAGCAACTCCAGCAGCCGCCACCCCCGCGGTTGGCGAGCCCCCTGTTGCCACCGCCGGCGCCGCTGCAGCAGCAACAGCAACCTCCGCAGCAACCTCAACACGCGGCCCCCGTGTCTTCTCCGGCCGGTGTCATGTCGGTCGGTAACAGTGGCGCCCCCGCTCTGGGCCCAGTGGTTACTCCGGCAGCGGTAGCTCGCAGTCCGTCGCCGCCCGTACCCAGTGTGGCTGCCGCACCCGGACCTGTCATCGCCCACAGCCACCCTCACGTGCTGCCGCACGGCCACCACCACGGGCCGGGCCCCGCGCCTCCACCCGTGCCCTCCGCAGTGGTAATGGCCAACGGGCGAGGACCCGCGCTCACCCCGCCGCAGCCACAGATAGTGGCCACGTCTGCTGCCCCCGGGCCCGTCGTGCCGCCTTCGCTCCTCGGCTCGCTGGCTCCCGGCCTCGGACCGGGGCCCATACCTGCCCCCGCACACGCCCACCCTCACGGACATCCGCACCCGTCTACCCACGGCAGCGCGGCTGCAGCTGCGGCAGCAGCTGCCGCAGCCGCCGCCGCTGCTGCCGCCGCTTACCACCCTCCGCCCCACGGCTATCCGGCCTACCCGCCTCTCTACGCCCCCTACGCCGCCTCGCTACAGCACAGTCCGTACCTGGCCCCGCCCTCACCTCGGGGCATCATCTCCGCTGCGCCTGTTGCCCCCGACTCGGTAAGTTCAGCAAAACAAAAAACAAAAAATCTCTTTGCTAGCCGGGAGCAAACTTAGCAAACAAAACACTGTCAGAAATGGAAGGTGGGCGAAAATGATGGAATTTAGGAAACTTTGTAGATATATCTGGGGTCATTTCCAGAAGAAATGAAAAAAAATTGAAATATAAGTGTTTGGATATGTTCTTGGGATATCTCTCTCTCCTTGCTTGCATGACTTGTGCTTTCAGTTGTACAATTTGTGCTGGTTGAACATGTGATGTAATATGTCTACCAGTGGCATCCCAGACACACTTTATTCAGGATACATCTGGGGAATCCAGGTCAATCCATGGTTATGACATCTCATGAGGCTTGTATTTTGGTGGCTGCAGTATTAGGATGGGCATTATCTTGTTTGGAGGCAGCATTCTGGATGGTGGACATGAAGGGTATCACAAATGGGTGTATCACCCTGTCCATATATTGGCAGGCTGTCATTGTGTCTTCAACAAGAATCAGCTAGATCCTGCTGTTGTATCTGATTGTCCTGCAAATCATGATACCAGGGATTTTGAAATCATAGCAGTGTAGGCCCTTTTTCCACCATGCCTGTGTACACGTTGCTGAATATTGGAGAATCAGGACTTATCACTAAACATAGCTGTATGCCATTCGCTTGTCCAATTGTGTATTACAGTACACCAGGTTGGACATTGCTGGTAGTGAAATCAGATTAATGGAACACACTGCATAGGGGTCCAAGAGTGTAACCCAGTTTGAAGCAGTAGGTTTACAAATGTCTGTGAGGTGGCTGTCTCTGTAACTACTGCTTACATCTGGATTGAACATACACTCATCAGTCAGCAACAGCCACACATATAATTTGGTACTCTTCCATGTGCTGCTATCCTTCTTTGTGGACTGGTACCAACTCTACGAGATCTAGAGTCTTCTTGCATCCACTGTGTAATATGTCTCTGAAGTGTTATTGCACTAAGGACAGTCGTTTGGGAGATTTCACAATATGATGCTCCCATTTCAACATGTCAAATTATGCGACCTCTCTCAAAGACAGACTTTTGGGTGTAGATGGTCACCACTCTTCGCCTTGGCACACTTGGTTACCGTGAACATGTGGAACAAAAAGTTCATGTTAAACCACAGAATTTACCACTTACAGGTTACACAACAAAGCAATTTTGCATAATAAATAGCTCCTTAATTCACATACTATTACATGTACAACTTCCAATTTTTAATTATTCAATACCCTTCATATGGTGATACTTGGGGACACAGTTTATACATTTATCACAGCTTTGTCCAGGTGTAACACTTTCCATTTCTGCCACTGTATAATGTCGGCTGCAGTAGATTTTCTTTTTGATATGTCTCTGTGTCATCTGCAAAGCTCGATTGTGAGCCTGAAATTCTTCTGCAGTGCACCATTTAGCCTTATTATATGTTACCTTCTCATTATTCATCTAGCTGACCTGTGAGCACACTTAACCTTTTATGCCTGAAAATGCACAATGCACATGGTTGGGTGCAATTCACCATCTCTTCAGAAGCATCATCATCAGTTCATTTGTCGGTTTTTTACAGTATACCTTTAACCAATTCAGCATCATTATTTGATTTCATTTCGATGTATTGTGTTATTTGAGAGACTGTCCTAAAACATCCCAGTGTTACGAATATTCTGCTCTGGCACTTAGTTACAATATATTATTTTGATTTTGTACTGCATTAGTATTGGTCGTACATTTGGATTCTTGAGAACTGTTTTTCATGAATGATTTAAAATTCTATCATGTTATTGCAAACCAAAATATTTCATTACATGGTCTGCACAGTCCTACTCTCAACAATCCCAACTAATTAACCAATAGTTTGGGAAATTAATTAATCTGGTTTTATGGTAAGGTGGATTAGGAAGTTTTAAAACACTATTTTGCATATGTACTGTTGTGACTGATAGTACTACCATAAATATATTTCCAAAATGGACACATAATCAAATATTGAGAAGTTCCATTGCTATTTGTATCCCTATCATCAGTCGCTCTATTGGTTTGATACAATCTTACAGCTCTTTCTATCTTGATCTAAACTTTTCATCTCAACATACCCATTACTATTACACCCTCAGTTATCTGCTTAATATATTTTAATATTTGTTTTCATGTACAGTTCATTCCTTTGAATTTTAAATTAACCAATCCTGCATGTCATAAAATGTGACACATGGTGCTGTCTCTTCTTTCTGTGAGACCATTCAACAAAGTTCTTTCCTCACCCACCATTCCAAAACACATTAATTTCATAGTAAAGTGCCAACTTAATTTTCATAGTACCATATTTCAGTTGCTTAAAATTTCCAGTACTCCTATATTCCAAAATTCACTTCCTTAAAGTTCTGTGCTCTAAATATACAACGTTTGGTACTTATTTCCTGTGTACTTTGTCAATATTCGAAACCAAATAATTTCTCTTTTTCGAGAAAGCTCTTTACTCTAGTGCTGTTCTGCTGTTTGACGTTCTGCTCTTTCGCCATCAGTTGTAATTTTACTTTCTAAATAACAAAATTCAATTATTACGTCTGATCCTGTGTACATTTAAGATACAATTATTGCTATGATAGCAGCTAAATCTCATATTGTCGTGTTTTTGTTTATTTCAGTCCGAATTCTTTTCCCAGTATTTTGTTTCACGGTATTCAGTAATTTCTCAATATTCACATTTGTGAGGAAAATATCATCAGCAAATCACATGATACTGTTTTTTAAATCCTGGCATTATAGTCAAATTTTTCTTCATCTTTCCTTATTCCTTCCTCTACACAATATCTGAGTATTACTGAGATAAGGCTACAACATTGTTGCATACCCTTTGCAATTGATGGTTGGCTCAAGAGTCTGTTTTTAACATAGCTATGTGATTATGAAACAAATTGTAAATTACTCTTCCGTCCCAAAATTTTAGACAATTTTTAACATTTTTCTCTGGTTTTAATATAGCTATGTGATTGCTAAATAATTTGTAAATTATTATTCTGTCTTGAAATTTTAGACAATTTTTAACATTTTGCTCCCATCTAATATTATCAAAAGCTTTTAAAAGTCCAGAAGGTTGTAAAATTCCATTTTTTAATCATTATTGATATTAGAAGCCATGATTATCTTCTCTTGCTCCTCAGATTTTCTAAAATGAAACTGATCTTCATCCGATATTTCTTTCTATTCTTTTGTATACCATTCTTCACAGTAGTATGTGTTATTAGACTTGTGCGATAATTTTCACATTTTGTCAGCATGTGCTTTATTCAAAAGTGAACACTTAACACTTTTTTTAAAAAAATTGTTGGAATCGCTCTTGTTCTGTAATATTTTGATACCAGTTTGAATAATCTTTGGATTCCTTCTAGAAGCTCTGCAGGAATCTCATCAGTTCCTTATCTGAGTACAAATATTTCAGAGCTCTATGAGATTTTGTCTTTATAACAGTATTTCCTGCATGATCAGTATCAGCATCATCGTTTCTTTTCAGTACACTATTGTTGAGACCATATGTATTTCTTCTGTCAGTTAGCTCCATTTCCTGAGCTTAAAACAGGCTACCTATCCATCAACACCTTTCCTGTTTATCTTTTTTTTCCAAAATTCAATTTTTTTTAATTAGAATTTCCTGTTTATCTGATTTCTAAAATATTTGAATTGCTTTATCTTCCTGATTCACATCACATTTTTATGATTTTTTTTTCTATGTTCCATCAACTCCAAAATATCTTCTGTGATCCAAGGATTTATTTTGACTTCTTTCATAATTCATTCTAATCGCCTTTGCTATATTTTAATCATATGCTTCAGGTTTAAACTAATTGGAATACTTGTTAGATGTATCTTGATTGTGAATATTAATTTAATGAAGGATTTGTAAATGTATTAATGTGCAGTTTGATATTACTTTGTAACCAAACTGCCTAAAAGATAACCAAAACAATTTGAAAATGGCAAATTCATAATATTTTGCTTCCAGACTGAAGAAATTTATATTTGTGATGTAAAAGGCTTAACATATTTTGCTGGGAAAATAAGCTGCTGATTTCTTACTTTTAGAGACCCTTCAAACCAGTCTTATCAGCTAGACTAGGTACAGTTCTTTTTATGAGATGATTTGTGTAACAGCACCAAACATGGAAATATTAATTGTACAAAAGCATAGTTATTTTAATGCTAAAAATATTAAAAGCTAAATACTGGCCATTCACTTTAAATATGAAGAAGATGAAATAGTTCAAGAAATTCAGTTTTCTAATTGCTAGGTGATAATTGTTGATGCAATAGGTTTTTCATTTTTTATGGGAAGCAGATGTAGTTAGTTTTGTTAAATGATACATCCAAGACATTGAAGGACATTATGTCTAGATTGAAACCAAATTAAAAATTAATCATATTGTGACTTCTTATGTTTTGATGTTTTCTGTTACAGTGACGTATACTTATTTGTAAAATTATGTTTCAGAGGGCAGCAAGATCACCATGTCCAATTGTGCCAAAGGTGCCACATCATAATATCTCTTCATCTACACCTGCCACAGCTGGTGAGTTCTAGTTAATAATGATACAAATACACCTGAAAGAATATAGTGAAATATTTCTGTAAAAAGTGTTTGTCATATGAAATTGTTGTATTAAATAATCCTTGTTTGGATTTAAATATGGTAAATACACATCATTCTAAATTCTCTATGGATGGGTTAGAGGTACAGTCCTTGAAGGGAACATTAAAGTACGTATGTGAGAATTTAAAGTAAAATTCTGATTATACTGCCAGTGTGGTCAACATACTTTCTTAAAGAAAAGAGGAGGAAACTTTTCCTTCCTTTCAAGTACAGCTGATTTACATTTGTGTCCTTTAGCATGATGGGATTGTATTTACCTTGAAGTCATTACATTGAATTTTTTTTTTTTTTTTTTTTTTTTTGTCTAACGCCATACAATTTTATAGAAAGTTGTGGTTCATTCATGTGTACTTCATTTTTAATATTCCATAACTAATGGTAAGGTAAGTTAATGCTGTTCTCTTCTTGCTGAAATGTTTAGCAACATTTTTCGTTGGTTTCTTAAACTGAAAAACCTCTCAAGCTGTGTACTGGATATGACTGAAAATTAATCTGGTGGAGGAATAATAACAATTTTAAGTCAATCCTAATAATTTTATCGTATTCCATGGAACTTGTATTTAATTTTAACTATCTATAATTTCAAACCCTGTGTTGCATCTCATCAGATGAATTATCGCAAAATCAATGTAAATAGCAATTAATTAAATGAATTGGTGATTTTATTGAGTATTAAATTTGGCATTGCATGGAAAAAAATACCAAGCCTGGCTACTTATACTGCTAGCAGTTGCACCTGGCTAGCTCTTCACACATTTTATTTCAATAATAAGTGTACACAGTTACCGGAGAGGCAGTGAAGTGAATGTTGGAATGTACAGCCTCTGCACCTATCGCGACGACTACCACAGCTCCGACAGTTGCGACGGCTACTGCGGTGGTGACCACGACGACGACCACGAGCCACCGGGACATGGTCAGCACCCCCATGGTTGGCCGCAGCCATTCACCTCGAGGACACAGCCCCAACAGGGAACGGGACAGCTATAGGTTAGGCAGAGCCCTTACCAGGGAATTTGTAGTTGACCAGTAGTTCCATTCTAATATATCTTGTTTAGATTTCATGGTAATATTAAGAAATAATGCAGTTGTAGGCTAACCAGAAATAAGTATGCTATTTCTCACTTATTCAGATACTAAACAGTTTTCTATAGATTTAAAGTTCATGCTACCCATTCCTTAAGGACTGTAATATTTATTAGTATGAAGTATTAAATGTTTTTGGAACTAAATTGAAGTGTTGTATAGAAATAAGGTATATAAAACAATTATACCAATGCTTAACGGCAGTTTCAAGCACTGAATGGCCTAATATGTAGATATTTGACATGTATTTTAGGAAGAATGATAATATCCTGTATTGTAAATAAATTTAATAAAAGATAACGGAATGTTTGAAAAAATAGCTGTTGTATATGGTAGCTCAGTAAAATAAAGTAAAATACATTACCAGATTTAGAATGTTGGTCTTTTTCAAATAATGATTACAAGTTAGCATATAGTTCCGGCTTCACACCCTCTTCTTTCACCTTTTATATTTTAACACTTTACTCACATTTTGACAAATTACTATAGAATCATTAAGGAACATAGCTAATCATCTCTTTCATTTTCACTGGTACCTTGGAAATTTATTGTATAACACTAGTAATTGGGAAAACGAAAGTGGGGCAGGAAAAGGTTCTGAAAGGTCATATGAATTGGGTCATTAATTTACTCTACCCATCCGTCACTTACTAAAAAGCAAGGGGCTGAGAGGACATAAAAGTGAAAAGAATGCAAATACATAGAATTTTGGATGGTCCATTTAAATGTCTGAGATATTAAATAAAATATGATATTGTGAGCATGGCTTCAGTTGTCTGATGACAATACTGGTGGTTTGTATGCAGCAGCAACGTGAGCAGCCTGAGCCGTGGTAGTATGACGCCAGTGAGCGCTGGTGCAGCACTGCCTAGTATAGCTATTACCTGCAGCTCATCACCATTCAGCACATCTACGCAGGTGTCTTCTAGTCTTGCCTTCACCAAGACACCTGGCTGGGTCAGGTAAATGAATATCACGTGCCTTTGTTTGTGTTGTGGAAAAAGAGACACACAAGTGTTGCTTAATTGTTAAGAATTATTTGGATTTTTATTAATTTTCTTTTCAGATTCCACTTTTTCCAATATTCATCTCTAATTTTTTTGTTCAATTTTGTCATTTATACATGGGGAAAGTCTCAGTATGTGCACATCTCCTTGTTAAATGTGTCACCTCAAAAAATATTAAGGTTTTACACTGTAGAGATATGGTGGCTCTGTTGGCTAAGGCCCCTGATTGGGGGACAGAAAGGTCAGTGATTCAAATCCTGTTCTTGGCCTTAATTTTTACATTCTATTAATCTTACCTTCATCCTTGGAAAAGCTTTGCCTTTGTTCATGTGAATTATGATAGGATGCTCCGTGGTTTGGATTCCACGTACAACTGTAGTTCCCCATAACCTGATAGGATTACTGATGCAGGTTAGGGTAACCACAATGAGGCGCATGGAGACAAATTGAAAACTGTCACTCAGTGGCTGAATCCTTCAGTTATGTCCTGACCGATAATGCCATTTGCATTTCCTTTTTTCATGTTTATACAAAAGTTTTGTAAATTATGTTCATGTTTATTTGTTCATTGTGACCCTCCTTCCTTTATATCAGTGAAGTGATTGGTTTACTTTCCTTGTCCTTCCTTATTTCAGTAGAGGTTTTATTATAGAAAAAATTGTTCAGAGAAATTTTTTTACATTCTTCTCAGCAGGAAGTCGGGAAGGTGTTTATTTAGGTAATCTTACGGAATGAGAAATTGTTTATAAAGAAATTTTTGTCTGTAAGTAGAATTGATTTTATTTTTTATGAAACGGTTTATTTCTTTTAAACTGTATTCCATTTTTCTAAGGAAAGAAATTCAGTCTAACTGAAAGGATTGTTTCAAGTATAGATATTTTCAAACATTAAAAGTTGTAGAGAAGCTGTAGTTTTGATCAGATGTATTTGGTTGAATCTTATTTACCACCTTAGTAACAATCTGAAATACAGCTAACTACTCTTTAACAGGTTTACTGAATAAGATCACAAAATGACATAGAACTTAGAATCTGCTTCAATTAGTAGTCCAATTTTCCGGTCTTTATTTACTTTGGCTTTCTAAAATATATTCACGGAAATGCCAGAATGATTCCAGAGGCTTATTACCTCTCATACTTTTGAATTACAGGCACCACATTCACTCTAGCTATCAATTTTACAAAAAATTATGAAGCTATAGAGCTGCTACCACCAATAATAATTGATTTTATACTCTATATATAATTAGTGTTACCAAGATTTCTTTTTACATAAATATAGGAGTTGCAATCAGGAAGTAATTAATTTTAAAAAAAGAAGTACAGGGTGCGGCAGAAAGAATGACCCATTTTAAATTGCGCGCTATAGTTTGATACGGCTTCCTAGACAGTTGATGTTGGTACCATTGTGCAGTGCAGCTGAAAGCATTTCCAGTCAGTATAGAGCGTTGGTCAAATGCACATCGTGCTTTTGTGATTGAAACGTTTTTCAAATGTGGTGATAGTGTGATACGAACGCAGCGTTCGTTTCGGCAACAGTTTGACATTGGTCGGAATGATAAAGTTCCATCCCGGAAGACGATTAGGAGATGGGTCCAACAGTTTAGAGCGACAGCATCTGCAGCAAACATAACGCCCCCTGGTAGGCCACGTACGGTTCGCACCCCGGACAACATTGCACGAGTAACAGCTGCTTTAGAGCGTAGTCCAACGCGATCAGTTCGTAGTCATTCGCAAGCCCTTAACATCTCAGACACAAATGTGCGACGGATGTTGCATCTGGATATGAAGTTCCATCCGTACAAGCTCCAAGTGGTGCACAGAGATCAGCAGGCACGTCAAGCTTTCTGTACACAGCTCCTGGAGATGATCACAACCCGATTTTCTCGACAATTTCAAGATGTCGGACGAGGCCCATTTTCATCAGTCGGGCTATGTGAACAAGCAGAACTTTAGGAATTTGGCGCCTAGCAATCCCAACCAGATTCACGAAAAACCACTTCATAGAGAAAAAGTTGCAGTGTGGTGTGGCGTTTCTGCGCAGGGTACTCTTGGTCCTTATTTTTTTGTTTTGTTTTAATGATGAAGGTCATTGTGTCACTGTAACATCAGATCGATATGTTATGTTGCAAGAGTTCGTAATGCAGGAAATGCGCAGTAAAAATATCCATGTGGAGTCGTTGTGGTTCCAGCAGGATGGCGCAACATCGCGCACAGCCAGAAGATCCATGACAGTCTTGCGCGAAATGTTTCCACGGCATCTCGTTTCTCGCTTTGATGACGTCCACTGGCCGGCCCATTCGCCTGATTTATCGGCGTGTGATTATTATCTGTGGGGATTCCTGAAATCCAAAGTGTATGCGAACAGGCCAAGAACTATTCAGGAATTGAAACACAACATTCACGCCGAAATCGAGGCAATAACAGGCGGCAACCTCCATAAGGTTATGGCGAATCTGCGTGTTTGTGCCGAAGCTTGCATCGCCAACAACGGTGGACACCTGCAGGACATAATTTACAAAAAGTGTCATGTGTAATAAATTGTATGAAGTGTTCTTCCAAACAGTACACATTAATAATGTGTAAGTGTATTTATTCATGCTTAAATAATATGTGGAAACTGGGTCATTGTTTCTGCCGCACCCTGTATTTATTTACTTACGTGTTCATTCCATTTCCTTTAAAGTAGTCCTCATTTAATGTAATGTACTTATGCCAACATAGTTTCCATTTTGAGAAACACTGTAGGAATGCCTTTTCAGTATGATCTTGAAGGTCTGCGATTTCATCTTTATCTTGCCTATTGTTGAAAAAAGTTTTCCTTTAAATGTCTCTTTGAGTCTGGGAAAGAGGAAAAATCCACATTGTGCCATATGTGGAGAATAGTGTAGATGCGGCACCACAGTGGTGATGTGTTCCACCAAGGAAAACCGTATGCGATGATGTGTTGTCGTGATGCAAAATCTACTAGCAGTCTCTCCTATGTTTGGGTCTTTTTTTTTTCAGGATTGCCTCACAAAAATTGCTCAAAATTTGTAGGCAGTACTAATTGTTGATTGTGAAGTCGTTTGTACCATTTATAAACTTGTTGTTGTGACCTAGTATCATTGCCAAAGGCCTTCTTCAGAATTTTGAATGCTTTGCTGCATTTAATTCTGTTTTTAATACAAAATTTCACACATTTTGCCGAACAAAAAACATACTAAAGTACATTTTGCTTGTCTGCACACAAACTAAGCATCACAACTACCAAACAGTTAGCACATGTTGATGCCCAAGCTTCCGACATACAAAAATGAATCAACTCGATAACGAGATGCAGTGTGCACAATTCAAAATTCTTGTTACTCTTTGATCATGACTCATGGAAAGGAAATAGAGTTCTTAAATATTAATTAATCTATATACAACTGTGTTATATAATTTTTTGTTAATTATATAACGTGATAAGGAAATAAAATCATTTTGTAACAGAATTTATGGTAAAAGTGCAAATATCATAAATATAGAAAAAATGTCATTTACAGTGTTTTCACATTAGAGATTGAAAGCAATCCTAAGAATAACATCTCAGGAACAAGTGTGATGTGAAATTAAGTAAAATAAATTTAGGAAGAGCCAAGGATAAGTAAATCAATTTTCTAAGAGACTAGCAGTAGGTGGATAGCTGGAAATATATATTGGCTCTTTGTAGGTTTATTTTTGTTGTGTTATCATGTGCATATTCAACTTGGCAGGAATCAACATGTGATGTTTTTGGGTAATATTTTTTTATTTTTTTGCTGGGTGATAAAACTACTCAAAAATAAAGGGATAGTTATGCTAGCTCCTTTTTTTTTGCATGCCATGCCTTCTGCCACCAAGTGCTTCAATTAAAGTTAAAGCCAGGTTCACCAGTAAGTTCGGCATGTGTCAGTCCATACTGTAACGAATTTTCGGCTGCTACGTACTGCCTTGAACTGTTTTTAATTGCGCTTTGGACTCCGCTCATAGCTCTACTGCTACGTATTCTTGACCGTGGTGTCTTCAACTAGCTTCGTTACTGTGTCCTTCATGGACCAAGCTGTACCTAGTATAGCTGATTGGCAAGACTGCTGCATTTCAAATGTGTGAAATCTGGCTTAGAACGTGACCCTTTCAGTCCGAATCAGAAAGTATGACAGCCGATGGCCTGTTGTCAAGCAACTTGCGCTGCAGCTCCAAAACAAAACATTTCAACCATACATTTGTATGTAAAGATAGGTATAATTATCTGTCACACCTTGACTCTGTCCTTGTGAAAGCAGTGTTCTTTTTTTAAAATGAAGGATATCGACCTGCAGTGTTTCACATGTGTTCACAGTGACAGAATTTCTAACTGTCTGTGCAATGTGCCTCTACACCTTGTAGTCCTATCAGGTAAAGGATACCTGCAGTTTAATCTGGAACCCAAACCATAGGTCATTCTAGTATCCTCACATTAATAAAGCAGAGCTTCAGACATGGTGAAGGTCAGTATTAAAGTCCTTAAAAATTACAGCTGACACTGAAATTAAAATTCAGTACCTTTTGATCTTCAATTACTTGCCATAACCAACTGTTCCACCCCTCCACTAATTTTCACATTTAATTTCATTTGTTTGGTATTTAAGAATGAATTTTTTCACATGACCTTACAATATCTTTATAATTTCTTACATTACATAACAAGTTTATTATTTTTTTAAAAATATGATAAACAACTGTGTCATCAGACCATTCAGTCAGTAAAATTTTGTTCCAGTAATATTACTTGTATTTGGAAAGATTTAAACATTAAAGTTGTGATATATTTTTGTGCTTATTTTAGGATTTGGTATGTTAGATGATAAAATTGTTTCAAAACTCGTGGCAGAATTTTGATACCATTCAGTGTAAAGTTGGTGCAAATATGAATGTTGTATGAATGGGAGTGGTTCACTAAGTTCTCAGCCTTACAAAGAAATGTTGTTGGGAATTTCAAATGGCAAGAATATTTTCTATTTATGATCTTCAATAGTTGACATAATTTAATCTGAAATATATGCATGCTTGAGTTTCTATTGGTCAACTAAATCAAATAAGGTCAGGTGTTTTACAAAAAAATGAGTAAAAGCAAATATCATGCTTTATAAAATATTCATTGTTTTGGATACAATATGAACAGATTTCAGCATTAAATAAATGGTCCAATGAATCAAAATGTAGTTGTTTTCCATTTCATTTGATGAGCAATGAAATTTTTTTAAAGGTTACAGAGACGAAGTAAATTCTAACAGTGCTGTACAAAATGAACAATGAGTACAAGTATGTAAAATTGCTGATCTTTCCAAGGTTTTATCTATTGTGTTCACATCTTGAATGAAGACTGGGGTCATCACAGTTAGTGCAACACTTATGAATGCTCAAATGAAAACTTTTCACAAATGTGTGGACATCTTTGAATACAATTCAACCACGCTTATCTGATCTTTCATTGCAGTGGGTAGAAGAGTTGTAATATGTTCCAGTAGTGGATAAGGTAATAGTAACTGTTTTGGGCTAACAGAATGATGCTTAGAAAAAGGCAATATCACCAGTGGATAATGCTATGCAACATTGCTAAACAATTGAAGGATAATGCTGAATCAAAAATCCGTATTCCTAAAGCTCGTTTTCATCATAACAAGGCACTTTCTTACACTTCCCTTAGTTATAGTGCAGACCTTAGTAAACGAACTTCAGGTTGCTGCCACATGGACTCTACCCAGTAAGTTTTTCATATTTCAAGAGTTGAAGAGTGGTCTCCTTGAAACAGATTTATTTTAAATATAAAATTTATCACTGACATGTCTTATTTTGAGGAGCTAAAACAATTTTATTACCTTGAAGGTACAGATAAATGTTGTCGATCTAAATGTATCAATAAAGATAACTTTATTTTTCTGAGGCAAAGAACATTTTTAATTACACTCATATTGTGATAAATTAACCTACAGATTGAAGTAAAAACATCTAATTTTAAATAGTCATGCTAATAATCAGGAGGAATTCCAAAAGCCATAATAACTCTGATGACACACAACACACATCCTTTTCGCAGGCAAGGATGAAAATTGTTCGATTCTTTACAGACTATATAAAACAGTGTACTATTCCTGTCAAATTTTGTGAAGTGTTAGCTCATTCTGGCCTTTAAACTGACTTATTGAATAAGAATCTCACTTTTATGAGGAGGGAACAAAGTGTTTCATCATATTCAAGTCACTGAACAGTTTGAGACCTGCATTTACAGATGATCTTCATGGTCTAAAAGATGTAATAATGGATAATTGAAATGATTATAAATTGAGTTGGTATCAGATACAGAAATATGTGAAATAATTGGAGGTGTTAAATGTGTTCCCTCTTCCTCCCTTCAAAATAAAGGCTCTGCTAGAAAAACCATTGTCACTGTATAGGCCTTAGTGATTGCCTTCCACCACAGTATGCACTATTGCAACATTCAGCAAAATTTGAGATATATGGTAGAGAAAGAAAAGCTGTTTAGCTGACTACAAATGTAGCCATTCTGTCCTATGATCTGCTGAAGAAGCCCACAAATGTGACCTGGAAATTCTGCTCGTTCCACTGTACTCGCCTGACCTTGCACCCAGTAACTTCTTTCTCTTCTTTGAATTGAAGAAGCCAGTTTGAGTTTGATGATCTGACGAGATAAATTACAAAATTTTGTAAGTGGATAAAAGATTTTCAGGAAATAAAGAAATGTTGGTATTAATGTGTGAAAATATCAATGGAAACTCTCCACAATGATTGTATGCGATATAAACACAGCAAGCAACCCTGTTGTCAGAAGGATGTGGACTATGGTTGTGATGCCATTTAGGAATTCTGCCAGTCCATGTTACTGTCCTGCAGTGTCTTAAAAATGTTATGAAACAAATGAAAACCAACAGAGGCTTAACATTAAAGGTAGTAAATCTAACCACCCTTCACATATCCTGTTTCTTTCCTGCAGAATATGCATTCTAATAAATGGGTTTCTTTAAGTAGGAGGCATTTATACTTATAAATTATGTTTTTTCAGATATGATGACAGCATGACAGTTTAGATGTGTGTTTGGTTGGTAGATTTTTTGTTAAAATATTATTGATTTGGGCTCATCACCAGTAGAACAAAATATATTAAATATTTTCTGTGCTGTTATTAAATTCAAGAAAAGTATTGGCAAGTATTTTGGTCACTTTAATAATGTTTTAGATGACAATTAAATACCGATAAATACAAATGGAGCATTTTCTCTCCTTTATTATTACTATAATTAAGTTTAAAGTGTTAATTTATTTATGGAAGTATGAAAAATTGCATTGATATTGGCCCTTATTAAATGGCACTTATTAAACAGAATAACAATTTCCTTCAACTTTTTCTGACAGGGGGAAAAAAATATCTAACTTGGGAACCATCAGACCTGTTCAGAACGGATTTTGGTCCCCCCAGTATATGTTGAAGGGTATTTACGCCATATGTCTGTGTTACAATTATTTCTTCAAAATGAGACCTGGGTATCGAGAAATTAACGTGGAAACATATGTAAATACATTTTAAATATTATAATTTTAGTACGTTGTTTAAAAGCTTCAGTGTGGTGTATGAGGTAAGGTGCTAACTTTCCATTTTGCGAACCCGAGTTCAAATCCCCATATTGCCAAATATATTTTTTTTTTTAATAGGCAGTAATCATTGAGCATTAATTTTATTTCATTTAAAATTCATTTACGAATTTTTATTATGCGAAATAACAGACATTATGTTAGTTTCAAACACCACCACTGAACGGAAATAAGTATAACTGTGGTAGGGGGGGAAAAACCCCGACCTTATGGCTGTAATATATTTACTTTACGATATTAATTGTAGAGATACAAGTATAGAAACGATGAACATGAAATATACCTGTTTCATTAAAAAAGAACACACATAGACAATAAACAATGAAATAATGATTTCCTAAAAAAAAAAAGTTGGGACTGTATATTCTGTAATATTTTGTTTTAAAAGTTATTTTGCATAATAAAAATTGGTAAATGAATTTTAAATGAAATAAAATCAATGCTCAATGATTGCTGCATATAAAAAAAGAAATAAAAATATTTGCAAGTATGGGGATTTGAACCCGGGTTCACAAAATGGAAAGTTAGCACCTTACCACATACACCACGCTGAAGCTTTGAAAAAACAAATTCAAATTATAGTATTTAAAAGGTATTCACAGATGTTTCCACGTTAATTTCTCAATACCTAGGGCTCATTTTGAAGAAATAATTGTAACACAGACATATGGAGTAATTACCCTTCAACATATACTCGGGGGATCGAAATCCGTTCTGAACAGGTCTGATGGTCTCCAAGTAAGTACATGCTTTATATATTGGTGCTCAAAAAATCGTAATTTGTGTGTACAGCTCGAGTGGTCCACAA
This sequence comes from Vandiemenella viatica, assembly GCA_031002005.1. Taxonomy (NCBI): domain Eukaryota; kingdom Metazoa; phylum Arthropoda; class Insecta; order Orthoptera; family Morabidae; genus Vandiemenella; species Vandiemenella viatica. The sequence continues at coordinate 231,093,710 of JARYHS010013630.1, forward strand.
CTGTCACCTGCAGGAACAGTCCCTCGGCCGACACCTCCACCAGTAGCTCTGGCAGCAGCTCATTCCCTTCACCCTCCCTCACACGGCTTTCCAGCACCCATGTTTGCTCCACCACTGCCTCCTGCTGCTGCGTCGGCTGCCAGTCTTGGGCTACCAGCTGCCACTAACCCGAACCCCTTCTCTGCAGAGTCCTTGTTCCAGTCAAGTAAGTTGTTTGTCTTTTTGCTGTGTGTGTGTGTGTGTGCGTGTGTAGTAAACAATGAAATCAAAGGCACTAAGTAGTGAAAAGGAATGAATATATATGTATACTGCTTGTAAGTTCAACAACACTTTTCTATGGTAAATTACTTAAGCCACAAAGCAGAAAATGAAACCGCAACAGATATGCCATATTTCTTTTAAAGAACTAACATTTGTTATGTGTATTACTATTTCTTTCTTACAAAATAAGATGATTGATAACCTGCCTGTATGGCTGCTCTCATTAAGGTGCCACCACACTGGATTGGTGAGGTACAATGGGGCCAGGTTCCCACATACTGGCCGCCCTGATTGCAGTTTATTTGGCAGTTTTCTGCAATTATCAAGGTTAATGCACAGACAGTTCCCTAATGTCTGCCTAGTAAACTACACATTACACAAGCAAAAATACACATACCTCACCCAGAACATAGTTGCAAGATGGCAACGTATCTGCTACCCCATAAGACCATGACAGGCCTAACAAGCCAACAGTCTGATTGATAAAATATGCTTTAAAAATAAGCACAAGCTCTGGAAGAAGGAAATGCCAGGGCTAACCTATTAAAGTAGGGAAAAACCCCATAAAAGAAAGAAAGATGATTTATAAGCATGTTACATATAGAAGAGTTATTGTTACTTTCTAATATGAATAGTGTGATTGTAATTCTGTGGTATTCGTACTGAGATATAAAGTCGTGTGTAATCTATTTCATTTGGAACACAAGATGATTATAGAATTTTTAAATGGGCCACTTGTATGAAGATAGTTGTCTCTGCAATTATTGTGAACATAACATAAAAGGAGCTATAAAGAAATCATGAGTAGCTATTGAGAGACCACAAAAACTTGTGAAACGGAAGGTCATGAAACATTACTTATAAAGACAAGTGGTTATAAGATAAGTCCTTAAATGAATGGACTTATTGAACACTTTTGTAAAGCCTTTTATTTTGATACCTGCTATGAGTTTACAAAATTCATTAACATGTACTGTTTTGTAGTATTTATTTTTCTGCTTCTGAAAAGTTAAGATTTGAAATATTTTTCTTTCTGTTAGATCAAGCTGATCTCCTACGCCGAGAACTGGACAACAGGTTTCTTGCATCGCAAGACCGCTCTCTTAATGTGGGTCCCCCTCCTTACCTGCGAACGGAGATGCTCACCACCAGCACCAACATACACATGTCCACCAGCACACTGCTGGTCCGCTGCTGCCACCTCCTCCTGCCCCTACGCTCTTCCCCCCTCCCCTGGTGAGTCACATCTCTGATGCTTCAATTCTTCAATTAGTGTGGAGTATCTTGAGTGGGTTGACTGGAATATGTTCTTGTAGATATGTTCTTTGGATTTTTACCTGTCCTTACTACCTTAGATGAGAAACTGACTGATATTGTGTATGTGCAATGGTTGGTTTCCTGTGGAAATTTAATTAATGATAAAAATAAACACTACTTTTAAATACTGAGTAACTGATGCATCATTTCTGAATCTTGACTTTGGTAAAGCACTTACTTATGATTTTACTGTTTATATTTTTTTTTCAGTTTAAGGATATTCCAAAGCTTGGTGGTGTTGATTCTCCATTCTATCGACAAAATTTGGGGCTTACAAGTTATCCTGGATTTTCCCCAGGCTTGTTACATCCTAGTCTCGGGGGCTCGACGCCTTTTGCACCCCCAAGCCATCTCCCAACTTTTACACCAAAGGTATTTGTTTTGCATTTTATGTATAATAGTGATTGCATGTTGTTAAAACAGTACATCCCTCTACTAATGAGCATTGTATAACTGTCCCCTTTCATCCATCACTCTTGACTTGCCATAGTTCGTAGTGTATTACATATTTCCCATTCAGCACTAGAAAAATTGGGTTATGATTAAATTCTGAAATATGTTTATCAGGGAAAGTTATTATATAAAAATTCTTAATCTTCTTTAGGAAATGAAAACATCATTGTAATTGTACATACTGGCTTTTTGAAGGTCCACTTATATTTGGTTACAAATGGATGTGGGTTGGGTGATGAAGAGCGGTTTTAAAATTCAAAATATGTTGGTTCTGAGAGAAAAAAAGAGATGCAGATAAGCAAATTTAAGGAATGATTGAGAGCGAAAACCGTCACTGAACACACATTAAGGCAAGGAAACGCAAAGATACAGAGATACTAAGGGGTATTTTTAGCACCTTAATGTTTTTGTAAATCTGTGTCACCCTGATGCCTTAAGTGATGTTTCTTTCTTTTATGTTTTAAAAATGGAAAAATCTTACAGAGAACACAGCAGAAATAACTTGATATAGTTTTCTTAACATATTTGATAATAGTAATAATGAATATCACGGTAGGCAATGTAAATAAGGAAGGATACAGAAAATAAACCTGTCATTCACCACAGATGAAGGAAGGGAAGCCATGATGGACACACAAATATGAACATACTTTACAATATTTTGGTATAAACCTTAATAATAGTTAGAGGAGGACATGTGGCAAGGGAATCGTCATTGTATGTACAGAGACTTACCACATGTCACGTATTGAGTGTGTACACTTCTGTTTCCCTTGCCATATGCCCTCTAATTATTTTTTAGATTTATACCGAAATATTGTAAAGTATGTTCTTGTTTTTGTGTTTGTTGTGGACCTCCTGGCTTCATTTTTGATGAGTGACATATTTATTTTCTCTGTTTCTTATTTTATTTACATAATACATGGTAAGATGTTTGCAATTCTCCAGTGATACATTTGTGAAAGCAAAAAAAACTCTTATCCATTATATAAATGATGTATGCCAGTGACGTGTAATGCTGAAAGAGAAATGCAGAAAAAATGATGGGTGTATAAGTATTGTTAGGTGTATCTTTCCATATAATCAAATTTTCAGTTTGCTTTTCTAAGTTAAAAGATTACAAAGTTTTGATTTGTTGTGATACTACTGTGATCATTCATAACCTAATTTTTAAATGGTAATCATACATTACTTCATAATGTTCAGTTTTCTCACTCAGAGATCCCGATGTTCCTATGGGTATACCATTTTTATTTGTAGTACATATTTATATAACATATTTATTGCTTTATGTCTACCCCACTTCAAAGTTCTGAGTATTCCTTCTGACCATGTGCATTTATTGTTTTGTGTGATGGAATGTATCCAAATAATCTTGCACACATTTTGATGATGTTAAAACCAATTGGTGTCATTGCTTTTAATAATTGATTGTCATCCTTTTCCCTTCTGCATGCGTGCATCTGCACAAATTCCAAAAAGTAATGCTTTGTTTTGTTTTCTTTCCGCAGCAGATGGGTGATCCCTCGAAACCTAAGCCAGTGGTAGGTGTTATCTGCTTATGTAGACTGTAGTCAGCTTGTTTTAACTACCTGCTCCCTAAACGTGGTAAACCCATGTGTTTATGCATGTTTTATGTTATATTCTTTTAAAATTATAATTCAGTCTAAGGATATCAAATAGGTGCATGTTTCAAAGATGAGCAAAGGATGGCTAAGAAATGTACAAAGCCTGGTATTCTGTATGATTGATTAATCATGTAAGGAAAAGAAAAAAGTACATGACGAGACTGATGGACGTATCTTTGGTTAACATTGTCACATTTATGGAATGTGATTATTGCAGATTGTTTGGTTTAAATTTAATTAAATAAAACATAAAACGTGTTTTTTTACTGGGGAAAATGATTAATAAGTAGTATCGTCTTGCATATAAAAATGAATGTTTTTATGTTCATCTTCTATGCGCTCTTATACCATTCATCTGATTACGATGAAATTTTGGTGAATACCCGTCACCCCCTTTACAAATCTTAATTTTATACAAACACACATTTTTTATCTGATTTTAATGGAACTTTGCACGCATATACTTTAAAATAAACAGAAAAATACTGTCAATATTTGGTTTTCTGAAATCCAACCCCTCTCCACCTTTCCACCCACATAATTTATGCCAATCTTTTTCATACACACCCACAATTTTTATCCGATATCGATGGAACATATTCATGTATACTCTAAAACAAATAAAAAAATGCTGTATACATTTGATTTGTGAAAACCCAACCCCTCTCCCCCTTTCCACTCCCTTAATTTTTGTCAATGTTCTTTACGCATACCCACTGTTTTTATCCACTATCAAACTTTGCATTTGTATTCTTTAAAACTAACAGAAAAATTCTGTCTACATTTGGTTTTCAGATACCCTACCCCTATATTCCTTTCCGCCCCCCTTATTTTTGTAAAAATTCTTTACACATACCCCCAGATTTCAACCGATTTCAATGGTCCTTTGCACACAAACAGAAAAATAATGTCTAAATTTGATTTTTAGAAATGCACTGTTTCCACCTCACCAATTTTAGTCAGTGTTCTTTATACAAAGCTGCAGTTTCTATCCGGTTTTGAAGGAACTTTCCTCGCGTATTTTTATGTTTTGGTACATGTTAATGAGTCTGTATGTGTACCCATTTAAGAAATAAAAATAGACAATTCAACGCATGCCGGGGAAAGCTAGTTAGTAATTTATTGTAAGTATATTTAGATAAAAAGCACTGCTTCATACAGTTGATGGCGAGACAGTATCGACACATAAGTTGATATTTCCCATTTAAATACATTAATTAGAGTAACATGAAATACTTACTTTAATTTAGCAATTTTTTTTTTTATGTCTTTCACATTTAATTTTAAAACTGTCTTACAGAAAACTGGTCGGTGGAATGCGATGCATGTTCGGATTGCTTGGGAGATATACCATCACCAGCAGAAGCAGCAGGCAGAGGCCAAAGCGGGAGCAGGAAAGGCGGACCTGCTTCGGCCACCCAACCATCTTTTCCCACCTTCAAGGCCCCATGAACTGCCACCATTTGCTACTTCACTTGCTGCCACACACAGAACTCCAACATTTGAAGCTGCTCCACATCCGAGCAGTTTCCTGAATCCTCCAACATCACATCTTGGTTAGTATTTGACAATGGGAGGGTAGAGGGTGTGAATAACATTTAGTCTTTGTAATAGCAATGGATGGAAGACAATTGGTAGTTAAAGATGATGTTACTAGCAATGAAAAAAAAAAAAAATTAAAATGGGGGAGGCAGCCTCTCTCGGTTTAGCTATTAAAGTAACAATGTTTATAGTGTATTGCAAGAACAAGGAATATCGTTTGATATGAAATTTCTAATTTGTCTGATCTGTTCAAAGTTTTATGCTTATGCCAGAACACACTAAGAAGAGGGAATGAGACTTTTTACCACTGGAAATAAAAAAAACTAACTTAAATATTTTGAAGCCCTGTATATTACCATGATCATTTAATGTACTTCTTACACTTTTGCGGGTCAGTCCTGGAACCTCCTTTTTCCAGAAGCCTATTTTTATAGTTCTGTTGTAGTCTTGTGGGAAGATAAAGTGCTGCAATCTGTACGTGAAACCTGTTACTATGTTATGTGTGTAGTAAGTGTATTTTTGTTTGCATAATGTATAGTTTAGGGTGGAGATTGGGGACTGTCCTAGCATTTGCCTTGGTTGTAGAAAACCACCTAAAAAAGCACAATCAGGACGGCCGGTACAAGGGACCAGTAGTCGTTATGCCTTTCTGATCTCGGTAATATACAGCCATACTAGTGAGTGATGCTCAATATGACGTGTATGATTAAATTGAAACATTAAACAATATATCAAGGAAAAAGTTTTGTTATAAATCTATGTTTAACTATTCCATTAATTACAATTTACTTTTATTGACACTTAAAGCAAGAACTTTCAACTTCTTTTATTTTTGATTGATGACTTGTCATGGTATTGAATTCCCTCTTTAGGTTAAATATTGTTTATATATATATATATTTTTTTCTTTAGCTAATCTATACTTCTGTGAATTTGTAGCAAGCCTGTGTGCATTTGTCTGTTTGTTCTGGCATCATGCAAAAATTATCAAACAGATTTTGTTGGGGTTTTTGCAGTTTGGAAGTTTAGTGTATTACTTAAAATCTAAGATACGTTTTATGCCACTGTGTGAGGGGGGGGGGGGGATATGTTCTTAATCTCAAACTTACTTAGCTCTATCATTTCTTTCTATTAGTTTCACTTGTCTGAGAATTCTTAATTGTGCACGAAGGCTGATGAATGTATAACACCTTGAGTATCACATCCTAATGCCATTCATTTTGTGGTTTTTTATGTATTAGATATTGAACATTAAAAATTATGGTGTACCAGTAGAAAAGCAGTTTAAACAATTGGCTTAAAAGCTGTGTACATTAAGATAATGTGTTCTTGTGCTAAGAGCTGTAGGTTCAAATCCCTGTCAAATTTGCAGCCGTTAATGGACTTCATGTTCCCAAACAATGATTGACTCAATGAAGAACCACTATGGCACTGGGCCAAAATCATTCACGATTGATTTGAGTAACACTGTGGACAATTACAACAAATAATAATAATAATAATTCTGTGTGGTTGTAATGACCCGGTGACTGTGTTTCTATTGGCTGCACATTCTGCCCGTCTTAGCAGTCTTAACCTAACCTGGTAGTCCTACTGTGTACAGGGGACCTAAAATTTAACACAGAATCCAAGCCACAGAAGTGTCCTGGTATCCTTCACATTACACAGCAAGCTGTGCCAGAGGTAAAGGTCGGGTTAAGGGGCTTTGAAATCCCCGCTGAGACAGGAATTCAAATCGTGGACCTTTTGATTCCCAGTCAGACACAGAGCCATCAGACTGCTCATCCCAACGAAGGATTTGGGCACCTAGATTGCTACAGTCCTAATTTCGATGTATGAATACTATATCCCCAGAAATCCATTTTAAGGGCCAACAGTCTCTCTTTATCTTGTTTTGTTATATCCTGTATCTCTGAACCATAAGTACAGATACTTTGTGATGTATTGCCATAGTTTTGTCATTTCTTGTATTTTCCTCCATAGCAGTTAGTTATGCTGAATGATCACCACTTTCCCTGGCTTATCATACTGGGCATATTGATAGGTATCTTGTTTATAAATGTCCAAGACGATTCACTTTCAACTTTGTTTATTTTCTTTTAAGACTTCGAACTTCAATGATACTAGGTGCAAATGTAAGGGAACATCAATAAACTACGTTACTTGGTCTACGGGGGGAGGGGTTGGCTGGAAAGCTACGCTGGGCTACTTGGGAGGAGGGGGGAGGGGGTTCTGAGCCAAGCCACGTAGCTTTTCATTCATATTATTTGTCACAGTTAAAATGAGGCCCAGAACACACAACAGCATGTGAATATTTATTTCCGTCATTTAATTATCTCCATATGTAATTTACGATTGTCTCACAACAGAAAACGGTAAAGAATTTGTTTTGAAATCAAGAGGGAAAGAAAGCTACATGCTACGTGGGGGATGGGGGGTTAGTGGCGAAAGCCACATCGGGCTATGAGGGGGGGGGGGGGTTCACAAAAGGCCAAAATGGAGCTACGTGGTTAATGGACGCTCCCTAAACAAATTCTTAAGCGATTATAACACCAAAACTCGACTAACTTTCAAAGACTACTCAATACTACTACTGAAAACTTGTCTCTGCCGATCGCTTATATAAACTTTACAGAGAATTACAGAATAATTCAAAGACTTTCACCTGACGTTTCTGGAATTCTAACAATAATCAAACAATTAAAATCATATTAAAACAATCAGAATTAATGCAGAATCATTCACAATCATTATGAAATTCACAGAATCAAAAGTTAAAGACATTTACACACAAAATTATCCACATAAATCAGTCCAAACTGTCACAAAGAGTCCTCTAAGCATCGTAACTCACATCAATACTTAGAATTACAACTTTTAACTAATGTTTCTTGCATAGTACTGTCCTTGAACCTATTAAAAAGTATTTACATAGTTTCTTTCCATAAAACAATGTTCATGTACACAAATTCACTATTATTTGCAAGAAAAATATTAAAAAAACCATATTCACTCAACTCCCAGGTTGCTACAAATAATTCTTAAACTACAATTTCATTAAAGGTCTTGGTCTGAGGGCTGTTATAATATCCTTGCTACTTTACCATTGGAAGAAATTGTAACACTAAAGCATTTGAGATAGAACAATGTTAAATTGTAGATTTTCCGGTGTTGAGATGACTGGGAAGATTTTCTCCCACTGCCATATACTCAGTCTTTTGCATGTTTATGGCAAGTCCAATCTTTTTAGACTCCTCTTAAAGCTTTCTCAACTTATAGTTTTGGATAGGGAAAAATAATGTCACTTACCTCAGATGAAGGCAGGAGGTGAGACGAACACACATAAGAAACACAAAAAGAGTTCACAAGATTAATAATGTCAGTCATGTAGCAGACAAGACATATGGCTGGGGGCAAGTGCCTAATGGCAGTTTCTTTGTCTCCATTATCTACATATAGTTTGTGTTGTCTTGTTTTCCAGCCTCTATGAGTTGATCATCAGCAAAGATCAGAGTCTCATTACTTATCGAGATTCTCATGCCAGTACATTTTTGTTTCCATTTTTTAAATGCTTCGTGTACAAATATTTTAAACAGAAGTGGTGCTATAGGGAATCCTTGTCTAAGATCTTTCGACACATCGAACTCTTGGGATATATTCCATTTATTTTAACTGTTCTATGAGAGCCATTGCACAGCTTCCTCACCACATTTATATGGACTTCGTCTCATACTGTGCCATATTTACAGTGCTTATTTAATGGCACTGTATCGTAAGCCTTTTGCAAATCAACAAAATCCAAATGTATGAGTAGTCCTCTCACTAATGATTTTTTTGATCAGGGTTTTAGCATGAAGGTGCCATTAGGATCGCCCTGCTGTGAAGCCATTTTGCTTTTCTTCCTCTGAAATATGTTCTGTCTAATAGCTTCCTCACATAATCTTGCCTTTGAGATTGTGACACATATGCTGCCGTAATTTATACAAATTTGCTTTCCCCCATTGTTACATGTAGAACTACGAGGGGCGTTTTAAAAGTCCATGCAAAGTCTGAGAGATGGCACCACCAGCGCTTATCGAGGTCATGTTTAGTGAGTAGCATCTCTTGAATGTGCGCACACCAAGTTTCAGCCCTATTGGTCTATTTCTTTGTGTTCGGCATTCATGTGAGTCAAGGAAGTCAAGTGATTTTCAAGAAATGGACGAAAAGGAATTTCGTGTGGTGATTAAACATTACTTTATGAAAGGCAAAACGCCTCGGTAGACTAAAGAGAAGTTTGATAAACATTATGATGACTCTGCACCTTCGATTAGAACAGTTTATAAGTGGTTTCAAAATTTTCGGACTGGCTGTATGGGCACAAGTGACACTGAACGTTCTGGACGGCCTGTGGAGGTTACTACTCCAGAAATCATTGATCAAATCCATGATATGGTGATGGATGACAGAAGAGTTAAGGTGCGTGAGATTGCTGGTGTTGTGGGTGTCTCGACTGAATGGGTACATAATATTTTGCATAAACATTTGGACATGAGAAAGCTATCCGCAAGATGCATACGGCGATTGCCGATGCTTGACCAAAAACGGAATCGTGTGAAGTGTTGTAAGGATGGTTTGCAGCTGTTCCAGAAGAATCCGGAGGACTTTAAGCGTTGTTTCGTCACTGTAAATGAAACATGGATACATTACTATACTCCTTAGACCTACCAACAATCTAAACAATGGGTTACCAAGGAAGATTCTGCGCCAAAAAAGGCGAAGACCGTTAATTCGGCTGGAAAGGTTATGGTGACTGTCTTTTGGGATTTGCAAGGGATAATCCTCATTGACTATCTGTAAAAGGGTAAAACTATTACAGGTGCATATTGTTCATCATTATTGGACCGTTTGAAAACCGAGCTGCAAGAAAAACGCCCGCGATTTGCTCACAAGAAAGTCCTTTTCCATCACGACAACGCACCAGCACACGCCTCAGCAGTTGTGGTCGCAAAATTAATGGAAATGGGATTCCAACTCGTTTCACATCCCCCTATTCTCTAGAATTGGCTCCCTCGGACTACTATTTGTTCACCAATTGGAAGAAATGGCTGGCGGGACAAAGAATTTATTCAAACAAGGTGGTGATTGCTCACACTAATAGATATTTTTCAGACTTGGACAAATCCTATTATTTGGAAGTGATCAAGAAACTAGAACATCATTGGACGAAGTGTATAAGCCTAAAAGGAAACTATGTCGAAAAATAAAAAAGGTTTACGCCAAACACACAAGTAGTTTTAATTTTTGCACAGACTTTTCAAATGACCCTCGTAGGTATTACATTTTTCCATTTGCCTGTTTTTTTTTTTGTTTTTTTTTCCTCGTAAGAATTTGTTAAATATATTTGCCAGCATTTCAATTAATATATTAGGGTCTTCCTTAACGAGTTTGATGTTCATGTTTCCAGGACTGAGTGATTTCTTGCTCCCCATTTTTGCCAGCTCATCTTTAATTTATTTGATTGATATCAGAGACTTGTGGAGTCTGACAGTGCTTAATGGCAGTTTCATTGTCACAATTATCCAATCCTTCTATGTTATTTTGTAAAAGATCGTCTTGCAAAAATTCTTCTCAAATTGTTTTGGAGTACTTGATAGGAAGTTACCCATTTTATCACGCCAATCAAATTTATTGTTGCTGCATCTTTATTATTTCTTTGCATGCTATTTACTATCTTACAGATTTTATTTGTTCTAGTATCTACCATTCAGTTATTCACATACCTTACCCCATTCTTATTTGTTATCCCTGTTTATGTCACCTCGTCTTTTTGTTTTTTTAGGCTTCTCTGTCTTTTGATTATGTAGACTTCTGCATTATCTTCGTTGTCAGAGTGGAACCATATGTAAATGGAGAATTTCCCGGCGTATTGATTCAGTGAATTCTTCACGGGTGTCCAGCCGGATAGTCATAGAATGATGACGTTTCAACAACTTGTCTTCATCAGGTTGTTGAAACATCGTCATTCTATTACTCTATCCAGCTGAACACTGGGTGGAACCATGTCAATTTGTTGAAACCTAATGTTTGATGACTGAAAAATTAGGTCTCAATAAATTGACGCAGTTCCACCCACACAACGAAGATAACTTCATCTTTATTCTGTTTGTAACAATTTTTCGTATGCATGTTTCTTTGCTTCTACGACAGCTTCTAGGCTATCATTCCAACACGATGCACATTTTTTATCTCTAGTTCACTGGATTATTTCCTTAAAAGCTTTAAATGCTGTTCATAAATAATGGCAGTCCCTTTCAGCACTCATACTCTGTGATGTTCTACTTGTTGATGACGGGCTAAGACCGAAAAATTGCAATGTCTATTGTGGTATGTCCATTACGTGTGTTCACGCTACCCAGTCATCAGCTAAGATAAGAGAGGGGGATCCAAAAATAACCGGAATTTCTTTATAGAAAGCATTATTGTTTTTCAAATACAATCTTAATCTCCTTCAAAGTACTCTCAATTAGCATTAATGTACTTGTACAAATGTTCATTCTGCTGTTGGAAGCACCTTTTAAATCTTTGTGACATTGCATTTTACGTCTTCAACATGCTTCCTTTTCAAGTCCCTTTTCATCCTCGGGAACAAGAAGTAGTTTGAGGGTGCTAAATCTGTCGATTATGGTGCATGGGTCAAGGTAGTCACCTTCTTTGAGACCAAAAACTGGTGAACACCGAGAGCTTTGTGCATGGGAGAGTTGTCATGATGTGGGAACCACTTGCTGGAATTCTGCAAAGCTGGACATTTTCGCACCAAACTTCTGCACAGCCTTTTCACAGAATTTTTGATTTACTGTCTGGTTTTTAGGGACACATTCCTGTGTACAATCCTTTGGATGTCAAAAAACAGATAAACATTGTCTTCACATTCGATTTCGCCTGATGAGCTTTTTTTTGGACAAGGTGAGCCAGTTGGCTTCCATTGAATTACCTGTTATTTGCATTTTGGATCGTACCCGTATCATTATGACTCGTCGCCTGTGATGATTTTGTTGAAAAAATTTGGATCATCTTTGAACACATCCTTCATTTCATGCCAGGTTTGAAGGCGATGTTCCCTGAGAATTCTTGGCGTGAACTTTGCTGCCACTCTTCACATCCCCAAATCAACGTTCAAAAACTGTGAATTGAGCTCCAGGACAACCCAGATAAGTCCTCGAGTTGGTTGATTGTCCTGTGTCGATCTTTATCAGATTATGGATTTTGCCACTGTAGTCCTCGCTTTGAGCAGTTGAAGGGTGACCAGAATGGGGCTTAACTTCATTGGCCATTTCTCCCTTTTTAACTTAGAAAACCATTGGTACACTTGAGTTTATTAAGAGCATGTTATTTGTAAGCTATTTGCATTAGCACATTCTTGCTGAGTAAGAAACGATACATAGCTGCACCTTGTTTGTAAGAGTCGGCTTTTGTGTCACGTCAGCACTGTACACAGAAACAAAGAACTGCCAGAGAAACCTCACTAGTTGCTGTCAGATGATGCTGCTTGGTGCAATGACTCAACAGAGATACTACAACAGCCCTCTGGTGGCACAAACTGGTACTACTAGTACACAGTGTGCAGCATTACGATTCCAGTTATTTTTGGGTCTCCCTCCCCCCTCCTCATAAGTATGGTTGCCAGATACAGGCTTATAATTTCTGGGACATTTCTGAAGTATTTTAGTGGTATGTCTAAAGAGTGAACAAAAATGAAAATTAATAAAAAAATATTTTAGGTAAAAACTATGCTTTCTAACATATATACAGCACCTCTTTTACGTTTATTAATTAAACTCTGGTTGAAAACCAACATCAGGTATTATGACTAAAAAAGAATTACTAAATTTGAAACAAAAATCGAGCATCCCTTTAAGGCTTTTTTATAATTTGGTAGAAAACCAACATTGGGTGTTATCAATCAAACCTCAAATATATTAAACTTAAACAAAAATTGAACACTTCTGTTAGGCTTATTGATTAAACTTAATTAGAAAATCAACATCAGGTATTATCAACAAATAAACAAAAATTGAACATCTATTTTTGGCTAAATCAAAATCGACCAAAATGAATCTTAATCAACTACGTTTTTTAAATTTTTGTCACTAGATTTTGCCTTTCCACAAGTTTTTCTCCGGTACTGCTTTGCAAAACTGATAAAATTTTTGAGCAAGACTCTTCAAAATTGATTGAATTTGCAGTTCAGTCTTGATCAAATCCATGGACATTCTGTTCAGTTAACTAAAACTTCTCTCGGAAAAGGCATTGCTTGTTGGAATTGACAAAACAAAACCAACTATTTTCTTTAAATTTACAAAATCATTAAAAACGTTTGTTCTAAAGAAATTGGCGCAGATTTTATTGTGTGGCAAGTTGTTTGGAAGGATCTCAGAAACACCTTTCCGACATGAACTCTGTGTAAAGAGAATCAATGTTAACTGCATCTAGAATTTTTAAAATTCAAGTAAATTCAAAGAGTATTTTCCGTCATTTTGAATTCCTCTAATTAAAGGGACAAAAGCTCAAACTTTTTGAACATTCCATCTTCTCACTGCGTGCACTGCATGCTTTCCTTGGCCTGTTGGGCACTGTGATGAATTGAGTTTGAGGAAAAAATTAGTATACGGGAATTCCTGGGACAGTAGCACATAATTACTGGACATGGGACCAGAAACAAAATTCCGGGACATTCCTGGATTTCCCGACCATCTGGCAACCCCACTCATAAGTAATGGTTCATTTCCCTATCCTAATTTGTATTTCCTTTTTGATACAAAGTCCACATTTTTTCAGTGTAACAATAGTTTATTAATCGATACATCTTATTTGGTGTATTGTTTATCACCTATGTCAGCTGTGTAGTCTCTCCATATCATATTTAGCAAGTTTGGTTTCTGTTACAAGTTCAACTTTTATTTTGTTGTGTTCTTGTCTGTATGGAAGTATATTTTTGCAACTAGCATGTGGTGGTTTGATTCAAATTCTAGGCCCCATTGTACTCCAAAATCATGGATTAGAAGTCAGCTTTGTTGCCTTGCAATAATACAGTGTATTATGGGTCTGAGATTTTGACTTGGTTGGGTTTAGATGTAACTGTGTATATGTTTGTTGGAACACAACATTTGTTGTTATTAATTTGTGTCAATTGCCTTCTTCTATTACTCTCTCCATTTTTATTGACCATGTCTTTCTCAAAACGTCCAATGTATTTTTCATTTCCAGTTCTCACATTTAGATCCCATAATATGGTTATTTTTTGCAGTCATTGATTAACTCAAATGTCCTGATGAGTTCATCATTGGGCCACCTTCATTTGGTGTCTAGGCAGCGACAACTACTGTTGTTTTTTAGTTTTATTTCTACTTGGAGAAGGCAGTCGTAATTTTTTCCCCAAGGCTTTATACCTTTTAATAGTTGTTTGTAACAACCAGAGTGGAGTAGCGCTGGTAGATTTCCTCTTTTGGCCAAAAAAAAACAAAACCAAACAAACAAAAACACACACACACACACACACACACACACGTACATATATGTCCTTGATTTTCTTTCTGTACTTGTGCTGCAATGTCCATATTATATTTGTAAATTTCTCTAAAAACTTCTATGACTTTAGCGGAATTCCTTTTGGGGGCATCAATTACATGATGCGTATTTCTGGAATTCCGGACCCCCCCCCCACCCCCTCTCCTCCCTACGATGATGTGAACATAGCCAGACGTGGCTTTTTCCTCTACCCCCCACCCTCACCCTCACACGTAGCACGTAGCTTTTCCCCCTATTGATTCCAGAAGACATTTTGTACTGTTTTCACTTGTCAGACTATCATAAATTACATACAGAGATAATTAAATAAAGGAAGTCAATATTCACATGCTGTTGTGTGTTCTGTACCTCATTTTAAATGTGACAAAATAATATAAATGGAAAGCTACGTGGCCTGGCTTGGAACCCCCCCTCCCCTTCCTCCACATAACTCAGTATAGCTTTCCAGCCAAACCCCCCCCCCCCAGACTAAGCCACGTAGTTCATGGAGATCCACGTAGTTTATGGACACTCCCTAATCAGTTTTTCTGTCTTTGTCTTCATGTATATCCGTCTGGCTTTCTTAGAGAACTTTTGCAATTTGAGATTTGTCAGAGTGAAGATGTTCAGGTTCTTCGACTGACTCCTAAACTGGAGGGCCGGGTTATTTTTTTCTTTGGGGTTTTCTTCCCATAGACTGGCAGTTTTTATGGATCTAGAGGCCTTTTCTGTTTTGGTAGTTTTGATCCACCCTGGCTATTTCATTTCCTCAATAACTCCCATATCTGAGAGGCATTTCCCTATCTGCCAAATGGGGAAATGCCCAATATACTGGCTGTCCAGATTCATTTCTAGGCAGTTTTCCTTAATCACCTGGATGATTGGCCTCCCAGTTACAGCCTCATGAACAAAGTATCACATATCACACAGAACATAATAAACAAAATTTATGGACGGGTATTTACACTTATGATTCCTTTATAGTGACAGAAAAAGGTTTGCATCAAGCTGACTGCCATGTATAAACAATATGTTGCTGTAAATGTATAGAGAGCCAGACCATATGAATGAATCATTCATGAAAGTTTATAATAACAGGATTGTCCTCGATGATTTATCTGGTTTCAAAATACTGTGTATTGAAAAGTATACTACCTACAGAGAAGATTGTTATATGAAAAGATACATAAACTCGGCAAGTTTAAAAGCCCGCATAGTGTCTGGCACGCACGCTGGATGGCGGCAGTGGTGAAAAAGCAGGAGAAGAGTTTGTGTGTTTTAGAATATGTGAAGCATTCTCCGGTTATAAATGTACAGATGCTTTCGTATGAACAGTCTACAAATATCAACCATTTGTGCGAGCCATGAACTGGGCATTCCTGAGAAAACAATATGGAATGTTTTGCATCAGTGTTTGCATTTCAAACCTTAGTGTGTGCAATTGGTACATCACCTGACCACAGTTGATTATTGCTGCCATTTTGATTTTTATACCCAAATGCTGGAAGCTATAGAAAATGATGAGGACTTGGCAGGGAACTTCATATTCAGTGCCGAAGTGACTTTTCATCTGCTGGGAAAGGTGAATTGTCACAGTGTGAGTGTGTGGGGTACCTTTGTGGAGCTGGAAAGGGAATTTGCCAAAAGTGAATGTCTTCTGTACCATATGAAAGAGAAAGCTGTATGGGCCGTTTTTCTTCATCAGGCAGATGGTGACAGGATCCGTGATCCTTGATATGACTGCCGATTCCTCCACTTACATTCTGCAAAGGAATGAGCTAAACCTCACTGGAGTACAAACGTCCACAAATTTCTCAACAGAAAACTGCCACATTGCTTAATAGGGCGCACTGGTCCAAGTGATTTTCCTCTGTTGTCATGCCCCCTTACCCCAGGTCGCCAGATCTGACATGTGTGATATCTTCTTGTGGAGTTATGTGAAGGGCAAAGTTTATGTACCCCCAATGCCAACAACACTGCAAGAATTATGGGACCTGATCACTGTTGCTGTGACAGACATTGATAGAAACAAGCTATCGAACAGAACTGAATTTCCGTTTGGATGTTTGCCAGGTGACTAAGGGTGCACACATTGAATATTTGTAGTATGTACTAGAAACTTGGTGAGTTTATGTATCTTTTCATGTATCATTCATCTTTGTAGGTTGTATATTTTTCAATACACAGAATTTTGAAAACCGATGAATCATTTAGGCCAACTCTGGATAATTCAGGTTTTTGGCATGGAATATACCAATTCATACTGATTCTTAAGTTTTTTTTTGTAGTGTATCAAAAATTGTCTTTAATGGGAGCTATAACATTGCACATATTTAGAAAATATGTTGCAGGTGCTTATGAAGTCTGTGATCCAAGAATTTATACTCTTTCTTCCAGAACAATTTCAGTTAAGGGGGGGATAAAAAAAATCATTTTTTACTGTGAAAAATTGAGTGATGATGGCAGTATAGTCACACAACATTATAATACAGAAAAATTGGGACAGCTTGAAGGATGTTTACACGATTCTGTTATCACAAACATTTGAATTTTTAATATGGGAATGTTGTATCATTGCACTACAAAACATATGCATTGTGCAGAAACATTCTTGGTAACCTTGAAGTGTATCTAAAAATTAACCTTGTGAACCTGTGATGTTTTTTTCCCTTATTTCTGTAACTTCTTTGAAACAATGTACTCGCTATTATCACTCCTCGATAATGACAAGTGCTCTGTTGTGGCATCAGCCACTATATTGGTTAAATAGTCCAGTAGAATATCTAAGTCTGTTCATTATAACAGTCTTTTATTTTTAATTCTGTTTGACTCGTATAGCTTGTTTCGCTATTTCTGGGACCACATGATAAACTTTGAAATTAAGGTCACATGGTAAATATTAAATTGGACATACCATGTTACTTCAAACTATGATCTAAGTGCCATGCGCCCAACCTTCCCTCTATTTTTCAGGACTCTGACTCTTAATGTTTTAGTTGTTAAATAGAATCATTCTACAGTACATCCATACAGCAAAATTGTTGAACTTCACCATAGAAATGTAGAAAACATTGAAAATAATCTTGATGTAACTATGACGTGGAAATTAGCTTCTGTAAATCTCAAGTATATATTAACAATCTGGTCATTGTGCTATAATTATACTTTTTTCCTAATTGGTCTTTAAAATTTGTGATGAACATGTTGGTTTGAAGAGTAATACTTCACCTCATATCTTTAATCACTGAGATTCCAATGCAGTTGTATGTTTAAAAACTATTTTTTTTTCTTTCACAGCAACTGGGGTATCACCGTTTGGTCGCTACCCTGCTGCATTTCCTGGTCCAAATTCGGCTTTTCCAGCACTTGGTGCTTCTGTTTTCCCACCACCTCCCAGAGATCTTCCTCCCCTTGGGGCTCTTGGACCTGTGCATGACCCTTGGAGCAGGTTGGTATAAGATTTGCTTTTAGACATAACTCTATGAATATACTTGGTCACATCCTTGCACTACTTACTTGTACACACTAATAATAAAGTTGCTATGATGTATAAGAAATGGTATCTTATGAAGTAGTTTTTTTTGTGGGACAGTATAACAATCAAATAACAACTTCTAATTTTCACTAGTTGAAACAAATTTTGTTCTATATGTGCATTGATTAAGTGTTAGATCAGAACTTTCTCATAACATAAATTCTTTCTTTAATCTTTGCAGACTTCCACGAACTGTGGCAGGTTTTCCAACAGCCACTGCTGGACCTTGGGGACTTAAACCAGAACCTAGTATGCTAGAGAGGAGAGCAGAGCTAGAGGAGAGAGAACGTGAACGATGTCGAAGAGAGAGGGAACGGGAGGAACAAAGGGAACGAGAAAAGCAGCGCAAATTGGAGGCAGAACGTGAAAGGGAACGGGAACGTCGTGAGAAGGAACGCCGTGAGCTGGAACGGGAGAGGGAAAGACTCCTACAACAGCAACAACAACAACAGCAACAGCAGCAGCAACAACATGCCAAACAATCTGTGGTGAGGGACCGTTCTCCCCTACGTAATGGTACGGGAGTGGTGACTGCGGTGGCACCTGATGAGACTGTGAGGGTGAAGGAAGAGCCAAGGCCCAAAGATGATGACATAGTCCTCCTCGGAAGGCCAGGATATCACTACTTGACGGCCAGGCATCCACCACCACCTGGATCTTTACGGCCACCTCCCCCCATTGCCCCTCCTCACTATGCTCCAGGTCCAGCTCCTCCCGGTTGGCCAACAGGTGACCCTTTTAGAGATGGAGCGTATCGATTTGATCCAGTGCAGTTGCGTTTCAATCCTCTGGTAGCAGCTGCATTCCGTGCTGAAGAGGAAGAGCAGCAGCGAGCCAAACTGTTTCAGACATTCCCGCAGCCACATCAGCGGGCCAAAGCACCCAGCCCTAATAACCACCATCTACATCATCGGACGGCCATCCCAACATTGGCCCACAAAGTGGCCTGCCCCAGTTCCCCTGCTGTTGATCTGCACAAGAAGGAAGAATCGTCTCAGTCCCGATGATAGTTCGCGTGGTCACTGAATGTGCCACAAACCTTATTTATTTGCATATTTTTACGTTTTCATCCTATATTTTGGATAGGTTCCTTATTTGGTACTGTTGCTGGTACAAGTATTTCCTATCTGTTTTCATCATTTAGGATTGGACATCTAAAGATGTTTCACATTTGAGTCTGGCATTTTAACGTTTGTGTTGTGTCCGAATGCTAATTTATTTTAATACAAGAAGAGAGTGTGTGATTTAACTTGAGTTTTAGACTTCATGCCAGTTCTTAGTATTGTCAGAAAGTGAAAATTAAATTTTTGAATGAATTTATTGCCGATTGGTACTTTTCAGGTAGGAAAATTGAAAATGTGACGTGTTATAAATTTGATGGTTGTTTTTCTAAATATATGAGAAGAATAAATACTTTTTTTAGTGAGTGAGCAATCTCGGCAATTATATTTTTGAGCAAAGAAATAGTTATTTTTTCTTTACAACTTAATGTGTGTCTTTCAGAATGACTTGTCAGAGTGATTTTATGAAATAAAAATATACAGATTTAGAACTTTAAAATGAAATTTCTCTTATCTTTATAAAATGGTTCTTAGTTGCTTCAATAGGTGCTGCCGTGTCTCGTGTCGTCCTGCAACATTTTGTAATCTCGAGAGTTATTATACAGAGCATTTATCGAGGCTGTGGTCCAAGTAGTATGTGCAGTTGAAAATACCTGCGGCCAAATTTTATCTTAAGCATTTGGTAAAGCAGTTGATAAATACTGAATATTGTGAATTGGTCATAGTATAATTGGTAACTTTATGCTTTGTCTTTAGAAATTGTAATGGTCTGTTAAACTCATTTGTTTGTGTTTCCTCTTATTTCACTGAATTTGTTTGCTGCTGAAATTACAAAGTTGTTTTTTGATGTGAGAGGACCTTGGGACCTCAATATTTGAAGGAATTTAAAATTCCTTAAGCCAGACCATACTCTATGTTGTTGTTTTCTTTTTGTTTCATTTGTTTAAAAAAAAGAATAAGAAGAAAGAATGCTTGTAAAAAGACTTAGAGTTGATGTGAAAATCTTGTAATTTTTCGTATCTCAAAGCAAGATATTTGTAGATAATTTTAATTCGTTATATTGAATTTTTTGGTAGAGAAATCGCATATGAAGTTGGCGGTTTCGAGTGAGCAATTTTTAATGTGATCCTTTGTAAAGGGATCAAATGATGTATAGCGTTTCTCTAACTAGAAACATAAAGTATGTTTCAAAATCATTGAAATTGTTTGAATTAATTGACCTGTTCCTCTCCCATTTTGATATGATGTGTGTTGTATTGGATTATAAATTATTTTTTAATAAAAAAAACTTCATGTGCGTGGTGGGCTGATAATAGCTATTTATTGGTGTGGTGTTATAAGTACATAACTTGTTGATTACTTTTAAAAGATCTTAAAAATATTTGCGTGTTTAAGTTCAGAATCGTGAATTAAATTTTGAATCTGCTGTGCTATAGTGGAAACCTATTTCATGACTTTGGACCCTTTTTTAAAAAACAAAACTGCATTGTGCCATATTGGAGCATTTGTTAGATAAGAGAATTTGGTTTCTTAAAATTTCCATATTGATTTAGTTACTATGCAGATTGTAGTACTATTGTACTTTTGTTGCTGAGTAATTATTGTGTTTATAACTGAATTCTCAATTTCTTTCTTTCATGTGAGGTTGAACTGGTTGACATCTTAAGTTCAGGAGGCAGTCAATTTTTATATGACTGGGATTAATTTTTTCAGTTGAACACTTAAGCATAATGGACAGCTACAACACTGACTTATTGAATTCTCCTTATGAGATCTCTTAGCTGGACTTCAGTTGATACATATTCATTTCATCTTACGTTTTCAGAAGTTGAGCATCATTTGGATAATAAGTCATTTGGTTACTACATTATTTAACTTTTGGGAATTGCTTTCAACTGTGCAGAATACATTACAGCACTATCTGCTTGGAAATTAGATTAACATTTGTTTCTCTTTGTATAGATAGTTTGTAGTCTTACGAGCTTTTTGCCTTACATAAGCATTTTCAGTGTCTCATAAAAAGTTGTGTGAGATCTCTTGTTTTTCTGTAATTTTACCATTCCAGCTGCTAACATTTTTTTTTTTATCTCTTCACTTCAAGCGCAATATTCCGATAGTAAGAAAGTTCTCTAGTAACACAATACTGTTTGAAATTCTTTCCATTTAATTCTAGTAAAATCATAGATTTATAATTCCAAGTTATATAATTTAGTACCATAGCACCTACGTTTTTCCAGAATGTATGCTGCATTTTTTTTTTTTTTTTTAATTCCTTTTGACAGTTTTTGAAAACATAGAAAAAATATATAGCCAGGTATATATATTTCTAAAGTAAATGTGGTTTTATACATCTGTAGGCTGTGAAATTCTTATTGATTAATATATTAAAATGTAACTATTGATCAAAAATCCAGACAATCCAATTGTTGCTCACTTCACTTGGTACTAATATCTTCAAGTTCTGTTTCACTGTTCAAAGTCTTTTCTTTCAGCATCATTTCTGAACTCGGATGGTGGCAACAATACAGTAAAATGTGGGCACCAAGGAAAGGTTTATGTTTTAAATTCCTTTTCATCAGTTATTACTGTTATGTTCATTTCTGCCATCTGTGAGCTGTGCTAATACTTCCAAACATATTTTGTTTATTGTATCTTCTTGCTTGAACCTTGATATTCTTTTAAATCCTAGTGAATTTGTTTCATCCATGGTACTTATGCCATATATGTTCTGAAAGTACTAGGTATTATGTGACACTCCATAATTTATTCTTTTAAGGTGTCCATAGAAGACCAGTCATCTTGTTTACACCGTTGTTTAGATTTTCTCACACTTTTCATATTTTCTTAATTTGCATTTAGGTTCATTAGCTGGTATTTTTTTAGACCCCAGAATTTTCTTTAGAAACTAACTTTCTATATTTCCTGTTTCTGAATTTCCCTTTTATGGTCTTATTTTGGTTGCATGCAGGAATTCTATTTTGATCAATATAATGACTGAATTTGGCTTAAGAAGACAAGGATTTGTAGGTATAAATGCTAGTTCCAACTTTGTTTACCTTTTCTTTGAGTGTTGCCTTCTGATATTTAAACTTTTGGGTTTTTAATAGTACTATATTTGGTTCTCTTGTTTGAGTCTTTGTTAATGTTCTGTCTTTTCACAAAATGAATAGTCTTTTCTTCAGAGCTATTTCTCATAGAACTTCATAGAATTCAATCCGTAAATTGTGTAAAAATAAGACAAGTCATCCGAAAAAGTAAGACAGACAAATTTAAGTCCTGTCTTATTCCATTCACAGCTTTGAATGATTACAGTGTTATTGCCATTCCTGGACAACTTTCTCCATAACAGTCAACTAGGATTGGGGAAATGTCATTACCTTATTTCAACCCTATTTTTATTTCAGAAGGTTCTGAAAGCTGTGACCAGGTGTTTTAGCATTTCTTTTATCAAAGCTGTTATCTTGTCATCTGTTCTGATTTCTGAAGTCCACAAATGCCAAGATTACCATCTCTTTTACTATTAGTCTGGTGTTTGGTTAAAGTCTTGATGGTAAAGATTTATTCTGTAAATTGTCACCTTTCTCTGGATCCAGCTTGATATTGGCATAGTTGTTGAGCAATGTGCTTCTTTTTTTCTGACGGGCTTTTGAAAATGCCTTGTAAAAACTGTTAGTAGTGACATGCCTCTTATAGTGATTGAAGTTCATTTTATCTCAATTTCTATGTAATAGTTGAATGTTCGCCTTCCTGCTTTGGTCTGCGGTATCTGTTGAGAAAGTCGTGTTTACCTATAGTAATATAAATATGGGACGGACCAATTCTTGTCCTGTTTGTACTGGCATCATTCAGAATCCACTGGTAATATATTGTTGTTGTTGTTGTGTTTTCACAGTTTGAAAGCTTAGAATCTAGTAAAATATGAGAAATATATCATTCTGCGACATGACCTGGTACCAGAGCAGATAATCAAATTCTGTTTTACTGTCGTCTTTCCTTCTTTTCTGTAATTTTTGCAAAGTACTTCTTCAATACATTGGGACAGTATGGCATCTTGGGTATCTCGAGGCTGTTTGTTGCATTGCAAATTTATCTGTGCAAAAATTCCCCTGATTAAAGTTTTTTTTGTAATAATGGGCATTTGATTTTTCTCTTTGAGGTGATTTTAAAAAATAGGAATCTGTAATGAGTTGAATTTTTGTTCTTTGATTTGGCTTAGCTAATTTACATATACTTGTATAAAACCACATACTTTTACCCAGCTTCAATCAGATGGTTGTTGTGAGTACATATGGAAAGAAAATATATTGGAGTTGGCTGCCGGCAGCGCTTGCGTGCAGCCATCTCACTTCTACTGAGGAGAGCCATGCTCGAAAATTCTATTCTTTGTGTGTTTGTTTTTTTTTCGTGTACCAACGCCGCTGGAATCCCGTTCTTTGGTAAGCGGTGGTTTTTTATCCTATCCAATGTTCAATATACAGGGTGTTACAAAAAGGTACGGCCAAACTTTCAGGAAACATTCCTCACACACAAACAAAGAAAATATGTTATGTGGACATGTGTCCGGAAACGCTTACTTTCCATGTTAGAGCTAATTTTATTACTTCTCTTCAAATCACATTAAACATGGAATGGAAACACACAGCAACAGAACGTACCAGTGTGACTTCAAACACTTTGTTACAGGAAATGTTCAAAATGTCCTCCGTTAGCGAGGATACATGCATCCACCCTCCGTCGCATGGAATCCCTGATGCGCTGATGCAGCCCTGGAGATTAGCGTATTGTATCACAGCCGTCCACAATACGAGCACGAAGAGTCTCTACATTTGGTACCAGGGTTGCGTAGACAAGGGCTTTCAAATGCCCCCATAAATGGAAGTCAAGAGGGTTGAGGTCAGGAGAGCATGGGGGCCATGGGAACGAAACTAAAATGAGCTCTAACATGGAAAGTAAGCGTTTCCGGACACATGTCCACATAACATATTTTCTTTGTTTGTGTGTGAGGAATGTTTTCTGAAAGTTTGGCCGTACCTTTTTGTAACACCCTATATATATTTATATATAATATTGAAAATTCTCGGGCATTCCGGAAAAATACCTCATGTAATTAATGGACTCCACCATATATAGCTGCTATTAATATTCTGTAATTTATAAGATGAAACTAATGACATTGAATTAACATATAAACTAGGGAGGGAATGATGGCACTAATTCACAATGCCACAAATTTTTTTATCCATGATACAAGAATAACAATAGAGACGTTTGTTACACTGTGTGCTGAGAGATTCAGATTGACTGAACAGTTTTTACAGTATCTAAACATAATTAATCTATTATTTACAAAACTTTGGTCAGACCATTGCTCGAATATGGTAGTGTAGTATGGGACCCTCATTTTATGTATCAAATACAGGAGTTGGAGAGGGTGCAAAAAAGGGCTGCTAGATTTGTTTCTGGAAATTATCGCAGAATGGAATCAGTGACGGATATGATAAAGGAGCTGGAATGGGATTCATTGCAAGACAGGAGGAGGGTCATGGGAGTGTACAGGGCATATACTGGTGATGAGGCATGGAAAGATATTGCAACAGGTATGAAAAGTAGTGCATGGAAGGGAAAAGATGACCATGACCACAAGCTGGCACAAGGGTGTGGGAAGATTCTCTTTTTTAGGTAAGGGGGCATCCATAAATTACGTGAGGTGAAATAGGGGAGGGGGGGTCTACGTAAATCTGACGTGAGATTTTCCGAAAAATTAGGGGACAGTAGAGGGGGAAAAAAAAAAAGGTCTCAAATTTGCGGCAAAGTCGATTTTAGGAGGGTATTTCGTCAAAAAAGTTTGGATGTGACCTAAAAAAAAAGTTTCCAGGGTGATTTCTAGGGGGGGTTCTCATGGACCAGATCTTACCAGAGGGGGGGGGGGGGGTCCGGCCAGATCTCGCGAAATCTCACCAGGGGGGAGGGGGGGTCCAAAAATCCGGAAAAACATCTCACGTAATTTATGGATGCCCCCTAAGGGTGTCAGGGATTGGAATGAGTTACCAAGAGAAATGAATAATTTACTGAAAACTTTGAAAGAATTTAAAGATAAAATTTGTAGAGGGCAAATGCAGGTAGGTGCAGGATAGGGGGAAGATGGGTGTGTAGGGAAATTGCCACCGGAGCCTGTGCTCCATTGCAATTAAATTAAATTTATTTTAATGCACTAAACTATAAACAGTATAGAAAGCGGGGTGTGCAGAAATTGTTTTTAATCACTATGGAGCCTATGGCTCAGTGGCAAATTACGTTCCTATATATTTATAAGGCACCTTTTTATTTCTTTTTGTAACTCCCTCAATAATTTATTTAAACTAGAAATGAAAACTTTCTCAATCGCTTGTGTGTGCTGTAGTGTAAGCCCGTGACCGTTTTTAGCGTATCATCACAGGTCTAGATTAGTTCCAGTTTTTAGAATGAAAGATTATGACAGGATGATATAATTTGACCAGATATAAACTTGACCTGTGTTTCAGGATGAATAAAATCTCTTGAGCCTGAAGAAATCGGGAGCATTAATAGGGGTAAGTATTTAACACGAACAGGGACAATAGCACAATCGTATAATTGTTTCAATGGTCATAGACTCGAACTTGCTTAAATATAAACTTGACTTGTATTTGACCCTTAAAGTTCACTCTGCAAAATTTAAAAAATTCCTGTTTGATTCGAAAGCATTACGTTGTTTTTCATTGAGAGTTGGGAAAACACTCATTATGTGATCATTGGTGGTAGTATATGTAATGGGCATAGAACTTGACACATATTATATATTATTAAACAGTTGATCAACTCAGAAGAAATGGATTGCCAGAATAGTTGATTCGGTAACATATTTGGTCCGATGTCCACTTAAAATAACCTAATAACTCACGTACAGTGAACATGAATAAAGGCAATTTACAAAAGTGGTCAATAAAATACCTGAAAAGCAAATAAACCGTAATGCATAAACTTTGGTCAAGCAACAACAGTAGTGACAGTTTTAATTAAATTGAGATTTATGCTAAGCCGGAATGACAATTGGCATTTATGATTACAGTAGGAACTATGAGTAATTTAATTTTTTTTAAGTTTTTTTTTTAAGTTGTTTTCAGTAGCAACATGTTACTGAAAAGCAGATCGACGTTTTTTCAGGCGCAAAATTTATCAG
This sequence comes from Vandiemenella viatica, assembly GCA_031002005.1. Classification (NCBI taxonomy): domain Eukaryota; kingdom Metazoa; phylum Arthropoda; class Insecta; order Orthoptera; family Morabidae; genus Vandiemenella; species Vandiemenella viatica. The sequence goes on from JARYHS010013630.1 coordinate 231,120,251, forward strand.
TATTTTGTAAAGAATGAAATGCTACGAAAAGCAAACAAAATTAATGTATTATGGCGATTAATTTGGTAGCAATTGCTTAGTTATTAAATTGTGAACATAACCACGAATTTCTACTAATGGTATCTCTGGTTGCTATTTTGCGAGTGAAGGCTGACATGTGACACCATTCTCCAGCCAATAGCTATCGAGGTGAGTGGATGAGTGACCTTATGAAATTATGTAGTAGATGGGACTTCCATTCTGCCTCCTGCTCCAAATTCTTTGTCCAATATCCATCCAGATCTACTCTCAAACAGGTACTTAATGCATTCTATCTTTAACTGCCACCTGTCTTCCAATAATTCGAAACCCAGTTCATATGCGAGTATCATGTAAATTCCTTATTGTCAAGAAACTTGTGAAATCTCAGAGAATTTAAAACATTTTACCATTGGTTCATCATACAAAGCACTTAAAACGGTTTCTTTAAGTGATGACATTTAAATTTGTTGTCTCTAATTTTGTTTCGCTTAAGTTATGATTGAAGCTAAAGCTTTTAGTTGAAATCTTTGTTACTAAATTAAGTAAATGACCTTCAGTGAAATGGGATTACATTAATGGGGGTTGGGAGGAAGTTGTGATAAAGAGTGGTGCTTGCCAGGACATCCTAGGGATGTTTCCAGGTGCCTGCTGGCAGAGTTTCTACTTACTGTAACCGAGTCTGGTGAGTCAGCAGTAATGCTTGTACCAGGGATTCGGGAGGATGCAGGTTCAAATCCCTACCCGACCATCCATGTTTCAGTTTTGCATGGTTTACTTAAATCAGGGATGGTTCCTTCAAAAGGCCATTCCCAGATTCCTTTCCCGTTCCTTTTCCCTTATCCTCTCCCATCACAAATAATGCCGACGTCAACAAAGTATAAATCCTAAGATATAAAGAAAAAATCCCTTCTCTATACCTCTTATATTTCTATCAACGTTCCTAACCTGAGAGAGAGAGATTTTTTTCTATCTGTCTGTAAACTTTGTAAGGTAAGTTGTTCATGAATATGGAAAATAAAATACACACACTGCTCATCAAAGTTGAAACGAGGAGGGCAACAAAACAAAAAATTCTGAGTATACCCTTTTTTGTGATGGCACTTGTACATAGTGTGTTTGTGAAGTGTTTTTTGTCACTTCTTTGCTGCTCCCTTCAACTTTGGTGAGTGGTTTTAGTATTTTGTCTTTACTTTTAATTTTGATATTGCCTCAAGGAGTTTCTTGCTACTACAGCATTGCTATATTCTTTACGATAACTGTTTTTATTGTTTCGATTGTGTGTCTTCTGAGGTGGAAATTAGGTACTATCCTTTCAGTGTCAAAGAAGATTATCAGACCACTGGTATTTCCGGTCCTGAATTGGAACTTGGGCCAGTTGTAACTCCCAAAGTTCACTATATCTTTGTTGTAATGTACACTATTAAATTGGTGGGTTTAAACTGATGGATGCTATTGATCCCACCAATTTCTAGTTACAATAACAACACTAACTACATCTCAACAGTTTCCTGTGCTTTCCAATAAATCTCCCAGCCTTACTATAAAAACATTATATCCAAAACTAAGTCTATGACTACAGGAGTACATGTCGACAGGCTAAATTCCAATTATTGTGGTGGGTGTGGGAGTGTTTAAGGCTTGAGCCTAGCATTTAGAAGGACATAGGTTTGATTACTGTTCCAGCCAGATTTTGATTTTCAATGGTTTTCTGAAACCATCTCAGATGAATCACAGGATGGTTCCTTCAAAAGGCCTAGCACAATTTTCTTCCCATTCTTTTCCTCCCAATTCCCTCCATGCTCTAATGATAATGATATCAATTAGCCCTAGAGGCATAACAAAACAGAAAAGAAGAAGTAGAATATCAGTTCTGCATAGAATTTCTTAAAAGTATTTAATGAAAAATTTTAGCCATGCTTACTTTGCATATGAGGAGTGCACCGTATCGATCTGTACGTCAGATCTTTTTAAACTGTAGGTCCTGGAAGAAAGGAACTTCTGATCCAACTGCCGATTTAGCCTTTCGTTAGTATACCTCCTGTGGGAGAATAGTCTCTGTTTGGGATTTTGATTAAGTTTTATACCTGAAGCTGTTTCTGTATGAAAGTCCTTGTTTACTTCTACAAATGATGCGCGAAAGTCGATTTTAGACCAGATCTCATGAAGTCCCACCAGAAAAAGGGGGAGGGCTGGAAATCCGGAAAAACACCTCACGTAATTTATAGATGCCCCATTTACATGGACTACTATAACCATGGGAAATTAGGCATATAGTATAATAGCTGATTGTGTCTAACGCTAAACTGAGAAAATCCTACTGAATTGTAAAAAAAAAAAAAACATTGCTTTAAAAATTACTCACCTAAATCATCACTTTTCTTGCTTTCTGAGCAGCGAAGACCTGCACCAACTTCTCTACATCAAGGGAAGGCGCAATTCGCCTTTCCACTGCTTTAGACAAACAAGACCTCTTAACAGCTCATTGCTCATTGAAGATCTGAGATAGTTTTTAATTATCTTTCGTAACAAAACTGCGTTTTAACAGTTGCAAATCTGGATTCTGGTAATTCAGCAACATTTCCTAAAGCTGCTACCATGATCTCTCCTTCCTTCTTAGCCTTAGCCATTGGTCCTATATTCTTCAAAAATGCTGATTGTTGATTTTATTAATGTTATTGTAGTGTCTAACTGCATACCCTCTTGCTGAACTGTTTTACTGACCCTGTTGATATGGCAAAGGACGATATGCCATATCACAGCACATAAAGAAAACTTAAAGTTTGTGATTTCTTTAAGAAGACTAGATACTTCACTGAAACACATTAGATGGTTTTTGTGTGTTCTTTAACTCTGCAAAGGCAAGTCTTATGTTAGTAAGCTCAGATTTCACAACCCATACACTTTCAATCCTAGCCTCCCATCTTGTATCACGCAGTGGCTTCAGAGTTAAGTTCACGTGGTTCTTCAGTGCTTCCCAGCACTTCACAGAGGCAGAAAATAAGACAGTCTTTGAACTATATCAAAAAATGGAGCACAATTACAGATTATTTAACCTTATTGTTAAGAACTAAGTTGAAACTATGAGTAAGCACAGGATGTAATGAAACTTGGATTTTCTTCAATAATACGAACTTGAGTACCATTTTTCTTACGCTTCATACTTCTTCCATTGTCGTAAGTGACTGCGACAATCTGCAAGCGGTATACCAAGGTATATTGACATTTCATTTGATACTACCGGTACAGTCATGAATGTTAAAATGCCAAATTATTTTACAGTGGAGGTGCAGTGGGCTGGGGTTCAAATCACGGGCTTGGTGGACCTGTTGTTATGATTGCAATTTTTAGGCCATTTGTTGCTCTTGCCCAGGCTCAAAAAGGAACTGTCTCCAATTTCCGCTTCCTAAATCACCCTTTGTACTAACAAAAGTAAATTTATTATACATCACACAAATCACACATTCCACAGATCAGTGGCAAATTCCACAATTATAATAAATGCCCTTGATGGTGGGCATTCAATAAATCCAGCTTCTTTGGGATCTCCTTGAATCAAATGGATTTAGCAGAATAAATGGGATTAAAATCTCATATGAACAGAAAGTGGTAGGTGGTTTGAGTATTGCATCGACTGGGAAGAGTGTCGAGGGAATTTACCAAGGAAGTGAGGAAACTGGGATGCAAAGCTACTAGCTTGAGGAAGGTGAAGTAATATGTGGCCCACATTATGGTTATCAAGTACAGAAAATTGAGGGGGTACAAAGGAGGGCAGCTAGATGTGTTTGTGGAAATTATTGCAGAACAAATTCAGTAACCCATTCTGATAATGGAGCTGCATTGGAGGTAACTGGAAGACAGGGAGTGGGTGAAGAGAGTATTGGAAATGTATAAGGCATAGATTGGTGGTGTGGAGTGGATGGATATTTTGAGTAGGAGGATAGATATGGCCATGACCATCAAATAGGGCTAGAATTCAGGTATAAAGGAATGGGAAAGATAAAGGAGTAGGAGACTGGAATAAATTATCGAGGGGTATGCTGAACAATTTACCTATAACAGTGAAAGATTTGTGAGTGAAAGCTTTGTGTTATAAAATTGCTCTGGTTCATATGTTCCATCACAATTACTAATTAATTTATAAAAATTTCCATGGAGATAGCTGTAATGAAGATAATTTACTACAATGGGGCACACACTAAACTATGAAATAATTTCTGTACATAAAAAACATGAGTCAATCACTGTTAAAGCAGGACTGAATCAGAATAGAAAATGTTTCAGTACCCAATTGTTAGTTTATTAAATGCTGCATAAACTTTCAGTGTGATTGACAGAGTGGGAAACAAATATTGTTAATAGCCACAGAAATCATTCACGATTTGCATTGTTAAATAAAATTGCAGAATAAATGTTACGTTTCTCCTTACTATAATATATTTTTCAAACTGATAAGTGGGATTTCAGTTGGTACATCCACACACACACACACACACACACACACACACACACACACACACACACATATATATATATATATATATATATATATATATATATCTCAGTTGGCTGCTATCAACATGTAGCCATCTCACTTTACTACTGAAGAAGGACTTTTTTTTTCTTCTCCCCCCCCCCCCATCCCTTCCTATCTTGTGCTAACCTCTTCATCTCTACATATCCCTTACAGCCCACGTACTCAATTATCTGCTTCATATATTCTAATCTCTGTCTTCCTCTACAGTTCTTACCTTCGACTGTGCCCTCCACTAACAAATTAACCAATCCAGCATGTCTCAAAATATGACCTATCAACCTGTCTCTTGCTTCTGTAAGCTTCTTCCATAAACTTCTCTCCTCACCCATTATTTTCAAAATTCGTTCATTTCGTTCTTCGTAGAAGGGCAATGGGCTCGAAAATTTTACTCGATGTGTGTACGAGTTTTTTCCGTGTCTCGACGCCGCAGGATCCTCTTGTATGGTAAGCGGTGGTTTTTCTCCTATCCAAATGTGGAATGTGTATATATACCATAATAATAATAATACGTGAAGCGAAAACTTCGGATCCCTTTTTAAGAATATTGCGCCCACGGAGGAGTGTGAGATTTGGCATAGTTAAAGTTTATATGGAGAAGAAGTGCAGAAAGCTAAAATTCATATATAATATGTGTTAAAAATACATTAAATTAAATAAAATAAAACATTCGTTGTTTACATTCAGTTGTTTTTTTTAATGGCAACGACACTTAGCGATTCTGCCAATGTCTGTGGTCTTCAGTCAACAGTAAAGAAAAAAAAATATAATAAGGATAGTTAATATATGTGTTACAAATACATTATTGAATAAAAAATAAATTCGCGAGCGTGTGTGTGCGTGAAATCGGATCGGAGTCAACTATCCGACATGTACTGCCAACATTGAGATAATCTGTGGTCTTTGGTGAAACAAGACACTCGCAAGAAGTAGAGATTAATCTTTGTACTTATAAAAGGAACATTTCCCGTAACTAACGCTCTGGCTGTCCCAAAGTGCCCACATTGCAACCACAATGGATAGACAGCCACACATTCACTCCTTATGTTTCTGCGTTTGGAATGCTAATAGCATGTTCAACCAACTGCTTGAGTTTAGACAGTTCCTTCCAGACCAAGATATTGACGTATGTCTGGTGTCAGAAACTTTCTTGAGCGAGCCGCAGTAGCCAATTACAGTTGTTACCGCCGAGACAGACTCACCGCTGGAGGTGGAGTCGCGGTTTTCATTAAGAACAGCATTCCACATCATGAAATATACCTACCATCCCTCCAACAGATGGAAGCCGTTGGAGTTGAAGTGGCTACAGCTAATGGGAAGCTAACCATCATCTAATGCTACCGACCTCCTCGAAGACAACTCGAAGAAGCCGACTTTACGACTCTGGCAGATGTCAGCGGAAAAGTCCTGATTGGCGGCGACCTTAATGCTAAACATTCCGACTGGAATAGTAGGTACAACAACACAGCGGGTATAGCATTGAGAGACGCCTCATAAACAGATACAACATGTGCGTATGGGCACCAGAAGAGCCCACACACTACCCAAGCAACGGCAACAGACCAGATGTACTAGATGTAGTTATCACCAAGGGCATCCACGGCTATGTCGCCACCTCAGTCATAAATAGTCTTTCCTCAGATCACTGTCCGATTATGATGTAGGTTGAGGTTGGACCCTGGCAAACTCAAGAAGAACCATCTTTCAACTACCACTAAACAAACTGGAGGCGTTACCAGGAGCACCTGCAGACTAATCTAGCTGACCCACCTGAAATCGACAACATTTACGTCGCCCTTCAGTCTTTTGAGGCAGCAGTTAAAGATGCAACCGCAGCTTCCACTCCAGTCAGGATACCAAGACCAGCTCCCACTCCGCAGCTTCCTCCCCATCTACTGGCTGAAATTCGCTACAAAAGCAGGATTGCCAAAGAGTGAAAGCTCACGAGAAATCAGGTGACCAGAAGACTGTTAAATCGCTTGCAAAGGGAAATTAAAGCTTCCCTGATTCAACATCGGAACCAAGAGTGGGAAGCAAGAGTCTCCATGCTCCACCCGGAGGATGGTTCTCTATGGCTACAAACAAGAAGACTCATCAGGCGAAGGCAGCGGCTCCCCCCACTGCACGACGAAAGAGGCCTAGCCGTCACCACGGAGGAACAGGCCAACGCACTGGCTGACGTCTTTGTAAAGAACTTTCGGCCTTCGCAAACAAACGTGGACCCCACCCACCTCACTGCAGTTCACCGACGCCAGAGAGTATCTCGACGCCGAAGATGAACATCAAACAGATGACATCACCCCGGAGGAGGTAGCCAGCTATCTGTCGAAACTGCACCCACACAAAGCACCTGGGCGTGACGAGATCAGCAACACTCTCCTCAGGCACCTACCACTAGAGGCCTCTGTCCACCTCGCCGCTATCTTCAATGCCATCTTGAGACGTCAGCACTACCCTCAATTGTGGAAACACGCAATAATTGTGGGAATTCACAAGACCGGGAAAGACAAACACCTACCTCAGAATTATAGGCCTATTAAGTTTGCTCCCAGCCATCAGCAAGGTGTTCGAACGGCTGCTACTAAAACGCCTATCTGCGTTCATCGATGACGCTAATGTTATTCCAGATCACCAGCTAGGATTTCGACGCGGTCACCCCACCACCCAGCAGCTGATGCGGGTAGCAGAAGCGGTGACCCACGCTTTCAACTTCAAGCACTATAGTGCTATGGTACTTCTTGACATCTCGCGTGCCTTTGATTCCGTGTGTCATCCGGGGCTCCTGCTCAAGCTCTACGAACAGGGTATTCCGGGGCCATATGTGAAGCTACTAAGATCCTACCTCAGCGGCCGGACCTTCAGCGTCAAGATGGACAAGGCTTACTCTTCTACCAGGAACATCGAGGCAGGAGTCCCACAGGGCTCTGTGCTTGGGCCAGTGCTATACTCCCTGTACACCGCTGACGTACCGACTAGCAATGGTGTTCTGACAGCTACTTACGCCGACGACACTGCGTACTTGGCCTCCAGCCGCAGTAGAGCACTAGCCACCCGACGACTGCAGGAAGTTCTCGAAGTAACGGAGGCCTGGGCTAGGAGGTGGCGTATTGACATAAACCCCACCAAGACCCAAGCCATTATATTAACCAAGCGACTTGGGGCTCGTCAACCAACTCATCCTGAACCGACACTTCACCTATATGGTAGAGAAATCACATGGTCCATCACGGCACGTTACCTGGGCGTGACTCTAGACAAGAGACTGAACTGGTGTAGCCACATCAATGAAGTACGTCGGAGAGCAAGCACCAGGCTGCACAGTCTTTACTATATTCTAAATAAGGACAGCAAGCTTGCCCCTTCCACTGGAGTCAAGGTATACACATCGCTCATACGCCCCATTATGGAGTATGCATGTCCTGTGTGGGCATACGCCAGTGACAGGCAAATCAGAAAGATACAGGTTATCCAAAATAGTGCCCTAAAGAGAGCCCTCCATCTACCGTGCCGGTTCCCCACGGATGCACTCCACGAGGCCGCCGGCATACCTAAATTGAAGGACAGATTCCGCCAGCTGGCGGAAACATTTTACAAAAACACCAGACAATGCAACAACCCGGCGGTCAACTCGTTGGTCGCTACAACAATGGCGACGACAGGCATAGAAGACCACTCAGTCTCCTAGCAAACTGACACCCAACAAGAAGACACACCGACAGTCCTTCGTGACGTTGGAGGCAATGTCCCCGGACAAATACTCCACCCTCCACCTGCCTGTAACCTAAGGCAGTGACGGTGCCATGTGTGTGGAATATTTTCTATATTACAGAGAATTCGACATCCTAAGGGATAATTTGAATTGACTTAAAGATGAAGTAAATTGGATTGGTAATTAAAAAATTGAGTACCTTTCATTATTTAAAAGGTTAAACTGTGGTTAAGGGGTTTTTATTTTTGAATTTCTGTAATTTCATTATCTACTAATTTTTTTTTTTTTACATTTGCATATTCGTACATACTTCCATTATGCCTCGACATAGAACATTGACAGGTCGGAGTGAGAAACAAAGAAGAAGGAAAATCTGTTTGCGTGAAATTCGAAGTAATAGACCAAACAGTACACAAAATGATGAAATTATTTTGATAGATACGTTTAAACGCTCACTAAAAGTTAATTCCAAGAAATTTTGACAGTTTCGAATTTACAACGCAGGATTTACATTGGAAAACATGGAAGTCACTTTAGGTAAAAGGACTGCATTCACTTCATGTTGTCATAAGATTAAAGCATCTTTACCGGCCTTAAGTCAAAATGAATACTTTAAATCATTGTATGATGGGCTAAATTCAAATGAATCATCGATAAAAAGAAAGTCAAAAAAATATTTCTAAAACATTCGTAAGTACAATTCATCATTTGCTATGGTTAGTTCAGAAGTTAAAAATTCGGTTACAGTCAATCGTGGGGTGTATCATTTTAATTTTATAGGTATTGCAGAGAATTAAGGCAAACAACTCAAGCTAATGCCGTATTGGTACACGCTGGCAGCCAACGACGTCAATGTATAAAGTATAATAATACAATATATCTATGCTCGCAGCAAACGCAATTGAAGAAGTTATATATATATATATATATATATATATATATATATATATATATTATTCAATTTAGATCCCTGGACGATCACTAAAAAAAAAGTATATATAAATGCTCTACAAAAGGGGATTATTATTTACTCAATGATGTTTACCACTAATATTGATTGTACAAGTTTTCCCAGAATTTTCTCATTTGCAGGATACTTACGAATATTATAACGAAATATGGGAACACAATGTAGGTTTCAATTTCTGAAATTAAATGTAGAACTATAAGATGGAGGCAGAGCCGGCTTAAGGAATTTCGGAGCCCTCTACTTCCTTTCTTTACACTTTTGATAAGTTTCGTGATTATGTGTAGAGCTCAAACAACGATTAAAGAGACGAACTGAGGTTCCTCTAAATCTTTGTACATCTGTGCCAGCAGTTTATTGAGTATTAGCTGAACGGGACCAACTTCGCCGAGTCTTTGGTGTTTTATCAATGCATCTCATATGGATCTCCCAACTACCGTCAATTTCGTTTCTGGCTAAGCGCTACTGCCCATTGTGTCAAATGCAATTGTTTTTGTATTCAATTTTATAGCTATTTTATTTATAATACACTTTTTGTATACATTTCTTTTCTTACCTTTCTTTGCTAGTACATATAGGTTTTTGGGGTTGGAGACACGTGAGTAAGCATACACATGTTAATTCAATAACTTTTTATATGAAACGTGTGAAGATGAATGAGTTTATTCGAACGCAATAACATAAACTGCTGAAACAGGTTCAGAGCAATACACGCCTTTAAATATATAGGCCTATTTTAATTACATCACATACGACTTTCTCAAAACTGAATGTGATGGACTTCTCGTGGAACTCCACGCCTCGGAAACTTCTGTCGTCGCTAGCGAGAGTTTCCATTGGATGTTGAATAGCTGAGAAATTAAATTATGACTACGTTATAAATAACTTTTTTTTTAAACTGCTTAAAGTCTCTTAACAGCAAGGTCTTTAGAGACGGGAAGGGATGGGGGGCGAGGAATGGGAAGGAATTCGGCCATGGCCTTTTGAAGGAAACATCCCGGCATTTGCCTGGAGTGATTTGGGAAACCATGGAAAATCCAAATCTGAATGCCCGGACGGGGATTCGAACCGCCGTCCTCCCGAATGCGAGGCCAGAACGCTAACCGTTTCACCACCACGCTCGGTTTATAAATAACATCATTAATAAGAGCGTTAGATTAATATAATTTAAATTTTATTTTTCTGTTTTTTTATTGATTTTAAAATTTATACAATAAATATTACTACTAACTATTTATATAATGAACTAGTATTCAGAAATTTAATCAGGAGTCCGAGTCGATCTGCATGCAGTCATGCACGAGAACCAAACATGAGCCGCGATTCTGTGAGGAAGATTTTAGGATTAGATTTGAAATTTCATCCCTACAAAATGCAGGCGGTGAAGCAACTCAAAGAGAGGAACTATGAACAAAGAGAAGACTTCGCAGTGTGTATCCAAGTGTTGCTTAGTGACAATCCTAATGCAATACTGTTAATGAGCGACGAAGCTCATTTCCACTTAAACGGCTCAGTTAACAAACAAAACTTTCGATATTGGGCGACTGAAAATCCATGTAATATTCATGAAGAACCTCTCCACTCTCCAAAGGTAACAGTTTGGTGTGCGGTAGCCTGGTTTGGAATAATTGAGCCGTACTTTTTCGAGGAAAATTGCGCCACAGCTACAATAAACTTTGAACGCTATGTTCGCATGTTGGAAACATTTCTCAGACCAGAACTTCGGAGGCGAGTAATAAACAAGAAAAATGTTTACTTCCAACAGGATAAGGCCACAGCACATACTTCCCGCGCATCGATCGAGCTGTGAAGATGTTTCCTGGCAAGCTAATTTCGCATTTTGGTTACGTGCCAAGGTCACCGGATTCGTCTCCCTGTGACTATTTACTATGGGGATATTTGAAAGCTCGTGTCTACGCTCACAAACCACGTACTTTCTTAGAGCTGAAAGATGCAATTACAGAAGAGGTGAATTTGATTGGGGAAGATATGTTGACCCGAGTTTTTGATGATTTTCTACAGAGGATGGAAAACTGCATTCAAGTGGATGGCCAGCACATGCATGACTTCGTATTCAAGAAATGAACACACTTAATGTTTCATACAATATATGTTTTATAAAATGGTGTTTTCACCATAATATCTATAAAAATTAAATAATATTACTAAGTAAATTAACTTTGTACTGCTCATTTGTAAAACGTCCGGTTCCCGCAAGTCACCATGTACTTGTCCAATATAGTGTGGTGGCACTTTAATGCATGCAGCCAGGGGTGGATCCAGGGGGGGGGGGCTAAGGAGCTCAAGCCCTGTCCCCCCAAAAGCATCTAGGTCATCCCTGACAACGTTGTAATTTTGGAGACTTTTTTTTTTTGATGGAAATGTTGAACATGAGATTTTCTGTTGTCGAACCTCCCCATGCGCCCCTGCATCCAGCTACACTGGTGAGGGTTCCTATGTTGTTATTATAAACATTATTTTTTATGTTGCTATTTCTTCCTCTTTTTAAGTCGCTATTTCGAAAGGTATTACATTTCTGCAGTTAGTATTTTTTGGCCTCCCCTTCCTAGCGATTTCTCCAGTTGTAATTTTGTGCTAATGAAATGGTGGCTGCCAAATGTGTGCACATCTAGTCACTTGCCACATGTTTTAGCATCCTCCTTCACGATTAGGTAAACAACCCAAATATCATGAATTATCTTCTTCTTTTTTGTGAACGTTTATTAGTGTTGGTTTACTTTCCTATCCCTTTTTGCAATAATAAAAATGGCCAGAACTGAGTATTTTGCAGTAAACTGAAACCAAACTCTAAGGCCGATAGGGAGAAAGTATTTTCCAGCAATACCGTCATCTTAACCGCTATGACGAGAACATTTTCACTTGTCCACGTACAGTAATTACATGCAGCCATTCGTTGCCGGTAGCTCTCTCCATATTTTTGGCCTATGTCACTTCAGGGCTGCATTTAAGCTTAGGCTACGTAGGCTGTAGCCTAGGGTCCCCACCACAAATGGGCCCGCACCACTTGCAGAAATAAAAATATATTAGTCGCCGTCATCTTGTTGACATGCGTGTATGAATAATCAATATTGTCTTTTTAATCTTTCTCTATTGCGTGATGTGGGGATGTTAATCATCTATTATCGTTTGCTTTATCTTAATAAATAGATCTACTGTTTAATATTGTTACTAAAACGTTGGAGATTGTGTTTCCGCGGGCTTTTTCTGATGGTGTTTGGTTGCAACAACACCACTAAAATAGGCAGCACCTTATATATCGATCATAAGTCGAAAAAGTGAACGTGCGAGCATCACTTGATAACATCGTTTACTTCTGTCTCGGAAAAGATACAGAAAGCAAGTTACGAACTTTTGATTCTTCAGTAAGTAATTCTCGCATATTTTTTCCATCATTACATTATTCAACTCTTGCATTAAAAGGTAAAAATAAGTAACTGATATTATATATATATATCGACAGAGTAGTGTTAAAAGGGGGTTGCGTTGCCAGTTTTTAATTAACGCTAATTGATTTTAATTGAATTGCGTGGGGTCCTTAATTGATTTTAATTAATGTTAATTGATTTTAATTGAATTGCGTGGGGGCCTTAATTGATTTTAATTAATGTTAATTGATTTTAATTAATTTTAATTAATGTTAATTGATTTTAATTGATTTTAATTGAGGCTAATTGATTTTAATTGAGGCTAATTGATTTTAATTGATTTTAATTGAGACTAATTGATTTTAATTGATTTGCGGGGGACCCTAATTGATTTTAATTAATGCTAATTGACTCACGCCTTGGAGCGGAGGGGAGCCGAGGAACTAGGGGAGTTTAATTGAATGCGGGTTCGTAATTGAATGCGCACAGCTGCACCACACATCGCTCCCCCGCCGCGCACGTGCCGGTAACTAATTGAATGCGGGTTCGTAATTGAATGAGCACAGCTGCGCCACACCCTAATTATCGCTCCCCATGCAGCTGCAGGATGCGGGTTCGTAATTGAATGAGCACAGCTGCACCACACTCGAATTATCGCTCCCCACGCAGCTGCAGGATGCGGGTTCGTAATTGAATGCACACAGCTGCGCCACATTCATCATCGTGGGCGCAGTCTTCCCACACCAATTCTCCATGGCTCCAGACGCGTGTATAAATAGGGCTGAGACCCCCCCCTTCAGCCATCCAGTCTTCTCTGAGCGCCCGAGCTGAACACTTCAATCATCGCAATGTCTTCTGAGGATCTTAGCTTATTCAGCGATATTGGTAAGTAAATTATTGTTATTTAACTTGTTTTTTCTGGCTGTTTTAAATTCTTTCACATATACTGATGAGCTTTTTTTTTTTTCTGCTTCAGACATTGATGAAATTCTCGCTGAGGATGATTTCGGTAATGATAATATTTTTTTAACGTAACTATATTTATGAAAATGTATAGTGCTGAAGCAGTAGTCTATATTATTAATTTATTTGTTCGCAGGTGATTTGGATATTTCATTCAGCGACCTTTTTTATTTCAGTACGTATTTATCTATAGATTATTTTTTTTTCCTTGTCTTTATAACTATTGCTAATACATTTTTTCTTTTTCAGATGAACCATCACGCCCAGAGAAGCGTAAGGGTAATTCTTCCCATGAATTAAGTAGCCCAAAAAGAGCTTGTGATTCCTCACAATGGAGCATGCTCCCAAATATTGACGTGGATGTGCCGCAGAGCATGTCACCACCACATAGCATGCCGCCAACTCCGCCACCACAATGGGTTCTTCCACAACCACCAGCACACTGGAATATCGGTAAGTCCAGTACATCAGTAATTTACCTATATTATTTTATGCTTACAAAAATTATGTTTTTCATGATACTAAAACATTTTTCTTCTTTTTTATGTTTCAGAGGGGGCGGTCGGACACCCAGCCAACGAGGCAGTTCCGCCACCAATATGGCGACCATGGGAGACGTCAGGACTTAGCCGACCGCCCGCCACAGCAGCAGCACCTCGCCTGTCCAGCCGCCCATCGCCGGGACCCAGCCGACAGTATGCCGGTCCATCGCCGGGCCCAAGTCGACCACAGCCGGGACCCAGCCGACAGTATGCCGGTCCATCGCCGGGCCCAAGTCGACCACAGCCGGGACCCAGCCGACAGTATGCGGGTCCATCGCCGAGGCCCAGCCGCCAGTCCGCCGACCAATCGCCGGGCCCAAGTCGACCACAGCCGGGACCCAGCCGACAGTATGCCGGTCCATCGCCGGGCCCAAGTCGCCACTTCAACAACCCACCGCCGGGACCCAGCCGACAGTATGCCGGTCCATCGCCGAGGCCCAGCCGCCTGTCCGCCGACCCATCGCCCGGCCCAAGTCGGCAGTATGCCGGTCCATCGCCGGGCCCAAGTCGGCAGTATGCCGGTGCAGGGGCAGCCTTATGCAGTCATGATCATGCAGCAACGATGGGTGAGTCAGCAGCATCGCGCTTAGTCCTTGAAGACAGGCTTAGTGCATTTAAAAATAGAATTTATTCCGGGACAATTTCAAATTCTCAAAATTTCATAGATCCAATGAATTTCATTGATGCTTGCTTTAAACTTGTTGCCGGTAAAGTTCGCGAAATTGTGGATAATCGGTCCTCCCCATCTGTAAAGGTGCAGGTTGGACTGATTAACACATATAAAATACAGAAGGAAATGATTTTGGAAACCGCCCGTATGTGCTTTTTAACTAAAATGCGCGAAGTCACAACCAGCACTTGCCTGTCGGATTGGTATGAAAAATATGTGAAGTCGGAGCTCAGAGTAAAATTGTGTGAATTTCAAGAAAGGACAAGTGGCAAAACTCTCGATAGAATAGAATCCCTCGACATTAGCATTTCTAATTTTCAACCTTTCTATCGTGGGTCTTCCTATGTTGCTCTGCCACTTGATATCTGTAGAAAGAATGCCGTCATCAATGTTGAAAACAAGAATGACGAGTTGTGCTTTCTATGGACAATTCTTGCATATCACGTAAAGGCGCTAAGCAAAAAACCTACAAGGGTTAGCATATATAAGAAAGTACGTTCACTCTATCCCCTCGATTTTTCAGGTATTGAGTTTCCGGTAAAACTCTCTGACATTTCTAAATTTGAGAGGCAAAATCCAGACTATTCTGTAAATGTTTTCGGTCTGGATGAAGTTAAAGGTAAACATGTAGTTTCCGGGGCCCTCCATCACACTGCAGACAAACGCGTTCACCACATAAACATGTTGATGATTACCGACGGCAGTGGGAAAAAATTCCATTACTGTTGGATTCACAACTTGTCAGCGTTAGTCAAATCTTCTTTAAGTTTGCATAAGTGTGCTATATTTATTTGTGATAGATGTCTGCAACATTTTGGACGCAAAGATCTCCTGGACCGCCACGAGATTGACTGTGCAAGGGTTGATCCTGTAAGAGTGGATTTACCCGGCGACGACGATAAAACCTTAAAGTTTAAGGATTTTGTGCACCAACAGCGTGTACCCGTCGTCGTTTACGCGGACTTTGAAAGTTTATTGCTACCTTATGATTCTTGCAGTCCCCCACCCAACGCCTCTCACACTACTTTGGTCCAGAAACATATCCCTTTCGCTGCCGCATACCAGGTCGTTTGTCCACTCGTACCTAGTCTGTCGCGTTTCAACTCATTCAGGGGAAAAAATCCTGAAAAATGGCTTGTTGACGAACTCGTAAAACTTGCCAAGAAAGTTGATAAAATTTACAAGAGGTGCATTCCTCTTGTAATGACAGATGAGCAAGAAGCAAAGTTTGCTGATGCTACGGTATGCCACATCTGCGAGAAAGACATTGAACCGGGGACTGTCAAGGTCCGCGATCATTGTCATATCACAGGTGAATTTAGGGGGGCTGCACATAATGATTGCAATTTGCAGTATAAGACTAAAAAGTACATACCCATTTTCTTTCACAATCTTTCTGGGTATGATGCTCATTTCATTGTAATGGCATTATCAAAACTCGATTTCGAAGGAATGGACGTGCTTCCCATCAACACAGAACGTTATATTTCTTTTTCGAAAAAGATTGAATACACTTCAATCACGTTAAGGTTTCTGGACTCATACCGGTTCATGCAGCTCCCATTAGACAAACTGGTTGGAACCCTTGAGGACGACGACATGGACATTACTAGTGCTCATTTCACCGACCCCGAGAAGTTCCAATTAGTTAAACGGAAAGGTGTCTTCCCTTACGAATACATGGATTCGTGGGATAAGCTCACCGAGGCCACGCTTCCTCCAAAATCAAAATTCTACAGTTCGTTGTCGGAGTCACACATTTCTGATGAAGATTACGAACACGCGACAAAGGTGTGGCGGACCTTCCAGATCAAGACTTTGGGCGAATATGCAAGTCTGTACATGGACACAGATGTGCGGTTACTTGCAGATCTGTTTGAGAAATTTAGGAGTGTATGTTTGGGGAAGTACACCCTGGACCCCGCCCACTATTTCACATCCCCAGGCCTTTCGTGGCAGGCTATGTTAAGGAGCACGCGTGTCGAATCTGGACCTTCTGACGGATATCGACATGCTGCTCTTTTTCGAACGAGGTATTCGCGGAGGTATTTGCCAGTGCGTCCACAGGTATGCGAAGGCAAATAACCGGTACATGCCGGAGTACAACCGCGAGGCGTCTGAAGATTTTATAATGTACTTCGACGTAAACAATCTTTACGGCTGGGCCATGTCGGAGTATCTACCCTCTGGTGGGTTTCAATGGCTTTCGGCTAAAGAGATTGCTAGCATAGATTTCATGAGCGTTGCAGCTGACTCACCTAGGGGGTTCGTATTGGAGGTAGACCTTACGATTCCTCAGGATAAACACGACGTTTTAGCAGACCTACCGCCATGTCCAGACCACAAAGCCCCAGAAGGTTCTACCCTCCCCAAGCTGATGACCACACTGGAGAACAAGGTACGGTATGTTCTCCATTACCGAGTCCTCCAGCAATGTGTAGGCTTGGGGCTGCAGGTGACCGAAATACACCGGGTAATATCTTTCAATCAGTCACCGTGGTTGAAAGAATACATATCTCTCAATACGTGTTCTCGCCGTGACGCCAAAACAGATTTCGAGAGAGATTTTTACAAACTGATGAACAATTCAATTTTCGGCAAGACTATGGAGAACATTCGAAAACACCGCGACATGAAATTGTGTACAGGTTGGGTGGGCCGCCGCGGTGCCCGCAAACACATAGCTTCACCACACTTTAAGCAAGTAACAGTTTTCAACGAGGACTTTGTGGCCGTGGAGATGGCGAAAGCTAGGATAGTTTTTAATAAGCTTAATGAGCTTTTCATTGTGGCACTCTATCCCATAACGGTTGCCGGTGCTATACCCAGACGTGTCGAACTCCTCCGTGTTGCGTCGCATCACTTCATATGGATCGCAGTTCCGCACCAAGTAGATGAAGCTGTCTGTATCCATATATAGCAATTTAGGGCTTCTAAACTGAGGAATGGCAAATTCATAATGAAATCTGAACATCCTCAGTTTAGACAGGTCAAGAATGCACATTCCGACATACACGGGTTTATTAAAAACTATCCTAGCTTTCGCCATCTCCACGGCCACAAAGTCCTCGTTGAAAACTGTTACTTGCTTAAAGTGTGGTGAAGCTATGTGTTTGCGGGCACCGCGGCGGCCCACCCAACCTGTACACAATTTCATGTCGCGGTGTTTTCGAATGTTCTCCATAGTCTTGCCGAAAATTGAATTGTTCATCAGTTTGTAAAAATCTCTCTCGAAATCTGTTTTGGCGTCACGGCGAGAACACGTATTGAGAGATATGTATTCTTTCAACCACGGTGACTGATTGAAAGATATTACCCGGTGTATTTCGGTCACCTGCAGCCCCAAGCCTACACATTGCTGGAGGACTCGGTAATGGAGAACATACCGTACCTTGTTCTCCAGTGTGGTCATCAGCTTGGGGAGGGTAGAACCTTCTGGGGCTTTGTGGTCTGGACATGGCGGTAGGTCTGCTAAAACGTCGTGTTTATCCTGAGGAATCGTAAGGTCTACCTCCAATACGAACCCCCTAGGTGAGTCAGCTGCAACGCTCATGAAATCTATGCTAGCAATCTCTTTAGCCGAAAGCCATTGAAACCCACCAGAGGGTAGATACTCCGACATGGCCCAGCCGTAAAGATTGTTTACGTCGAAGTACATTATAAAATCTTCAGACGCCTCGCGGTTGTACTCCGGCATGTACCGGTTATTTGCCTTCGCATACCTGTGGACGCACTGGCAAATACCTCCGCGAATACCTCGTTCGAAAAAGAGCAGCATGTCGATATCCGTCAGAAGGTCCAGATCGACACGCGTGCTCCTTAACATAGCCTGCCACGAAAGGCCTGGGGATGTGAAATAGTGGGCGGGGTCCAGGGTGTACTTCCCCAAACATACACTCCTAAATTTCTCAAACAGATCTGCAAGTAACCGCACATCTGTGTCCATGTACAGACTTGCATATTCGCCCAAAGTCTTGATCTGGAAGGTCCGCCACACCTTTGTCGCGTGTTCGTAATCTTCATCAGAAATGTGTGACTCCGACAACGAACTGTAGAATTTTGATTTTGGAGGAAGCGTGGCCTCGGTGAGCTTATCCCACGAATCCATGTATTCGTAAGGGAAGACACCTTTCCGTTTAACTAATTGGAACTTCTCGGGGTCGGTGAAATGAGCACTAGTAATGTCCATGTCGTCGTCCTCAAGGGTTCCAACCAGTTTGTCTAATGGGAGCTGCATGAACCGGTATGAGTCCAGAAACCTTAACGTGATTGAAGTGTATTCAATCTTTTTCGAAAAAGAAATATAACGTTCTGTGTTGATGGGAAGCACGTCCATTCCTTCGAAATCGAGTTTTGATAATGCCATTACAATGAAATGAGCATCATACCCAGAAAGATTGTGAAAGAAAATGGGTACGTACTTTTTAGTCTTATACTGCAAATTGCAATCATTATGTGCAGCCCCCCTAAATTCACCTGTGATATGACAATGATCGCGGACCTTGACAGTCCCCGGTTCAATGTCTTTCTCGCAGATGTGGCATACCGTAGCATCAGCAAACTTTGCTTCTTGCTCATCTGTCATTACAAGAGGAATGCACCTCTTGTAAATTTTATCAACTTTCTTGGCAAGTTTTACGAGTTCGTCAACAAGCCATTTTTCAGGATTTTTTCCCCTGAATGAGTTGAAACGCGACAGACTAGGTACGAGTGGACAAACGACCTGGTATGCGGCAGCGAAAGGGATATGTTTCTGGACCAAAGTAGTGTGAGAGGCGTTGGGTGGGGGACTGCAAGAATCATAAGGTAGCAATAAACTTTCAAAGTCCGCGTAAACGACGACGGGTACACGCTGTTGGTGCACAAAATCCTTAAACTTTAAGGTTTTATCGTCGTCGCCGGGTAAATCCACTCTTACAGGATCAACCCTTGCACAGTCAATCTCGTGGCGGTCCAGGAGATCTTTGCGTCCAAAATGTTGCAGACATCTATCACAAATAAATATAGCACACTTATGCAAACTTAAAGAAGATTTGACTAACGCTGACAAGTTGTGAATCCAACAGTAATGGAATTTTTTCCCACTGCCGTCGGTAATCATCAACATGTTTATGTGGTGAACGCGTTTGTCTGCAGTGTGATGGAGGGCCCCGGAAACTACATGTTTACCTTTAACTTCATCCAGACCGAAAACATTTACAGAATAGTCTGGATTTTGCCTCTCAAATTTAGAAATGTCAGAGAGTTTTACCGGAAACTCAATACCTGAAAAATCGAGGGGATAGAGTGAACGTACTTTCTTATATATGCTAACCCTTGTAGGTTTTTTGCTTAGCGCCTTTACGTGATATGCAAGAATTGTCCATAGAAAGCACAACTCGTCATTCTTGTTTTCAACATTGATGACGGCATTCTTTCTACAGATATCAAGTGGCAGAGCAACATAGGAAGACCCACGATAGAAAGGTTGAAAATTAGAAATGCTAATGTCGAGGGATTCTATTCTATCGAGAGTTTTGCCACTTGTCCTTTCTTGAAATTCACACAATTTTACTCTGAGCTCCGACTTCACATATTTTTCATACCAATCCGACAGGCAAGTGCTGGTTGTGACTTCGCGCATTTTAGTTAAAAAGCACATACGGGCGGTTTCCAAAATCATTTCCTTCTGTATTTTATATGTGTTAATCAGTCCAACCTGCACCTTTACAGATGGGGAGGACCGATTATCCACAATTTCGCGAACTTTACCGGCAACAAGTTTAAAGCAAGCATCAATGAAATTCATTGGATCTATGAAATTTTGAGAATTTGAAATTGTCCCGGAATAAATTCTATTTTTAAATGCACTAAGCCTGTCTTCAAGGACTAAGCGCGATGCTGCTGACTCACCCATCGTTGCTGCATGATCATGACTGCATAAGGCTACCCCTGCACCGGCATACTGCCGACTTGGGCCCGGCGATGGACCGGCATACTGCCGACTTGGGCCGGGCGATGGGTCGGCGGACAGGCGGCTGGGCCTCGGCGATGGACCGGCATACTGTCGGCTGGGTCCCGGCGGTGGGTTGTTGAAGTGGCGACTTGGGCCCGGCGATGGACCGGCATACTGTCGGCTGGGTCCCGGCTGTGGTCGACTTGGGCCCGGCGATTGGTCGGCGGACTGGCGGCTGGGCCTCGGCGATGGACCCGCATACTGTCGGCTGGGTCCCGGCTGTGGTCGACTTGGGCCCGGCGATGGACCGGCATACTGTCGGCTGGGTCCCGGCTGTGGTCGACTTGGGCCCGGCGATGGACCGGCATACTGTCGGCTGGGTCCCGGCGATGGGCGGCTGGACAGGCGAGGTGCTGCTGCTGTGGCGGGCGGTCGGCTAAGTCCTGACGTCTCCCATGGTCGCCATATTGGTGGCGGAACTGCCTCGTTGGCTGGGTGTCCGACCGCCCCCTCTGAAACATAAAAAAGAAGAAAAATGTTTTAGTATCATGAAAAACATAATTTTTGTAAGCATAAAATAATATAGGTAAATTACTGATGTACTGGACTTACCGATATTCCAGTGTGCTGGTGGTTGTGGAAGAACCCATTGTGGTGGCGGAGTTGGCGGCATGCTATGTGGTGGTGACATGCTCTGCGGCACATCCACGTCAATATTTGGGAGCATGCTCCATTGTGAGGAATCACAAGCTCTTTTTGGGCTACTTAATTCATGGGAAGAATTACCCTTACGCTTCTCTGGGCGTGATGGTTCATCTGAAAAAGAAAATAATGTATTAGCAATAGTTATAAAGACAAGGAAAAAAAAATCTATAGATAAATACGTACTGAAATAAAAAAGGTCGCTGAATGAAATATCCAAATCACCTGCGAACAAATAAATTAATAATATAGACTACTGCTTCAGCACTATACATTTTCATAAATATAGTTACGTTAAAAAAATATTATCATTACCGAAATCATCCTCAGCGAGAATTTCATCAATGTCTGAAGCAGAAAAAAAAAAAAAAGCTCATCAGTATATGTGAAAGAATTTAAAACAGCCAGAAAAAACAAGTTAAATAACAATAATTTACTTACCAATATCGCTGAATAAGCTAAGATCCTCAGAAGACATTGCGATGATTGAAGTGTTCAGCTCGGGCGCTCAGAGAAGACTGGATGGCTGAAGGGGGGTCTCAGCCCTATTTATACACGCGTCTGGAGCCATGGAGAATTGGTGTGGGAAGACTGCGCCCCACGATGATGAATGTGGTGGCGCAGCTGTGTGCATTCAATTACGAACCCGCATCCTGCAGCTGCGTGGGGAGCGATAATTCGAGTGTGGTGCAGCTGTGCTCATTCAATTACGAACCCGCATCCTGCAGCTGCATGGGGAGCGATAATTAGGGTGTGGCGCAGCTGTGCTCATTCAATTACGAACCCGCATTCAATTAGTTACCGGCACGTGCGCGGCGGGGGAGCGATGTGTGGTGCAGCTGTGCGCATTCAATTACGAACCCGCATTCAATTAAACTCCCCTAGTTCCTCGGCTCCCCTCCGCTCCAAGGCGTGAGTCAATTAGCATTAATTAAAATCAATTAGGGTCCCCCGCAAATCAATTAAAATCAATTAGTCTCAATTAAAATCAATTAAAATCAATTAGCCTCAATTAAAATCAATTAGCCTCAATTAAAATCAATTAAAATCAATTAACATTAATTAAAATTAATTAAAATCAATTAACATTAATTAAAATCAATTAAGGCCCCCACGCAATTCAATTAAAATTAATTAAAATCAATTAAGGACCCCACGCAATTCAATTAAAATCAATTAGCGTTAATTAAAAACTGGCAACGCAACCCCCTTCTAACACTACTCGACAGGCATAGCCTAGAGGCCTACAGACCATAAATGCGGCCGTGTGTCACTTGTAACTTTCCGTACATCTGCGAAATACCCACGTCGACAGGAAGTGATGATAAATCGTATTTAGTGTCTCTTGTGTTTCTTTAAAAACTTCTCTACGCTGTAAGAGGCTTAATTGTATAGGTGTTCTCCGCTAATTCCCCTGAAACTCCTGAGTTCTGCTGTCGGGCGGACCTCTCAGCTAACAGCCTACATCCGTGTTCCTGTGTCTTTGGTGTTTTTACTAAGTGCGAATAATGTGCAGATATTTCTTCTGAATTATTCGCGACCCACTGTAATTGTCTTCATCACATGTAACACCATATGGAGATTCGGAACTCATCTAAAACTGTAATACCTGTTTCCTTTGTTAGGCCACCCTGTCTGTCTCCATTCTCTCCGAGCTATAATGCCCTCAACAAGTCGTAAAACCCTAGCAAAAATGGAAACAATAGGCCATAGATTGCTAACCACCAAATTGAAGTGTTATCCTTTTTTGTTCATGTATTTTTAGTCATGAATGGGAACATCACAGCATTGACCTTGACAATTGCAGTAAAAAACAAAATGTTATTTAGGTTCCAACTAAAAGTCCAGTATATCAAAGAAAAAGGGGTTGGAAGACGATGAAGATTAATGCTGATGCAGACAAATGAAGAAGCAGGGATGGGAGTTAGCACACTAGCCTAGGAATATAATTTCGTCATAGTGAGCACACCGAGGTTCTTACATTCCAGGGGGTCCACAATCCCATTCACTTTCCATGTCATAGCTCTCATCTCCAAAACTACTCACAGTTCTTATCTCTTGTCAAGTCAGTTATACTTTCTCTGTAGCTTGTTCTTTGAATGAAAGTGCTCATTTGATCAAGCACTGGCTTGCCGGTCTTATCGTAGCTTCATCAGACACTATTTTTTGCTGGGTCGTGTATGGTTTCTACCACTACTGTAGTGGTCCCAGGGTACAGTAGTTCCCCACTGTACTTCAACACTACTTGATATCCCCCAACATTATGACGTTGTCAATCTCGTATCACCATGAAGTGGAGTTGAAGAATTTTTTAATCGTTTTTGCGTCTTGTCGACATCCTGGGCATTAGAGCCGGGAGTGTTTTGGGTTGAGGAATGGGAGAGAATTCATCGTTGGCCTTTTGAAGGATGCTTCCCGGCATTCGCCTGGAGTGATTTCGAGAAGCCATGTAATGTAAAATTCTAGATAGCTGGGCGGGAATTTAAAACCAAAGATTCCAGAATGCTAGGCTAGAGCGTTACTGGTCACCAGATAGGCTCGGCCAGTAATCCATGATTAGTAGCAAATGAGTTTAGACGTATGCCGATGGATGTCTCTGGTGTGTATGTTTGTTTGTATTTTGTCTTGTGTTTGTCTCAGCATTTTCGAAAGTGTTGGTGAATATCTGAATGTATGTCGCTCGGTGTGTGGAATTTTGTGATTGCGTATGCGTGTGCTGATGGATATTTGTGTGTGTGTGTGTGTTTGAGAAAGATTTTGCAGGTGGAGTCTATATGGCTTTTGAGATGTTGTTTTATACTGGTGTGCGTTTGTGTCTGAGTGGTGTGTGTTAAGGTATGTTGATGAATGTTTGTGTGGTGTATGTTGTGAATTGGGGTGATGTATATACGTGGTGGCAGGTAGTTGGTGTATATCTGAATGGATGTATTTCGGTGTGTGTATTGGCTAGTGTCGATGTATGTTGTTAGGTGTCTGTGTGTGGTTATGTATCCGTTCCGGTTCTACATACTGCTACCAACACGTCACCCATTGTTTACGCCTATTCAACTTCGCTGTTTAGAGCTTTCCTGACATTGCTGTAAAAGTATACTCCTGGAAATTGAAATAAGAACAC
This sequence comes from Vandiemenella viatica, assembly GCA_031002005.1. Classification (NCBI taxonomy): domain Eukaryota; kingdom Metazoa; phylum Arthropoda; class Insecta; order Orthoptera; family Morabidae; genus Vandiemenella; species Vandiemenella viatica. Next base: position 231,144,792 of record JARYHS010013630.1, read on the forward strand.
CGTGAATTCATTGTCCCAGGAATGGGAAACTTTATATACACATTCCTGGGGTCAGATACAACACATGATCACACAGACAGAACCATAGGCACATGGACACAGGCAACAGAGCATGCACAATGTCGGCACTAGTACCGTGTATATCCTCCTTTCGCAGCAATGCAGGCTGCAATTCTCCCATGGAGACGATCGTAGAGGTGCTGGATGTAGTCCTGTGGAACGGCATGCCAAGCCATTTCCACCTGGCGCCTCAGCTGGACCAGCGTTCGTGCTGGACGTGCAGACCGCGTGAGACGACGTTTCATCCAGTCCCAAACATGCCCAATGGGGGACAGATCCGGAGATCTCGCTGGCCAGGGTAGTTGACTTACACCTTCTAGAGCACGTTGGGTGGCACGGGATACATGTGGACGTGCATTGTCCTGTTGGAACAGCATGGTCCCTTGCCGGTCTAGGAATGGTAGAACGTTGGGTTCGATGACGGTTTGAATGTACCGTGCACTGTTCAGTGTCCCCTCGACGATCACCAGAGGTGTACGGCCAGTGTAGGAGATCGCTCCCCACACCATGATGCCGGGTGTTGGCCCTGTGTGCCTCGGTCATATGCAGTCCTGATTGTGGCGCTCACCTGCACGGCGCCAAACACGCATACGACCATCATTGGCACCAAGGCAGAAGCGACTCTCATCACTGAAGACGACACGTCTCCATTCGTCCCTCCATACACGCCTGTCGCGACACCACTGGAGGCGGGCTGCACGATGTTGGGGCGTGAGCGGAAGACGACCTAACGGTGCGCGGGACCGTAGCCCAGCTTCATGGAGACGGTTGCGAATGGTCCTCTCTGATACCCCAGGAGCAACAGTGCCCCTAATTTGCGGGAAGTGGCGGTGCGGTCCCCTATGGCACTGCGTAGGATGCGACGGTCTTGGCGTGCGTCCATGCGTCGCTGCTGTCCGGACCCAGGTCGACGGGCACGTGCACCTTTCGCCGACCACTGGCGACAACATCGATGTACTGTGGAGACCTCGCGCCCTACATGTTGATCAATTCGGCGGTACGTCCACCCGGCCTCCCGCATGCCCACTATACGCCCTCGCTCAAAGTCCGTCAACTGCACATACGGTTCACGTACACGCTGTCGCGGCATGTTACCATTGTTAAAGACTGAGATGGAGCTCCGTATGCCACGGAAAACTGGCTGACACTGACTGCGGCGGTGGCCAACTGCTGCGCAGCTAGCGCCCTTCGACGGCCAACACTGCTGTTCCTGGTGTATCCGCTGTGCCGTGCGTTTGATCATTGCTTGTACAGCCCTCTCGTAGTGTCCGGAGCAAGTATGTTGGGTCTTACACACCGGCGTCAATGTGTTCTTATTTCAATTTCCAGAAGTGTATTTTCATTCAAATAGCAAGTCGGGAAAAAGGCTAACAATTTGAGTGCTTTATACTTGGATACGATCTTTGCAGAGCTATATCAGAAACTGACACAGTATTTAATTTAATATCGAGACACCAGATTGATATCTGGAGTCTATCCGACAAGATTGCAATGACACACTTTGTGATAGTACTTATTACAAGCGTACAATGTGTGGAGAAGAAATTATGGGAAAAAGTAATATATTTTCATGCGAATGTAAGTGGCCGGGACGGACGGCGTCAGACAGTCACTATCAGGAGACGTTCAGCTTAGTGATTTTCTACGACTTCAGCACAGAATTGGAATTAGGCACCCCCAAGTGGCTCCTGTGTGCTCAGGTAACAGGCAACGGAACAAAGTCAAAGTACGGCGAAGTCCTGCCAGACTAGTGAAGTCATGTGGGTACGACAAGAGAGGCCGTTGAAGTGGAAACACTATCTGAGAACTTGTCGCTTCACGTGGAAATATTTCGACATGTCCCCGCAAGTGACGTCACGAGGTGCATAAGACAATAAAAGCGCTTTCTGAGAAATAATTGTAACACCCGCTCCAGGGAGCGACCGAGCTTTCTAGTGGCGTTACACATGAGAGAAAAATTACTCTTTTTTTCTAGTTTCTGAGGGCAGCACACTGTCCGAATCGAGCATCAGTAGGGGGGACAACCAAAGGTCAAGCTACACTGTAAAAGGAACAGAAAGACTTGAAGTGCAGTATCCGAATCGGGTGCAACCTTTAAGTCAAACATTGAAAATAAAATAACGCAAATGTCAATGTCCAAGATTCACGAATCATCTGTGCTAATGCACACAAAAGCGGTCCGCGCAGCAGGCGACGAAACTCAATTCAGTGGCGGATCTACAAATTTTCTGAACCGTGGCAAAACCTTGTTTTACCGCCCGGGGCAGTAGTGGAGATAAAAAAATGTCGCCGCCACTTAAATTTGCCATTCACCGCCCCTCCAATGTTGCCGTCCGGACAAGTGCTTCGGTTTGCCCCTCCCCCCCCTCTTTCATCTAAATCCGGCACTGCCTCAACCATCGTGAGATTGGTTGTGTTTGGCAGAAAAGATAGCAGTGAATATGTAAGAGTCTGTCAAGAAGAGACATTTGATTCTATGCCAACTGTGATGGATCGATGGATGGTCGAACCAACAAAGAAGACATCGAACAACATTATGGTGACTGTCACATTAAGCGTATAGGAACTAATAATATCTGTTCACACTATAGAGCTAAACCTGTAACTAACCAGAGATAAGAGAACACATTTAACATGGATGGTTGTGCCTTTGATTTTCAGTTGAGAAATGATAATTATGCTTTGAATTAATAAACCAAATAAAGAGTCATCAAAGAAACACAGAATTCCACCCTGTCGTTAATTAATTACTACTACTACTATGACGACGACTGCACGGTTTCAAATACTCCAAGTAGACATTACCTCCACGAGAATCCTTGATTTCCGAGCATCAGTTACTAAAGTTTTCAGCCGACGATCTTAATTACTCAGTTTATTATGTTCAATACGACTTCTAGTTGAGATCTGGAGCAACCAAAAATCATCCTAAAAGTTGAAACATTTGTATATCCTACAAACCGAACTTCTGTTTGAACGCATCCTTTTTATTTCTCAATGAACTTGTCGTTGAAGGCGTGTTGCTTTTGGCATCAACTGACACTGCAATTGATCTGCAGTCAGCTGACTGCCTTTGATAGCTCCCTAATATCGTCCGAAAGAGTGTGTGGCCATCCACCGTGACGTTTGGGTGTGTCCGAAGAAGTAAAGGGTGTTACAGAAAGGGCGGTTTTGAGGCGCGGTATATTGTTATTTAATGGTTGGCCACATTGTTGTGTATAGGGTTGATATCCATAAACCTTCCAATTGGTGATGCAGTCTGAATTTCTCGCATTCCTGCTTCAATGTGTGTTTACTACTGTGCTGCGTGTCCTGATTGTTAAAACGTTTTATCAGAATGGAAAATGTTATGCAGCAAGGGAGACGTTTTCGCGCGATTCTAGGGCGTGGTGAAACAGGTTCACCAGTGAATGTGAAAAGTTCTAGGCGTGCTCGCTCTTGCCGCTCTGTGTAAACCATCGAGGTGGTTCGTGCAATTGTGGGTGTTTAGTCCACTGAATTCGATTCGTCGCCGTTCCCAAGAATTGGTCATAGGATATTCTTCAGTACAATGAATTCTCTGGTGTGATCCCCATTACCACGCTTACAAAATTCAGTTAACGCAGAACCTGAAAGTGGCCAGTCATGAGAAGTGGCGACTGACTGTTGATTGGTTTCTGAGAAAACAATAGGAGCAATATCATCTTTAGGGACGAGGCGCGTTTTCACTTAAATGGAAGTATGAATAAACATAAGTGCCGTATCTGGAAGTCAGAAAATCCTTGCATGTTGCAAGAAAGGTGAATGCATCCACAGCGAGTGACGGTTTGGTGTGGCTTTTGGGTGGGCGGCATCATCGGCACTTATTTCTTTGAAGATGAGGCAGGACGGGGCGTAACAGTTAATGAAAATAGGTACTTTGCGATGATAAGAGATTTTTTTGTGGCCTCACTTCAATGGAATGGACATTCAAGAGTTGTGGTTTCAGCAGGATGGTGGCGTCTGTCACACATCCCACGCAGCAATTGAGTTGCTCTACAAGTGGTTTCCAGATCGCCTCATGTCGCATAATGGTGATCAACAATGGCCACCAAGGTGATGTAACTTAATCCTTCGCGATTTTTTTTGGGGGGTCATCTGAAATCATTGGTGTATGTCAATAAACTACGAAACATCCGCGAGTTTTTTAGGGGCAAAGTGGAGTCTAGTGAGGCAGTCATTGGGAATTTCACGGGCAAAAGCACAGAAAAAGGGGGGGGGGGGGCATATGACTAATATCATTTTCCTTACATGAAATCGGAAGGTTTAAGGAACATGTTTATGTATTTCGTTATTGTGTTTTAAAATTTAAAGTTCATACTTTCATGGAACGTATCCGGCGCCCATTTTGCAACACCCTTTATGTCATCACAGCGACTGTTTCCACTGCGTCTTGCGCAGGAGGAAGTGTCAGCGTAAGTCTAACGAGATTTCTCGATCGCGACCCGAACTGCAGTCTTGTCACCCGCTTGGTGACTCGTACTGGAGTGAATATTTGTTTCTCCTACAACTTAAAGGATGGGGGGTCGAATCACCACCCGGCCATCCAGATTTGGGTTTTCCATGGTTTCCCAACATCATTACAGGCGAATGTCATGATGGTTCCTTCAAAAGTCCATGGGCGAATTCCTTCCCATTCCTTTCCCCATGCTCTCTCCTGCCTCTAATGACCTCGACAACGACGAGACGTAAAGCCAGAAGCAAAGAAAAAAAAGGAAAAGGAAAAAATAATAATTTACAACTTGCAGGAAAAATACAACCGCCTCCTATTTGGTGCTCACTACGTAGAGAGTCTATGTTTGCCGTTTATGTTTCCTGTACCGCCACCGGCAGGGTGATGCCGAGTCCAGCCTTGTTGCCCTAGTAGCAGATTGTCTGTTCAGATCTTATCTTGGTCAGGCGTCTGTTGTGTGGACGCATTCACGCGCTGATAATCCTTTCTACTGTCTCTTGGGCAGACAATGGCAAACTTTTCGTACTAGCGCCTCTGCGGCAGGGCCTGCCGTCTGCTGCTAACTCTACTCCTGTGTTGTGTCGTCCTGCATAATAACTGTATGTAATATCACTTGGCCCTACTGTGTCATTAAAGCATATAATTGAGATGCCTCAAGCAAAAGCTAGTCACTTTTCGCTGCCATTTCCCTATGAGTTTTCTGAGTTCTCAGCCATGCATATTAATTTTTCTGAAAAGTCCAGCGGATTATCAGTGAAATTCTTATACTTGAAATGTAAATCACGAGCAAATTTGAAAAATTTCATACCGTCATTTGATAATATACTGCACACCGTGGTCGTAAGTCATTTGCAGGTATTAACAAGGAAGTGAAACTGTAAGCGTTCTGTACCGCGATGTCTAACAAAGTTTTATTTTTGGCTTGTGTTCCACTTCTACAAGTTACAACATATTTTTTTTAACTTATTCTTAATTTCAAGTACTCAGCATACACCGAACGTGTTGGGTGAGCGGTAACACTCTTGGTCTATGCAATTTTGAATGTCCGTTCGGCCATCCAGGTCTGGGTTTACCATTTACCCCAAATCACTCCAGGCGAATGCCGGTATGGTTCCTACAAAAGCCCATGGCCAAGTTCTTTTTCCCTGAGTACTTTCCCTCCTCTAATGACATCGACGTCGACGAGGCGTAAATCTATAAGAAAAGAAAAAGATCAATGGCAACTGCAATACACTTATACAGTCGCGTTAATACATTCTTTAATATGAGGCAAAATTAGTTTGCGAAGATAAAAAAAGCCTTAAGGATTGTTCTGTTGGGTTTTGCGCATGGACGTTGTGTGGAAATCCAGTAAGATAGAAGCATGAACATTCTGTAATGATTGTCAATGTTTCATGTCGGCGTATGGTCCGAGACAAGAGGGGATGATTTTGTAAGAGATGGCAACACCGTTGAACGACGCGGGGGAGAATTTGCGTGGTCTGATCTCTATTCCAGGACTTATCTGCGGAGACTGGAAGAGGTAACACATGGTGGCCCGATGTGAGGAGTGATTATCCAGAGGAGTAGTGTGGTAGTGAATCAAGGTTTTATTGTAAATCAGTGAGTCTGTGGTTCGTGCAGTGTCGCACCGACCTTCACATCAAAGAACGGTAATCCTCCGGACATATGTGTTTTCCTTTCCTTGTGGTCTCTGGATTACTGATGCTTAGGTTACAACGTGAAACAGCCCTATAGTTAACACTACACAGATTTGCTGTAACTGAGACTAGTATGTGCAACTGGAAAAAAACTTTTCTTTGGGGGGGGCTCATGTTTCCGGTTTGATTAATTAAATGTCTTTTTTTAAATGTTTTGTCGTAGTCTTTTGTGGGAATTTTATCTGTTTTATAATTATAGTAATTTTGTCATCTTGTTTTAAGGATAACATAAGGATAAAATAAATGTGATTTCAGTGCTTTCAAACAATAAACTTTTATTGTAGTTAATTTTCCAAAGAGCTAAAGTCATAGTTCTGAAACCACCCTTGATAAGGATAGTTACAAACAACAAATTAATAAGATTTTTGGTAAGAAATTCGTAATAATAACAATAGTAAAAGACCGGTAGGTAATACAATATGTTCGACGCCATCGCTACTTTTCTCCTGAATGTTGCAATGACATCTACTGAAAAAGGGTGAAAATTTTTCTGTTGAAATTTTGTCTCCTTTTTTTAGAGTTCCTAATTTGATGAAACTAGCAATAGTCAATAACTGTATACAGTACTATAATGCGACGAAATAAGAATTTTTCGATGCGTCATTGAAAGTCGAGATGACCGGTTACTACACGCATTCAGCGTCCCGTTTGACCCCAACAGTTGTGCACCGGAATGATGTAGTCGCTATTGCTAAGTGATTCGGTCGAAATTTTTCCAAAAGCGCGAGGGGATTTCCGTGGATTGGTACTGGTCCGTGGTCCACTGGTTGAGGAACGCAGTATATGATATCACCACAGGGAGCCTCCTTCGATTTGTCGCAATTAGCGAATATTCTGCGTAACAGGACACAACGGAGCGTCTGGGATTAAGCCGGAGAGAAAGCAGATTACGGCTGCCAATTGTACGAGTTTATTCGCCACGAAGTGCTTGGTGGTGTCTGGGCATTTCCGCGCTCTGAGGTCAGCGGCGTCCATTGTTTACCGCGTTACCAGGCAACCGGTGTGCAGGGGAACTCCTTTGTCGACCACACACGACGGCTAACTTAATTGAGCTGATTGCATTATGGCGGGTCTGCGCCGGGCAAAGTTGCAGTCACCGGCCGTGCGTCTCAAAGGCAGCGAGCGCAGCCCACCCGCAGGATTAGCCTTTGCCTGCTAATGACGCGGCCCGAGGGCGTGTTTGCGCCGCCGCAGCTTGTTACAATAGCTTATTCAGCTGTGCACTCCGCACAGTTGTTAATTAATTGTTTCGGCGACAGCGTGAAATAAAAGAGGTAAACACCAAGAGAGGGCGAAGAAACCCCGTCTTTAAGGGGGAGGTATTTTGCGTCTTAAGGAGACCGTTGTTTGTTGGTTATCTCTAAACGCTTAAATTACTTTTCTCCCTTATACTTCATTTAAATTAACTGTCTCTAGTTGTAATGGAAAAAACTTTGACTTAGGGGGCGTCCATTAATGACGTGAGATGAAATAGGGGGGAGGGGTTACGCGAAATCTCACGAAACCTCACCAAGGGGGAGAGGGAGAGGGTCAAGGGAAATCTCACATGAGGTTTTGAAAATCTTGTAGAGAGAGATAAAAAAAAAAATCTACAAATGACGCGAAAGTCCATTTTAGAGGGGTATTTTGGTTCAAAAACCGACCTTAGAAGGGGTAGATCCACTTTTCGGACCATGAGACCAAAAGAAAAAAAAAAGTCTCCAAAAGTTGCGAGGTTCATTGGTAGGAGGGAGGGGTCTTCGTCAAGTCTCACCAGAGGGGGGGGGGGAAGGGGTCCGGTATTCCGGAAAATCACTTCACGTCATTAATCGGCGCCCCCTTACTAAATAGTTTACACACACTGTTAGGGGGCATCCACAAATTACGTGAGGTGTTTTTCCGGATTTCTGGACCCCCCTCCCCCCTGGTGAGATTTCGTGAGATCTGGCCGGACCTCCTCCTCTAGTGAGATCTGGTCCGTGAGAACCCCCCCCCCCCCCCTAGAAATAGCCCTGGAAACTTTTGTAGACCTTATTTTTTTGTCACACCCTAACTTTTTTTGACGAAATACCCTCCTAAATTCGACTTTGGCGCAAATTGTAGACCTTTTTTTTTCTTTTGGCTCTACTGTCCCCAAATTTTTCGCAAAATCTCACGTGAGATTTCCGTAGACCCCCCCCCTCCTCCCCCCTGGTGAGATCTGGTGAGATTTCGCCAGACCCCTCCATTTCACCTCACGTAATTAATGGATGTCCCCTTAACACAGTTACACGGACTTTTTTTTTTAATTTTGTGCCACGGCGTAGTCATTTTGCATTTCATTAACATTATCAGTTACTTTATTGAACTGATATGATAAACTGGATGGAAATCAGGGAAGCATATTTAATTTTTTATCTGGAATTTGGATGAGAACCATATATAAAGCTCCGAACTTACACAAGAGAGCAATATAAAAGTTTAATCTCATGTTAGTACATAATATTAGCCACTGAATCGTACTGAGGCCCACGGTTATATATCGTAAGATACAATTATAACGTTGGCAGAATAAACTGTAGGTCTACGTAGTTCTATTTAGATGCGATACTTACGTAGCAATTTGTTAAAAAAAAAAACAAACAAACAAAAAAACCATTTATTTAGATATCCGAGGTCACCACTAACGTTGCTGTTTTTGTTGATAGGGTGCAGCAACGAATCACAAGATTCTTTAGTGTGGTATTGTCTATGGTGTAGGTTCCCAGTGTGGGGGTGCCTTCCTCTCCCACCTCCAGGGGCCCGCGAAGACTTGTTGGGGAAGCGGGAGGTGGGGGTTGCGAGGTAGCCCGAGGTAATTTCGCCTCCCGTGTGGACCATACCTTAGCTCTACACCGTCGGAGGTACTGTGTCTCCTTTGCCACCTCTTAGAGTTGAAAACCTTTATTCCATCATCACATACTCAGTGAATTTCCTCTTAGTTGTCATTGTAAGTACTGAAAAGTAAGCATTTATATTATTACTAGTAATAAAATTGTGGTATGTGGGTGGGATGGGAGGGAGAAGTGGCGTCGTAATTTTGTTTTTAACGGAATTGGTATTGGTGCGAAAGGCTTTGGGAACCCCTGTGGCATTCGGAAAATAGATTATCCGTATTTTCGAGGTCATCACAGTCAGAGCGAGGGAAGATCATAAGTCACAAAACATCCGATGCATAGACGTTTCCTTTGTTGACCACAAGTTAACCTTAACCGAACCAAGGCGGCGGTAAAATTTCTTGACAGATTGTACTCATCGTACTACGATTTTAAAGATAGCCTGGGAACCACTTCACTGTAAACACGCTTTCCTCCCCTCCCCCTTTTTGTTTATATGACTCTTGAAAATTCGTGTTCGTCTGGCTTCTGAGGTTTCTGCTCGCCTCGGAAGAAAGTTTTGCTGTACGTTATAGGATCGTTTAGGCCTGTGACATAGTGTGTTGTGTTCTTATCAAATTTTTACTTCGTCATTCTCTATTATACCTCCGGGGGTAGTTCACCCATACCAGGCACACGTTTATACCCATTCACCTGATCTTGTTCATCACCTCGATAACATGATAAAGTAAGTAGCTATTGGTGTTGATAATGAAATGACTATGCAGTAATATGGCACCGACATGGATTCAGATAGGAAACTGATAGCGTATCCTGTTAGTTCTGAGAGAAATTTCAAGCCTACCTGTATAGCGGTGAGTTCTGCGGTGAGCATGGACGCTTCAGAGCGACGTTTAAACTGGCTGCTTTGTTTCACAATGTGCATATTTGAAAGGTATCTATTCACAGTAAAAATCTACTGAGAGCAGTGTTCAGAAGCTTTTATTTTTGTTGGTCAATGCTCGACCGCGCTCAGCATTGTCAATGATCGCCGATTGCCAGTAGCTCGACTACTGAATATTCCTATAATTCCCCAAATAGTAATGGTCTTCAAAATGACCTCTTACACTCCTCCCCCATTAGAACAAGGCATTTTCCACAATGCCGGAAAGTACAATATGCGACATAGTTGGATTTCCACTTTGAAGCTCCCAAAATATTGCAACATTTTTTTATATTTATTTTTCAATTCTGGTGTAGGTGGTCAGCCAAGCCTGCAGATAAACAATTTTATGACATAGGAACAATAAAACAGTCATCAAAATGACATTAAAAAATATAATTTATGGAGTAGATGAGGTATGATCATTCTCAACATGTGTCATTTAGTTTGAGTTCAGCGTAGCTGCCACTATTTGCGTAGCATTTGATTTAATGGTATTAGCAGTATTTTGTGCTAGTTTGGCTGAATTTTTCCGGTACAAAAGGATTACAATAAGTACAGTTAAATTTTGATTGTCATAATGATTCGATACTTGGTTAAATTTAATCACATCTTGCTCAGTTTGCAAATATTTTTTCCTGCTTTCTAAGATATTGTAATTATGAACTATGGTATACTGATTCTGATAGATTAAATTAATTATTCAGCTTAGGAACGATCCATAAAATCTTTGTTTACTATTTTACACATTATCGCATTCTTCAGGGTGCCTCAATTTGAAAGAATTATGTTTTTAGTATGAAGTCTTGCATGAATCGTAAGACAAGTAATTGTCACTATGGTGTGATGCAACAAAATAATAAGTTAATTATTATGGATTCTCGTATATATATGCTTACTATTTCTCTTGACAAGTATTCAGCAAAGTTTCTGTAAAACATGATTGTTGGACAACTAGATGAAAAGAACAAGTGTTTACCACAGATTGTTTACAGTTGCTTAAATTACTAAATTTAATTTAACACTTAAGACCTGTGTTTCTTATTGAGTAGCAAGATTCAAAGAAATCCACAATTGATATATTGCTCTACCCCGAATTAGATGAGTCTATGATTACGTTAACAATTTTAAATTTTTTAGGCTACCAGACAACGCTTACGTCAATAGTATGATAAATCTTAGACAGGTCTCGTGTGAACATTATAATAACATATGGTTCTCTCGTCCATCTGCTTATAATTAGTCGTAGTACAATAAATATACTCTAGGACTTTGTAAAACATCATTCCGTTAACAATTCATTATTTTTACTGGTCACTATTGCTCCAACCTCATATTAATGCTTGAATCTCATTTGTTTTATTAGTAAACTAGACGACCCGTACGAAAATTTCGCGAAAAAAATGATGTGAAAAGTGAGGTTGAATATGATGTCACCAAAGCTGAGTCATTACTCTTCATACCCGTACTTCATTTATCGATTTTGGTTAAAAAAAACAGGGAGATAAAAGGCTCGAAAGACATAAAACGTATTTTAAAAATATTGATATTTTTACCGTTTAAGGGTCGAATTACGAAAAATTCCTTTCTTAGAATATAATGTTACCACGGCGGAAACCTTAGTCTTTAACATGATATCTCATTTATCTATATCGGTTAGATATTAAAGCAGATAAATCGCTCGTGACACAAAAATGAGTCATAATTTTTTTTATTATTTTTCGCTTTAATGGTTGAATTCCAAAAACATTATTTCTTAAAATATGATTTCACAATTCTGATCCATTACTCCTTATAATCTTACTTCATTTATCGATTTTTGTTAGATATCCAGGGAGATAAATGGCTCGAGATATAAAAAACGCATTTTACAAAAACTAACATTTTTACCCTTTAACTGTCGAATTACGAAAAACTCCTTTCTTAAAATATAATGTTACCACGGCAGAGACCTTATTCTTTAATATGATACCTCATTTACCTATATCGGTTAGATATTAAGGGAGATAAATCACTCGTGACACAAAAATGCGTTATAGAAAATTTTATACTTTTTCCCTTTAAGGGCTGAATTCCAAAAACATTCTTTCATAAAATATGATTTCACAAAACTGAGACATTGCTCCTCATAATCCTACCTCATTTATCGATTTTGGATAGATATCCATGGAGATAAATGGCTCGAGATACAAAAAAAGCATTTTAGAAAAATTGATATTTTTGCCCTTTAAGGGTCGAATTACGAAAAGTTCCTTTCTTAAAATATAATGTTACCACGGCGGAGACCTTATTCTTTAATATGATTCCTCATTTATCTATATCGGTTAGATATTAAGGGAGATAAATCGCTCGTGACACAAAACCGCATTGCAAAAATATTGATACTTTTGCCCTTTAAGGGTCGAATTTCGAAAAATTTCTGTCTTAATATATGACGTCACTAAAGCGGAGATCTTAATCTTTAAAATGATACTTCATTAAATGATTACAGGTAGGTATCAAGCGAGATAAGTGACTCGTAACACAGAAAACAGCATTTTAGAAATATTGACATTTTTGCTCTTTAAGGGTCGAATTCCGAAAACTTCATTCCTTAAAATATGATGTGACCGAAGTGGCGACCATAAGCTTTCAAATGACACCTCATTCATTGATTTCGGTTAAGTATGAAGGAAGATACAGGCTTGTGACAAAAAAATACCTTATAGAAATAATATATATGATGATGCATTATCTAAGCATCAAGAAATGAATTTAGGCTGACGATACGTTACAAGTTTCGAAATTGTCACGATTTCCTAATTTGGTATTTCTTCTTTTTAATTTTGGAAAATCATAATTTTATAATGAATCTACTACAATAATATAAACTTCTTAGTAAGGATAACTCCATTTTTAAACTGCTTAGTCTGCCGTGACTGTGATTGTATGGTAGTTCTAAGTCTCATGAACAGAAATATGTTTTGTGCAAAAGAAATACATTACTTCTAAATTACTATTTGTTATATGCTGCTGATATATTTTAATGACAAACTGATTGATTCCCGTTCTTATTACTAAAATGGTTCTACACTAAAATTATTAACTGTTCTGTTTACGATACTTATGTGTTCGGAGCGTTGCGTTGCGCCAATCTTGCTGTTTCACCAGTTGAGTCGGCATATCAGTTTACGCTGCGCGTCACTGGCCGTGCTCTTGCCGCTCGCCGTAACGCTATCTGCAAAATTACACTTCCGACAGTACCTTGTCTTAAAACTAAACTATACATAATTTTGACAAAGGGGATAGGTGGCCTCAATAGGAGATATACGACAGCGAATTATTAAATTTTATGTTTGAATTAATATCCATGTCTCTGTATACAATTCATAAGCACATATACTTTCTCGCATATGATATGAATGAATTTATTAACGGTTTTGGCCGTTGCTGGGCTGCGGAGATTATAATGTGAGTTACGTATTTTTACTTCTTTTGACGTTTGAATTCTCTTTAAGTTCTAATTTACTGAGTTTACCCTCTTCTTGAGGTGTGCTGACGAACTAACCTTAGGGAATTACAGTTCTGCTTGAAGCGGCTCTTCTGTTCTTCTGGCAGCGCCACTGGAATTTTACCGTTGGGCTGTTTGGGCTAATGCTTGACACCACTGTGGATTAGCGGCCACAGACCGTAGTTTAGAAATTGATATAAGTTCTTACTACATGAAGAATGCAACACTTGCAATTGAACAGTTTATTGGCTTCTAACACGGAGTAGTACAGTTTCTAGAATACTGAAGATCGATTTGATTCCATTATTGGTCTTGTAATAGTCTCTTTAGTGGTGGCTCTACTTTAAAACTTGTTAGGCGCACTGTATTGCGTCAGCAATAAAAGCTACTTGTTCTTACTCTATCAACATATTAACATTGAGCCTCGCACATGACAGGTCTCAGGGGTTACAAGAACACGAAAAATGGTTCCACAAAAAGAAATGAATTTTTTTAACTAACTAGATGACACAGGGTACTTTCCAGGCCCTGATATGTTGCAACCTGTCGCACCGTTAGTGGCACATTACCGTGTCCGTGCACTGCTGTCGGCACTGCCGGTGACGGGATGCGTACCCCAAACCCACAGAGGATGGCGGTAGTCTCGCCAGTCCGTCCTTTCACATCGACACACAGTCAAGAAGTGCTTCTTCTTCACTCCAGCCTCGGGGCAGCATTCCATGGAACAAAATAAAAGGAAATAACCCAGTGGTGTGTAATATTTTTCATAGGCTGGTTGTGTCACTGTTGTTACCGACGGCGAGGAATCCTCCGAAAGCTGAGTTTCTCAAAGCTTTTGTCCTCGCAGTTGGACCTTCTCACTGTTTCCATTCATATGGGCGACAGCCCAGCAGGTGGTTTCACGAATTCCCAGGATCGTCCCAAGCTGCCTAGCTTGGGGGAACACGACTCATTACAGTCTGATGACTTTATCGAGCACCAGATTAAGCGGAATGGGTGAGAACAGCTGCACGTCAGGGACAGTCTCTTCCGTTTAAACCTGAATTTAGATAGTGACGTTCGCGTTTCGGAACTTCTATGTTCAGCCTTAAGTTCTTCTGTTAGCATAGGGCAAATACAGATGCGGATTATTCGCTGGAAATGTAACGCCTGGTGGCTGGACTCCAAGCCTGGTAGGTGAGTGGCTGAAGTTCTTGCATGGTATTTGCGAGGACGGCGGTTTGATCGCCGGACCTACAGATTTCGATTTCCCATGTTTTCCTGAAATCACTCAAGGCGAAAACCGAAATAACTCCTTCGAAAGGCCGCGGCCGAATTTCTTCCTTTCTTACCTCCAATTCTCTCCGGCTCCAATACCCTCAGTGTCAATAACCCTTCTCCCCTGCCACCTACCAAAGAAAGTTTCTAGTCAGCAAAGTTTAGTGAGCAAATCGTAGATTTGTTTTCTTACCCGTAATACACTCCTGGAAATTGAAATAAGAACACATTGACGCCGGTGTGTAAGACCCAACATACTTGCTCCGGACACTACGAGAGGGCTGTACAAGCAATGATAAAACGCACGGCACAGCGGACACACCAGGAACAGCAGTGTTGGCCGTCGAAGGGCGCTAGCTGCGCAGCGGTTGGGCACCGCCGCAGTCAGTGTCAGCCAGTTTGCCGTGGCATACGGAGCTCCATCTCAGTCTTTAACACTGGTAGCATGCCGCGACAGCGTGTACGTGAACCGTATGTGCAGTTGACGGACTTTGGGCGAGGGCGTATAGTGGGCATGCGGGAGGCCGGGTGGACGTACCGCCGAATTGCTCAACATGCAGGGCGCGAGGTCTCCACAGTACATCGATGTTGTCGCCAGTGGTCGGCGGAAGGTGCACGTGCCCATCGACCTGGGTCCGGACAGCAGCGACGCACGGACGCACGCCAAGACCGTCGCATCCTATGCAGTGCCGTAGGGGAACGCACCGCCACTTCCCGGAAAATTAGGGACACTGTTGCTCCTGGGGTATCAGAGAGGACCATTCGCAACCGTCTCCATGAAGCTGGGCTACGGTCCCGCGCACCGTTAGGTCGTCTTCCGCTCACGCCCCAACATCGTGCAGCCCGCCTCCAGTGGTGTCGCGACAGGCGTGTATGGAGGGACGAATGGAGACGTGTCGTCTTCAGTGATGAGAGTCGCTTCTGCCTTGGTGCCAATGATGGTCGTATGCGTGTTTGGCGCCGTGCAGGTGAGCGCCACAATCAGGACTGCATACGACCGAGGCACACAGGGCCAACACCCGGCATCATGGTGTGGGGAGCGATCTCCTACACTGGCCGTACACCTCTGGTGATCGTCGAGGGGACACTGAACAGTGCACGGTACATTCAAACCGTCATCGAACCCATCGTTCTACCATTCCTAGACCGGCAAGGGACCATGCTGTTCCAACAGGACAATGCACGTCCACATGTATCCCGTGCCACCCAACGTGCTCTAGAAGGTGTAAGTCAACTACCCTGGCCAGCGAGATCTCCGGATCTGTCCCCCATTGGGCATGTTTGGGACTGGATGAAACGTCGTCTCACGCGGTCTGCACGTCCAGCACGAACGCTGGTCCAGCTGAGGCGCCAGGTGGAAATGGCTTGGCATGCCGTTCCACAGGACTACATCCAGCACCTCTACGATCGTCTCCATGTGAGAATTGCAGCCTGCATTGCTGCGAAAGGAGGATATACACGGTACTAGTGCCGACATTGTGCATGATCTGTTGCCTGTGTCTATGTGCCTATGGTTCTGTCTGTGTGATCATGTGTTGTATCTGACCCCAGGAATGTGTATATAAAGTTTCCCATTCCTGGGACAATGAATTCATGGTGTTCTTATTTCAATTTCCAGGAGTGTAGAAGAAACTGTACCTTAATTTTACACTATCATAGCTACTGATGGAGTTAGTGCACGTGTTTGCTCAGAATTATTGTTAAATTCATATTTTCAAACATATATTTTTATAAGAGGATTTTCCGGATTTTCTGCTCACCTTAAGGTAATAATCCTGCTGATTAAACTCATTAAGTCGGAGAGAAGTTTTAAATTATAATCATTTGGCTGCCTGTTGCATGCTATTAATGTTGAGGCCACTCGAGAATAGTGGCAGCGTGCTCTATTGTGGCACATTTCGCTCACGAGGACCCGTTTTGAAAGTGAAATTTGCCGGCTCTGCAGACGCAGCGTCAGAAGAATATCCAATTACTGGTTCAAACCGGTTGTAAGTCGGCCCCTGGCCACGTTTCTACAAGTTTCAGAAGATCGGAATATTTAAGCTCCATTCGCCCGCATTAGAGGACAGAATCCCATTATCTTTACTGCATTAACCAACCTCGGTTCAGATTTTTAATGAACGTCGTTTCGGTGAGGAAAAAAATGAGTGAAGGGAGAGAGAAAGAGAGTGACAGAGAAGCATCGGGTGGACGGCCGGCAGGGGGAGAGGGGAATATGGGAGGTGGAGGAGAAACTTCGTTAGCTCGCAATTTCGCCCCATCTCCGTCTCCTGGTCTGCTGTCTGTCTCCCCGACACTCTTCTATTTTTAAATTTAATTTGTGTAACAACGCGAGAGCTGGCCGCTAGTTTATTCACTCAAAAGGGCGAGATAAAAGTCGTTACTGATACGGCGGACCTGGGTGCGGAATATAATTTACAGATTAACGCGCGTCGGCCACGCCGTAAGCAGCTTTGTGCTGCTGCAGCGTGGCGACAGCCGGATTACAGCGCCACACATCTACAACTAATTCACTGCGTCCCACCCCCACCTCACTCGCCTCCGAGCCCGCCACTGCTGCTTGACGGCTCGCAGAAGATTTCACTCATGTGGCCCAATTAGTTAATTTTTATAGGTTTCCTGCAACCGAAACCACTTGTAACTATTATCTATATCTGTGGTTCCCAATGGGGGCGGTGTCACCCACCGGTGGATGATGTTGAAAGGATCATAGGCAGGGGCATAGCTATCGAAGGGCTAGGCGGTGCCGTGCACCGGGGCCCCCAAGCTCAGGAGGCCCAAAGCACAGCTTAGGGGGCCCTAGGTCAGCTCAGGGGGCCCCCTCCAAGTCTTGGTAGAACTAAAAAAATGGTCGCCCATCTGGCAAGAGGGCCCAAAATATATTTTTGCACCGGGGCACTTGTTAATCTAGCTATGCAACTGATCGTAGGGAGCGTTTCTGGGTTTCTGGTCCAAGGCATATTTAGGGGTCTTTGAGGCCCAAACATCGTTCCCTGCCTTCCAGTATTATATACGGCTTTAAAAAGAAGCAGCCTGGTTTTTGGCTTTACACCTCGTCAACGTCGAGGTCATCACAGGAGTTAAAGGTCTGATGGCAAGGGACTGGAAAGAATTCAGCCAAGGTCTTAAGAAGTAACCCTCCTTTTTTTTTACTTATGGCTTTACGCCTCGTCAACGTCGAGGTCATCAGAGGCGGGATGGGACTGGGGACATGGAACGGGAAGGAATTCGGCCATGGTCTTTTGAAGGAAGCTTTCGCCTGGAGTGGTTTGGGGAAACCATGGAAAACCCAAATCTGGATGCCCCAGCGGGGATTCGAACCACTCTCCTCCCGAATGCGAGGCCGGAGCGTTAACCACTCATTCACCACGCTCGGTAGGAAGTAACCATCCCAGCATTCGCCTGGAGTGATTTTGGGAAACCATGGAAATGGTCCAGCATGTTATCGCTCACCCAGCACGCTCGGTGCATGAAAGAAGTTTTTAATTTCATTCCAGTGATCATATAAAGCCAAAAGACAATTTACCGTAGTTTCAATTTATTAACTAAGAAAAGAAACAGATTTCTAGAAGTGGAATGCAGCTATTTAAAATTGTTGATGGCAAATAAGGAACAAATTATCGAAAAATTAGTGTCAATACACCAAGAGATCAGCCCTATAATTAATAATATTATTTACATATGTATTTTTAATCACACCGTGAACAATACACTGAAATTGTTAATACTTTTTAATAAAGTAATTTTAGAAATCGGTCCTTGTTTTATTGTTTATGAGTTTGTGCACTTCACCACGGAACCATTGTTTTAAAAAGTGGGTTACGAGCCAAAAAAGTTGAAATACTATGTGTTATATTATTTGTTACAAGAAGGGGAATCGGTGTGATTTTTCTGAAAATGGGAGAGAGAGTGAGAATTTTTTTTTTCCCTTGAAGAGAACGATGAGTAATTTTCTTTTCGAAAAAGGAGTGGTCGGCCTGAATATGTTGGGAATATATGAACTATACTATAATTTCTTAGGCTCACTCCGCTGTATTTTCCTCGATAGCTATTGGCTGAAGTTCACGCTGACGTCACCGAGCGTTGACGTCATGCATTCGGACTCGCAAATTAAGAGCGACCGAAATGTTACTAGAAATTCGAGGTTATACGCTTAATTTAATACCTAAGCAACTGCGATGAAATGAATTACCATAATACATTCATCAACTATGATTTTCATTTTAAATTAAAGGTGTCAATTTAATTAAACACGTATCCTACGACGTTACGGCTGAAAAAATATGGAATAAAATTGTAGTTTACGATTCACAGAAGTCCTTCCCATCGATGCCACTTTTCAATCACTACTGTGAAACTGTCCGGCTCTTTTACATCGGGATTCATGTTAAAACTATTAAAAGATGAAAACGCGAATGAGTGTGATTTTTTAATTAAATTTTCTTTTCTTTAATGTTGGGTGCGTGTTCACTTTAGTTGTGTCATGACGTTATTTACTCTGCCATCCTGAGGTATTTAGAGAGATCGTCTCTGACCGTGTTTAATACTTCTATCGTTATTTGTAAGTCCCTTCAAACTCAAGATACTTTATTCAAATTATCCAGTGGGAACCCTTATAGTGAAACACAGATCAACATCGTATTTAGGCAGATTACGTCACCTGTAATTGGCCTTCGGCACCAAAAATCGGCACTTTTCAAGACCCGTGACCATACTGAAACGCCGTTATGAGCTTAAACTAGTAACAAAATAATACAGAAGAAGCCGACAATCGTTAACGTTAGTTGTTTTTTCTTACGTCTTCAAGCTTATTCGAGGTCTGTAGAGCCGAGAGAGAATTGGAACAAGTAACGGGGGGGGGGGGGGGGGGGGAGATTTTGTCATGGTCTTTTTTAGAAACCATCCCATCATTCAGCAGGAATTATTTCGGGAAAACATGGAAACCAAACTGTGGGTGACCGGACGGGGAATCCAACTTTTTTTTCTGAATTCCAGGCCAGAGCGTTACCGTTCGCCGATAGCAGTGATAAGCGCGTGGCAAAGAGCGGATTCATGCTCGATTCTATTTGGAGGTTTCTATTATTGGTTAAATCTGCCCACTACGTCTTGTACTATGTGTGTCGAATATTACAAAGCAACAAATCATGTTCGTTTCTATTATGGTGTACCAACACCAGACACCCGTCTCGACAAAAATAAAAAAATTATCATGTTTTTGGGGGTCTCACTATTTTGTATGTTTCTTAATAAAGACATAACATGTTAATATCAATCATATCCCTACCAGAGTTTATCTTATTATCTTTACTTATTTTCTTTCAGTCTTGTCTTGAGGCATAATTTTTTGGGAAATATTTCACTGAGTAAAAAAGTTACCATACCACAGAAAATAGCTACTAAAATGCTGTGCATGGTGAAAGCAAGAACTTATTGAAAAAAAATTTATTTGAATGATTTCTCAGTACGAGTGTATACCATCAGGTTGCACAGTGGCTTCCTGACAACCTGGGTTCATGACCTCGAGGGGATCTGCGTTACACTCAAACCATACCATCTCCTACAAACTGACCTACTCATCTGAACACTGTAACGTAAACACTTAGCGTTCTCGTATTTTCTTCCCATTTAAAATAGACTGCATTTGCTGAGCTATTTGCAAGCACCTCAACATATTACCGCAAAGGAGAGCCCGTCGTATATTTTTACAAACCATTCGGCCATCGTATCTTTGATGATAGCCCACGTTACACAAAGTTTAATAGGAAAACACGAAACTTCAATAGCTGATGGGAACAGTTTGAAAAAATGATCTCACAAAAATCCACTTTGAATATTATTCACTAGGTATATTTCGTACTTAGTTTTTCCTTGAGCTTTAACAGTATCAGCTTTTCGGTAAACACTATTTCAAAATGTTGGGTTTTATTCTCCGTCTAGTGCAGCTAACAAATGAAAAAACTTTGTTATGGCATATGCGTTTCGGTTTATTAGACCATCATCAGTGCCCTAGAACAAGTTATGTACAATTTTTGATGTGCAGCATAATGTTTATCTAAATGAAGGTATACATTTTGATATTAAATATTATTAGAGCTTATTTTACTTACAGTTTTTCTATATTACATTAGTGTGTGGAATTGTTCCATATCAGTTTCTCCCCTTGAGGTTTCTCACTCACTGAACGATTTTGAATAAGAAACATAATTTGCACACGTCTGATTTTTGAACGTAACTTCTGGAACAAGCTTAGTTGTTGTTATTCTTCTTGAGGTTATTCACCAACTGACCATTTTGTTATGAAAAGCATATTTATACACGTATTTACACAATGTAGCTTTTAAACAGACTTTTGTTATTGTTATGGTTTCTTCTCAAAGATGCTAACTGTCTATGGCTTATGTATTACCAACCTAATTTGCTTACTGAAGTTAAGTTTTATCTTTGCTGTAGCGGTTTGTTTAAATGCGAGTTCATTTTTAGTGCCCTAAATAGTGTCTGGTTCGTAAGATGGATGTATTCATTGATCACATTTTCCCCTTCGTTTAGTGCCTTTTGTATATGAAAATTTTCTTGAACTGCCAACATGTTTTTTCTGTGGTGATTGATTGCCAATATTTGCATGTCTGTTCCCATTTCTGTGTGTTCGTGTTTGTTTTCAATTAAATGTTCTGCATATGTAGAATGATTGGAGCATCTTAATGCCCTTATGTGCTCTTTATATCGGATTTCGAATTTTCTGGCTGTTTGTCCAACATAGATAGCCTTACACTGTTGGCAGGTCAGTTTGTATATTCCTGACTGTTGATATCTACAATATTTTCAGGTATATTACTGTTAAAATGTTTTTGGATGGTGTTGTTAGTTCTGAAAGCTATATTTCTGAGAATGTTGCTGATTCTGTATGTGTTAGTGTTCAAGTAGGTCACTGTGTGCCATTGTCAAAATCACAAGAACAAATATGCAACTACTTTTTGTCAGTCGCATCTCAGGGACGCTATATGCCAACAATCATAATGTGCTGAGGCCATCTCACTTCACACACTTGCCGCCTTATTGCGTCTACTACAACTGAGGCAGTATTACGAATTGCTAACATTGAAATTCGTTTTCTAACGAATTAATTATTCAGTCTCTAAATTACAAACTACTCACCGTGGAACCTCGCTTTGCAGAATATGAGATATACGAAATACAGAGATATAACTACATATCGTTATAACGCTAAACATTTTTTTTCTAGTCATCTAGAGTCCAACCGATATATTCACAGCCGATGGAGTTTTGTAATCACAGGCTCTCGCGTTGGTCATCTGCTGCCATATCCCATCAAAGGCAAATTTCGCTGCACTGTCTGCAAGGACACGTCTGCCATACGTCCCACATATAGTGTTACTGTTCTTTGACGCGAGTTGCATGACTGTCAACACTGGCGTCTCGAAGCAGACATGATTGGTCTCGGTCATTAAAGTAGACATAATTGGCCAATGTGCTATCCACGGTGTGAGGTAATGCGGGAATTACATATTCGCGGCACGCTCTTGACACTCTGGATGGAGGAATGTTTGATTCACGAACAATTTCCGAAATGGAATACCCACGCGTCTGATACTACCATTCAGCGTTCATAGTCTGTTAATTCATGTTGTGCGATCATAATGAACTTTTCACACGACTCACGAGAGCACAAATGAAAGTCTTCACATGGCATCGCACACTTTACACATATCTTCAGCGTTGATACAGACATCTTGATAGCTGCATATTCCTATCCCATGACTTTTGAGACTTCAGTCTATTAGTCATACCATGTTGCACATCAAAAGGTGTTTTCACAGCAAAAATCATAATAATAAAAGTAGATTTTTTGAATGATATTCAGTCAACACGAACATTAAAATATCATAAAACGCCGCCACAAATATGTATATTACTTTGGAGTTTACAATTTACCTACAAAATAATGTCTTACTACTGTTCACCAAGTAGGTTAATCTTAAGAAGGAGCCAGATCTTTAGGTCACCATTAGAAAAATGAAAGAAGGAAATCACTACAATGAGTTATATTAAAAAACTCCTGATAATTCACTATGTTAAATGATATATCATCAACAGACTTCTCCCAATTTTCCGTTGGTAGCTTGAAAATAATTACCGCCTCCTATACCTTTTTTTTAACGGCAACGGAGATGTTCTTCCCGCCGGCTGAAATCGATTAACGACATCCGATTTTTACAATTACGGAGGAGTGTTTCCTTTAAGAAAGCAGATACAAAGCTGTAGCTGCAGGATTAAAAAATTTAAAAGCAGAGTAACTGAAATTGGTCGCAGATTAAATTCAGTAGTATGAAATAAACTGAGAACTATAGACCAGGTTCACACTAATATATACAAAAAACAAACAAAAAATCTTTTCAATACGAGTTACAAACAAAGTATTTGCAAATTGAAATTATTCTGTTTTAATTACTAATGGCAAATGCTCAGGAAATAAAAATTTCGTATCTAAGTGTGTTTAAGATTTAGATTTCGAATTTGTATCACTTAGATCAGTTAGCTTATTACAAGACACAACAAATATGTTTGATATGCTTTTAAGTACTAGTTTTGCCATAGTCTCTTTCCAGACGCTTTATACCAATTTATTTAACTCATGAACATCCATCATAATTACTAATAAATACAAGACAATTTTTATGTATTTAGATAATTATTAAAATAATAGAAGGTTAATTAGTTTGGAGTGTGTCAGATACTTGTAGGATACGGAATTGTGATGTTTTATCATTACTATGAAGTTGCGGAACTATCCCGATGCAACCAGATCAACATAATTAGTAATTCTTAAGTGCATATGGTTCAAATCCCATCTGCTTGTGTGAAATAGTTATGTTTCAGAAGCAGTTAAACACCAGTAGCCTACAAGATGGGCAGAATTGAATCATGCATGTTGCTGACATTTGTCGAAATTTTTAACAAAACAAATTGACGTAGGTAGACGTAATCAGTATGCTCATAATGGCTATGCCGACCCATTACTACTGAACATATCAGTAACTTGAACACTCAACGATATCCTCGTAACTGTGGCACTGTAGTTAACTAGGTTTATCGAAAGGCGCTGCAGACACCTTAAAACAAGTTTTTAATGAGTGTTTTTAGTCTGTCATATAGTTTGAAAGTGTGTCTACTGAGCAGTTTTGTCAACTCTGCTGTTGTATCATAGACATTATACCTCCTTCAAGTCCCTGTCTTTTCTTTTATTGCTACTTTGGCGTTTTAAATGAAATTGCTAGGATGTCGACGAATCCATTTTCATAACTTTTTTCTGTTGCAACCTTTGGTTCAATTCATTTCCTGTAAGCGCACCAAAATATTTTTATTTTTCACTTCATTTTTAACAGTTAAGGATTTTTTTTTTCATCTCTTATAATTCTAACCTGTACAGCAGAATACTTTCAACTTATTTCTTGGTTTTGATATGTAGTGCAATAAAGACGTATTGTTCGGTTACTTAATATTGTTTTAATTAAGAAATTATCGGTTTAGCTAAAGGAAACTGGAGAGGGATAATTTTCACTGTAACATTGAATTTTTCATACTATTAAATGATGTTTTATTAACAATTACAATGAATGAATTAACAAAAAACGTGTTGGATTATGATTTTTGCGCAGTTACAATTGTTGAAATTGGAATAATTTGGTTGAGACATATTGTAAAATCTTGACAAATTACTATAATTTCTCTTTCCTCTCATCTATTCTTTATGTAGTTTCTTCTCCATTTTATGCTCGTAATGTAATTTTACCCGCATTTTTTATATTCTTTTTTATAAAAATTTTCATATGTTATGAAATATTTCCCTTTTGGTTTGCTACTACGAAGTTTTATGATTTATTAAAGTTTACTTTTAAACCTCATTTATCGTATGTAATTTCCAGTTTTGTGCCGTATTACTAAGACAGTATCAGCATAACGTCTAGGATCTGATTGTAGTTTTTGAAAATATTAATGTATGTACATATTTTCTGCTTCGAGCTTTCCATTCTTTCAGTATTTCATTTGCATACGACTTTAAAGAGAGTGAGAGAAGCAGCAGTCCACAATTATTTCTTTTTGTTTGGCTCCTTTGTTCATTGTGCAGATCAAACCTGCATAATATACGGTCCGCGAGCTGGTGGAAAATTTTCTTGGGCCATTTTTCTGTTACAAACAAAAGATGCCCCGCCAGTATAGACATCGCGCTAAAAATAATACAAGAGTTATTACATTCGCACAAATTACTATTTAAAAAATTTGTACACCAAATAATTTCAATTTTAGTAATCTTCAGAATATTAATACAAAAATTTGTGCACCACCCTCACGTATCTAATATTTCTGATTTTCAGCTGGCCTGATCTTTAATCTTTTCCAGATACTTTTTGTCTGCTGAGCTTTACTAAAAATTTTAAATATATATGTCAACTGCAAGTTTCGTCCAAATCCAGAAAAAGTAACGTCTTTCAACGTTTTTTTCTCATTGTTTGTAGATTAGTCGTTTCGGTGTGAATAAGTTGTCACCATGTGACCTTTTAATACTAAATCCATTCTGTTTTCCCCTATCCCATTTCATTTTTCTTTACTACATAGAAATGCCAAAAGCCATCAGGTAAGAAGATATAAATATCCAGATGGTGATACTGTCTCGGAAGGAACGTATATATACCGAGCGTGGTGGGTGAACGGTTAACGTTCTGGCCTCGCATTCGGGAGGATGCCGGTTCGAATCCCCGTCCGGGCATCAAGATTTGGGTTTTCCATGGTTTTCCAGGTGAATACAGGGATGCTTCCTTCAAAAGGCCATAGCCGAATTCATTCCCGTTCCTTGTCCCCACTCCCATCCCGCCTCTAATGACCTCGACGTCGACGAGGCGTAAAGCCATAAGTAAAAAGAAAAAGAAAGGAACGTTTATATGTTCCGTGCAGTATCGGGGGTTTACATTTTTACTCTCGTGAGTTGTGTCACAGGTTTTTTGACGCGATTGTGACCACGTGTAGGGAATTAACAGTCACTGAACGCGGAATGGTAGTTGGCGCTACATATTATTTCTGAAATAGTTCCTCGATTACAGTGTCTAGTATGTGCCGTGAATATGTAATTCCGGCATTACCTCTCGCCATGACAGCGTAGTGGCCAACGACGTTAACTTAATGACCGAGACCAACGGCGTCTGCCTCGAGGTATCAGTGTTCACCGCAACTCTCAATGGGAATATACGACAGACGTGTTCGTGCAGACTGCGCAGCGTAATTCGGGACATGGCAGCAGATGACCGACGCTAGTGCCTCTGCTACAAAACGCCATAGAGTGCAACCGGCTCGTGAACATATCGGTTGGACAGTAGATAACTGAGATGGTCAGATGAGTCACGATTGCAGTAGGAAGGAGCTGATGGTACGGTACTTCTGTAGCGCAGACCCTACAAGGCCATGGATCCGGGTTGACAAGAAACCACTGTGCAAGCTAGTGATGGGTCAATCCTGGTATGAGTTGTGTTTACTTTGCATAGACAGGGACCTCTGATGAAACTGAATCGACCATTGTCTGAAGCGGTTATGTTCAGTTACTTGGAGTCCATTTGCAGCCATTCATAACCTTCATGTTACCAAACAACGATAGACTTTTCAGAGACGACAACGCGCCATGTCACCGGGCCAAAATCGTTCACGACTGTTTTAAGGAACGTTCTGGACAATTTCACTGATTGGAATTGTCCACCTTGCACAATATAATACACCGACAACGCTATCGCAGTTATGAACAAGTGTTGAGGAAGTAATACTGAATATTTTCTTAGAACAATTCAGACGATTTGTTGAGTCAGTGGCATGTATGATTGCTGTACTTGGCCGGGAAAAATAGGGTCTCACATGATATCAGGAGGCATCCAGTGACTTTTGGCGACTCACTGTGAAGTGTCCTTCAGTAAAATCTGCTTTTTGGTGATTTTTACTGAGCCCACTGTATTTGCGGCAGTAGATGCCGTTCATGTACTTTACCAATGTATTTTATACATATACGTATTGTAGTGGCGTTAAACATTCACTCCGTCAGTAAATGATTATTTACAAATATTTAATTGTATTCAGCGAACTAGTTTTGATCGATGTCTATTTAGTTTTACATTGTAATACAGTTTCACTCACATCATTAGCAAAAACTTTTCCTTTTTTAAAAATTTTTTCCTTCTCTTTCAGTAATTGTATTTTTTTTATACGCATTTCCTTATTCATTTAAAATTTTCCATGAAATTAATTGTATTTCTCGATAGATATTATTCGAATGGTAATTGAATTATCTATTTTTTCCTTTAATTTTTGTTATTGTTTTAAAAGATTTTTCAATTTTGGAACTACCAATTTATTTCAATGTTTCTGCTTTACCTCCTCTTCCCCATATCCACTTCGACTCTTGCCATCTTTGATACTTCTTCTTCTTGTCTCTTTGGGAGTTTTTATGTCCGATGTTATCCATTCAGCATGCATTGCTTATCTCTGAAGTGAACTACACTTAACGGTTCCTTGAAGTTTATTACTCGGTACACAATACAACAGGTAAACCATAAACAAATGTGGGTACAGTTAGCAGAAGACCGTCGAGAATTTCAGCCTGGTCCTGATCCGGGGTAGAGTGACGGCTTCTACTTCTCGCGAACTTCCGGTGGTCTTCTGTAGTTGACGCTGGTTCAGCAGTCAGGCTGGAACTGGCGGTGGAGCGGCCGGCTACGCTTATATAGGCGGCCTGGCGCAGGAATTCCGTTGTGTGGTAGTACGGCGACCTCTGTAAGAAATAGTCCCACTTAGCTTCTAGATGATTCTATTTGTTTTCCTGGTTTGTTTTGATACCTCTGCGCCTGTTTGGAGTCGTATATGTATCCCGGCGTGCAGGCGCGTTGTGTGTGAGGTCTGCCTGGCAGGGGCCTTTACTGGCAGACTGAACATACCTCCCTCCCGGGGGGGGGGGGGAAGCGATGTCTGCGACGTCTGCGAGGTCGTCTGCCGCGGCGCCCTGGAGCAGAGTATGAAGGCTACCTCCAGGGGAGTACGGAGCTGTTCCCCTGGCGATGCGTGCCGACCTGCGTCGTGGTGCAGGTTGTGGTGGAGGTACTTGTGGAGCTAACGGCATCGGTTCGTCGGCGTCGATGGCCGGGGGCTGTACGGGGGGCGCTGAAGATGGTCCCCGCAGGTGGTCGAGAGGCTGTGGCTGAAGGGTGTCGGAGCGACCGACAGGTTGTGGCGTCGTTGGTGGCGCTGTAACTGTCCCTGAGCAACGGTTAGACGGCAGGAGTGGTGGAGGTGGCAGGGAAGGAGAGGAAGAAGTGGATGGCCGTGCCGTGGTGGAAGAGGACGGTGCCGTGGGGTAGCGGGGACGTAGTTGGTTTCGATGGCGTCGCACTATCCGGCCATCCAGGCTGACGTCGAACAGTTGGCGGCCCCGGGGCCGCTGGATGACCCCCGGAAGCCAACCGGCCCGGGAGCCAAACCCGCGGGCCCAGACTAGGGAGCCCGGGGTGAAACGGAATGGGCCCGAAGGTACCTGTACTTTGGGCGGGGGTAAGAGGAGATGGAGGAGAGTGCGAGGTTGGCGGCCATGCAGCAATTCCGCCGGGCTTTTGGCCCCCACTGGAGTGGTTCGATAGGAACTGAGGAAGAGTGTCAATGCCTCTTCGAGTTTGTGACTTGTGGTGTATTTGGTCATTTGGGTTTTTGAATGTTCTGACTAGCCGTTCCGCCTCCCCGTTAGATTGGGGGTGGAAGGGCGGGGTGAGGAGGTGTTGGATATTGTTGGCGGTACAGAAGGATAGGAATTCCCGACTTCGAAATTGCGGTCCGTTATCTGTGACGATAGCGTATGGTAATCCTTCGATGGAAAAGATCTTCGTGAGGGCTGAAATGGTGACCTCTGTGGTGATTGTGGAGCAACGGACGACATATGGGAAGTGGGAAAAGGCATCCCATCCTCGTCGCCACTGAAGTGAACTACACTTAACGTTTCCTTGAAGTTTATTACTCGGTACACAATACAACAGGTAAACCATAAACAAATGTGGGTACAGTTAGCAGAAGACCGTCGAGAATTTCAGCCTGGTCCTGATCCGGGGTAGAGTGACGGCTTCTACTTCTCGCGAACTTCCGGTGGTCTTCTGTAGTTGACGCTGGTTCAGCAGTCAGGCTGGAACTGGCGGTGGAGCGGCCGGCTACGCTTATATAGGCGGCCTGGCGCAGGAATTCCGTTGTGTGGTAGTACGGCGACCTCTGTAAGAAATAGTCCCACTTAGCTTCTAGATGATTCTATTTGTTTTCCTGGTTTGTTTTGATACCTCTGCGCCTGTTTGGAGTCGTATATGTATCCCGGCGTGCAGGCGCGTTGTGTGTGAGGTCTGCCTGGCAGGGGCCTTTACTGGCAGACTGAACAATCTCTTACAAGATAACTTTGACGATGATTTCTTTAAGACGAAAATTGCTATTTTAAAACTTTTTAAAATAATCTTTGATGCTATTAGTGTCTTATAGAATCCAATTTTTATTTTCTAATATTGTTTCTTATCTTCGTATTCTCTTCTTAGTTGTTTTTATGCTATGGCTGAACATAGTTTCTGGTTTGTTCCACGTTTTGTCTTTGTGATTGTAGGCTTCCGCGGCAAGAAATCCGGGTGACACCGCGTCGTGAAATGTACAGCCGACATTTCGACCATCATTCTGCTGTCTTCTTACTGGGGAGTTCTGCCAAACCAAGAGACAAATTATTTTTTGTTTCTCTTATCGCTTTGTGTCTGAATCAATCGTTTATGAAACAAAAATAGTGCCCAAATGGCGATTCGCGTACATATTTTGTCACTACCAGGAATAGGGAACGATTTTTGTGCGGTCTGCACAAGTTTCGCCGCAGGGACTATATACGCAGTTTCACTTATATTTAGTATCCGCCCTCCCGGTGGATCGCAAGATCAAGCTCGCTGACAGTCTGCCCACTGCTGCCCGTTACGTTGCATAACATAACTAATCATCATGCGTTTCCTGTCATGTTACATTTATGCACCATTAATGAAGATACGTATTTACCACAAACAGACCAACTGAGAATTTTTGTGATTTGAAAAAATTTAGTGATTTATTATTTTTTTGTGATTTTAGTTAATAATCGGATAATACAATGGAAATACTAATTTGGAATTGGTAGTTTATCCTCCCTCTCTTTGTGTTGCAGGTTTCGGGTCACGTTGCGTTTAAGGAATGTAACTTGATTTACAACCTCCACTCAGGTGTTCAGTCCATGCGAAGACGCACTTTGCAAATATGGCTCTGTAGTTGCCACTTTAACTAACCGGAAAGGAAAGACTTAATCAGAAATCTGACAGCGAAATTCCAATAAGGTAAATTTAAAACTTATTCGCAAAATCATTACGAAAATATGGGTTTTGTACTGTTGACATCGTCTAAATGAGAGTAGTGCTGTCGTGTGATGGAGTGGACCCATGATGACTGACACTTGAGAGAAGCCTGCGATGGGCTGATAGCTTCCTCCAGTCACTGATCGTCGAATATTAACAACAAAAACGCAACAGACTGTATTACGCATATGAACGTAAGTTATTAACAATGGACTACAGTTTTAGGCGAAATTACAATATGTTTCATCTGGATTTTGCATAACCATGATTGCAAGCAGCGGGATTGTTATTGTTGCTTGATGGTTGCTGGTAATGGAAGAAACTGTTCCGAAACAAGAAGTCGACCCTCCATGCTGCGGGTAGATGTTCCCGTATTGAAGAAGAACCGCGTAGCTACGGATGATTGAGGTCGCCAGATTGGTATCGATTGCACTCCTCTCAAAAGCACGCTATCTGTCGTCTCCCATGCATTCACAATGCCTGAATCTCGTGTAACGGCCTCAAGAACAATCCAGATCGCCTGTTTTCGGATTAAAAGACATTTATAAGAACAAGTAATTATCATCCTACCGGAGTGGAAAGTAAAACGAATAAGTACAATGTAAGGGAAGCGCGCCTATTGTCGACACGTTAAGGATTTCTTTTTCCAGTTACTCCGCTGTTTATTGATTGTATGAGCACTGTGTCATTACAAATATATATAATATTTACGCAAGAATTTGTGTATCTAAATTCGGCAATGAGGTTGTGCATAACAGAAATATTCTTATCGTTTATACTAAGAATCTTTGCTGTATTTCGTGAGCCTCTCTGGCAAACGTTCCATCCTTGTTTTCAACTTTCAGGCCCGCTGTTCCTTTTTTTCCTTGAAAGCATATCTGCACGGCCTCCTTGTACATCAAGTCAAATATTCCCTCTCTTTCTAATTGCTCTATCTGTTCACACTTACTTCTCATCCAGTTCTCTCTTGCTTTCTCAACTTCTCTTTTCAATGCATTATTTAATTTTCTGTATTTCTTTCTCCCCTCCTCAGTGCCTGTGTTTTTCCACTTCCTTCTCTCTTCCATCTTCTGTAGTATTGCTTCAGTCACCCATTCTTTCTTTATTCTACTGCTTTTCTTAAATCCTATTACTTCTGCAGCAACCCTTTTCAGACCCTTCTTCAACCTTACCCATTTTTCATCCACATCATCATTTTTATTTCCTCTATCCCATTCGTTTATAAAGATTTTTTTTTTCAATTTTTCAACCTTTTCCTTCCTCTTCTAGAGCATCAGTGTTGAACATTTTTACTATCTTCCCTTTCTTAATTCTTTTCAGTCTCATTTCTGTTTCTGCTACAACTGTTCTGGAGGGGATTGTAAACGGAGGGAAAAGAAGAGGACGGTGAAGGAAGAAAATGATTGATGATATAATGGTAAATGGGAATACATGGAAACTAAGAGAATAGCGGAACAGATGGAGGTGTGGAGGGCTGTCACTGTGCGTGGACCTGCTGAATAGCAGGGAACCCTGGATGATTATGATACTAAGAATACATATACTTATTTATTTCATCATGATCACTTTTAAATTTTCACATTCAAGATATCGTAAAACAAACTTACGTTAAATGGTAGTTAAAGTATATTTTGTTAACTAAATGCACGCTTCTGGCAATGGTAAGCACTCCATCTTCAAAAACTGTTCACCATCGATAGACGAGAACATACTGCCCCACTCAGATTGATAAGTAAATTTGGTAGTGTACTGGTTTTATACACAGTTTTGTGGATCATCGTATTTTCTTAAATTCTAAAGTTATGCAGTTTCATGTCGACTATGGGGAGGAATCGAGAGAAGTCTGTGAACAGCTGCAGGGCAACCACATCATGTACAGAAGAGGTACACAGATAAAAAACTGAAGGTTGATTATTATTAGAGAGTAGGAAAGGAATCATTTGTTGAATACTTAATGTATAAATATTTCCGCATGACATTTGATAGTAAATTCATCTGCGCAGGACACATTGGGCAGGTGGTAGAAAAAGGTTTCAAAGTCCTTTATTAATGAGAGAGAGTGATGAGAGTATGTATGTTAAAAGTAAGGGAATTGGGTTACAAAACTTTCGTCAGACCATTGCTTGAATATAGGGGTGTAACAAGGCACCCAAATTTTGGGTATCAACAGAATGAGGGGGGTGCAAAGAAGGGCTTCTAGATTAATCTTCCAAAATTACTGCAGAACACAATCAATAACTGATATGATGAATGAGCTGGAATGGAATTCATTGGAAGGCAGGAGGTGGGCGAAGAGAGTGCCGAGAGTGTACAAGGCGTATATTGTTGATGAGACATGGAAAGATATTTGTGGAAGAATGGTACATGGAAGGGAAAAATTACCATGACACGCAAGCTGGCACTTGATGTCTGGTATAAGTGTGTGGGAAAATTTTCTTTCTTTGGTAATGCAGACAGGGATTGGAATAAATTGAAAAGGTAAGTGGTAAGTAATTTACCAAAAACGCTGAAAGAATTTAAAATTAAAATCCGTAGAGCAAAATGTAGGTAGGTAAAAGAAAAGGAAAAAATGGGAGTGTAGGAAAATTACTACCGGAGCATGCACTCCATCATGATTAAATTAAATTAAATTACCATAGTATACTGAAGAATTGTTCTTAAGTTTTACGAGCGTATTAGTCAAAGGAAAATGGAGACATATTGCTGTCACCGCAGCTTTTCCGTGTATCAGAGGCCTGTAGCTCTTCAATGGAATAAGTTGTAGACTTTATACTTGTTCATGCTATGTGTTTCTTTGAGCATAAACAGAATATTGCATTTAAAATTTTGCGAACATATATTATATAAGGGTTTCATAGCTGCGGGGTACATAGATGTTTAGAGCAGATGAAGTAGAGGAAGCTTCTTTCACTTGTTTTTAGTGTGTATTAAAGCCGTGAACGGCCGTCAAAATTACTAGTTTTAAACTATTTTCGTTGCCAATATCGAGAATGTCCTTTATTGAAACGACTAGTACTAAACACTTACGTCTAGATTAGAGACGACCAGACAAGCAAAAGGTTTTATTTTAGGGTTATTTTGTATATATTAATATTGATTTTTGAATACTCTATGAATTTAGAGTGTATTTCATCCTAAGGGATGGTATAGATAGCATGTATATAAACAAGATTGCACTAATGGCGTTAGAGACAACGTGAAGCTGAATTCGGTATCGCACCTAAAAATATGGCAAACATTATTTTTGCTATTTCACCCACCACGTTTGAGATATGTTTGATATCATTAGAATACGGGACTATAATTGGATGAGGTTAGACTTGCACTTGCGCAGTTCTGGCTGTGCAACTAATCATCTCAACGCTCATTGTTAAATTCAACTCATTGTATATTTGAGACCTTTACGAAATAGCCAGAAATAGTCGGGTCTCGAACCCGAGATCCGAGGCATTGAATTGATATCAGCAGCGCTCTGACTATTACAATGACTGCATGGTCACAAGTGTTACATTGCCCACTACATTATGTAAACAAGGTTTAGGTTGCTTGTATTTCAGTTTGGGCTATTTGGTAAATTAATTTATTCCTCGCTGAAAATTATCCATTACCTGAGGCCACACACGAGCAGTTTTTACCGCGTTTACGGAGCCGCCGAGCTAATATTGGTCTAGAAAGCCGTCACTGCAATTACGGCAGCGGCGGCGAGTTAAGACGCAGTCCTCCCCCTCTTTAACCACGTTAGCCCTCCTATTTAGCCCGTAATTCGTAGTAAATTCGCGGCCTTTGTTGCGGCGCAGTTTCTACTTCTGTAAACTAACGTAATGCTGCTAAATTGGTTAATTATAATGTGCGAGCAGAGGACGGCTCGGCGCAGCGCGGCGGGACCCGCTAATATAAGCATAACACATTGCGGTAATTTGGGCTACAACGGCACGGCAAACTCCCGGCCACTGCGGCAGTGCTAGTCGTTACATGTTCACCAGCTACAAGCGACAGTAGCCTCTCCCCTCAGTCCTACATGATACGCAACTCAACTATCGGACAATTGAACTGATTTCGATTGCAAGGATCTACACTGTATTATAAGTACGAAAGTAGCTATGTCTCTTTATTTGTTACATTTTCACGACTGAACTGCTGAAACGATCTTGATGAAATTTGACAAGGAAGCGTTCAGGATAAATAACAAATTTTGAAAACTAAGAGATAGACATACTGATAGCGTGTGTAAGTCTCTGTAATGTTATATCGGTCACTCAGGCTTTGTTTCTCTCACAGTCAGTTTTTAGCCCTAAATATAATCTGCTCAAAAATTTCATGTACAACTTACAACTTTCTACATCTCATTCTGGCAACAAAATTCTACGTCGACGCGTAAGAAGTCGCAGATAACAGCTAGTTAAACCAATATACTGACGCTCATTTCAGACATTCTTAACTCCTCTTAATCTTTCCACATTCTTCGAAATGTTATAAAGAATAATAAAATTTGCATGAAATAAGCTATTCATACATCCTTAGATCAGTTTCAAGAATTTTTGTACAGTAATTATTTGATGTGTAATCTACCCTTTCTTTTAATCATCCAGGGATCTTTAATCAGTGCCCGTCTCTAAAGACCTCGCTGTTAAGAGACGTTAAGCAGTTAAAAAAAAATAAAAAAATTAATCATTGGCAGATCTAGGAATTTTCGAGCCGGGCAAAAACTTAAGATTTCTATCCCTTCAAACATTATTTTTGCCGCACCCATTGTTGCCGCCCAGGGAAGTACTAGAGATGAAAATGGTCGGGAAATTTGCCATTTGTCGCGTCTTCAAACATAGTTTTGCTGCCAAATTAAGTTGCCACTCGGGGCAAGTGCCACGTTTTGCCCACTCCCCTAGATCCGGTATTGTGTCTTGCATTAATTGAATTGAAGAATTGCGACGAAGAGAATGTTCCGTTGACAACTTGCTTAGTTACCCCTTCCTTACTTTTTCTATTATTATCTTATATAATTTGAGTATTTCTCCAGCCATCTACTTTGCGATACACGAATTTTAACCTGAAATTCCTTCAGCGATTTTGTAAATTATTCATCATTTTACTTGGTAATTTATTCCAATCCCTGATTCCCTTTCCCATTAAAGAAAATTATCCCCTTCCTCATGCAAGAAATCGAGTGCCCTCTTGTGCCTACGGTCATCTTTTCCTTTCCATGCACACTTGTAACTCTGACCAA
This sequence comes from Vandiemenella viatica, assembly GCA_031002005.1. NCBI lineage: Eukaryota > Metazoa > Arthropoda > Insecta > Orthoptera > Morabidae > Vandiemenella > Vandiemenella viatica. The sequence continues at coordinate 231,180,181 of JARYHS010013630.1, forward strand.
CACTCCTCCAAGCCCCATCAGCAACATACGACTTGTACACTCCCAGCACTCTCTTCATCCTTCTCCTTTCTTCCAGTGACTCCCAATCCAGCTCCTTTATCATATCAGTTACTGACTGGGTCCTGCGATAATTTTCACAAAAAATCTATCTGCTATCCTCTGCACGCTTTCCTGCTCCTGTATTTGATACCCAAAATGTGGATCCTAAACTACACCACCATTCGAGCAATGGGCTGGGCAATGTTTTGTAACCAAATTCCTTAACTTTTCTGGTACATCTCATCATCCTCTCCAATAAATGAAGGATTTTCTAACCTTTTCCTACCACTTACCCAATGTGTCCTGCCCAGTTTAGTTTACTATCAAATGTTATACCAGTATAGCTTCACATTAATAATTTCTTATGTCATGTAACTTTTTCCGCGCTCTTCAAACTGCGATAAAATACGATAATTTATAAGTAATAAACGATGCCTGAAAAAAGTAATTTAAATATACTAAGATCATTTTCAGGATTTTTTTTATAGAAATTATTGGCTGTGTAATCTATCCACCTTTTTTGCTTTTAATCATCATTATTATATACATCTGTTTTTAATAAAATGCGTGTTCCAATCTACCAATTACAGCACTTTGGCAACAGGACCCCATTGTATACACAGTGCAATGTTCATGAATAATTAGACAATTTTACACACTTCAAAATTATATGGGACGATATTCCAAAACAGCAGCTTTTAACATCGACATCAGTTGTTAGATCATCTTGATTTATCTTATCTCCGCATTTACATACTACTGAAGGGAGATAGCGCGTTAATTGAGGGAAGTATATACAGAAATGGACTAACATTTTTATTTAGTGATTACGTCTATCACGACGTCTCAATAGCGACACATCTCGGAATTTACTCGAAACATGCCATCCACAGCATCCTTAAATATATTTATAATTTTTTTTGTCTTTTCCTCACACTAACCTCAGAAAAAAATCCTTAGTTATTTCCTATTAATACCTAATTGTAAATTGGGATGTAAGGCTATATTAGCCACTTCAAACCAAACATCAACCTCTCCTTAACGTGATGCTCTGGCAATTGAATGATTCTCGGTATAAGGAGTCACTCACTGCGTATTAATGGCCTCCTCAAAGGAAGCTGGAAGAGTCGTCCAGGGCACCCTCTTGCTCTTGGGGTTGGAAACGGAGCCTAAAGTTTGATGAATCAGAAATGATCCACGGCATGGGGATGCGGAAGGCAACGGGAAGCCTCTACATTAAAGCCTATAAGGGTATCCTGCCTCAAATTACATATCGATTCCTGAGTAAAATATTCCGGAGATAAAATAGTCTCCCAGTCGGATCTTCGTGTGGGGACTGCTCAGGGAGGAGTCATCAGAATGGACAGAAACATTGTACTATTCGGAGCGTGGAATGTCAGAAGCCTGAATAGGGCAGATAGATAAGAAAACTTAAAAAGGGAGATGGAACGAGTTAAATTAGATGCCGTCGAATTTAATTAGATTAAGTAGAAGGATGCATAGTATTTATGGTCTGGAGAATACAGAATAATTAGCACAAAAGCTGTCAGTGAAGTTACTGCTGTGGTGTTTGCGATGAACAAGAGAGTAGGGAAACGGGTGAGTTTTTAGGAACAATTTAGTGACAGAATTATTTTGACGAGGGTCAAAACCAAGCCTGCTCCAACCACGTTAGTACAATTGTATATGCCAACTTCATAGATAGATGGTGAAGAAACAAAGAAAATATATGATTAAATTGAAGAATTAATCCAATATGTGGAGGGGGAGGAAAATCTCATAATCCTCGGTGGCAGGAATACGATAGTGGGAGATGGAAAACAGGAGAATACAGTAGCAAGCTTTGGTCTAGGAGAAAGAAATGAGGGAGGAAGAAGGTTATAGAATTTTATGAAAAATATAAACTCATTGTGGCGAACACACTAATCAAGAAGCATGCATGAACGATATACTTCAGTTTGGCATCAAATGCACAATTCAGGAAACTGTAGGTAGTACAAAATATTTTTTTTTATAGCTATAGCCAACTCCCTTCGGTACATGACAAATATACTACGACTTAGGGAGACAAAGGCTCACAGATTACATCAAAGATAAATCGGTTTGATTTAAGATCGCGATACCACTACAAAAACTTTCCGCCACATGGAAAATAACGCAACTATCAAAGAATCATCTGTATGGTATTTACGAATTTTTTGTTATAGTCCAGGCCGCATTTCTGCAACGAAAAAAAAAAATTAGATTGATATGGTCCCTTTACCGACAGTAAAGATATAGCGGTTTCTTTTTAGCAGATGTGGTTAAGTTGAAAGTGGGCCTGGATCAGAAGAAAAAATTCCGTAAACACCATATGGATAATTATTTATTGCTGTATTCTTTTCCGTGTAGTCTGAAGTTGTTTTAACGGTATCGCGATCTAGAACTAAGTAGATAACAGGACTAGATTCTTTCAACAAGCACATTATTTGCCCCAGCAACTTATCCAAGACTGAGGACAATCTGAAAATCAACACGAATACTACGAACCACATAAAACACAAATCATAAATTACAGGGTCCGACGATAACATCATACTAAAAGAAATAACACTAGGACTTCCATAAAATAACCAGCCTAACACCGCCTATTTCGAAAATGCTCTGGTACTTCACAACTACATGGATCCATGCCCAGTCAAATGCCGCTCTATCTGTCTGGAAACATCCAGGGGATACTGGTAGGTATAAGATGGATTATATCATGATCAAACAACGATTCAGGAATCAAGTTCTAGACTGTAAAGCATATCCAGGAGCTGACATAGATTCTGATCACACTCTAATACTTACAAGGTGTAGGCTGAAATTCAGGAAAATAAGGAAGCAGTCCAGTTAGAACATACTCGAAATGAACTAATTAAAACAATCTATCACGAGAGAAAAATTTGCAGAGATGGCAGACGTGGTTCAGGAAATAATTCTGAAAGGAGTTCAATTGAGGACGAATGGAATACACTGAAGAGAGAAATAGCCTAGTCAAACCCGGTAAAGAAACATTAGGCTTTAGGGAATAAGTTGCCTGAAAACCTTGGATCACAGAAGAAAGTTTGAGTTGATGGATAAGAGCAGAAAGTATAAAAAGTACAAATACTTTAGAAATAGAATAAACCGCAAAAGCAAAAAGCAAAAGAAGAATGACTGTAAGAAAATTGAGAAAAAGTTGAAAAGGAATTGGTCGTAGGTAAAGTAGATGTGGCCTATAGGAGGAATAAACAATATTTTGAGAAATAATTAAAAGATTTATAAAAGTATACTGATGGGAAACCTCTTTTAAGCTCAGAAGATAGAGCTGATGGATGGAAGGAATACATACAGAAAGTATATAATGGGGATGATTTGAGCAACAGTGTACTTGAAAAAGAAAGTGAAGTCGACTTTGATGACTTAAGAGATCTTGTTTTTTTCCTTTTGGCTTTACGCCTCGTTGACAACGATGTCATTATTGAAGGGAAAGGACTGGGGGCAAGGAACGGGAAGGAATTCGGCCATGGTCTTTCCGGCTTCCCGGCATTCGCCTGACGTGATTTGGGGAAACCATGGAAAATCCAAATCTGGATGTTCCAACGGGGATTCAAACCCGCGTTCTCCCATTTGCGAGGGCAGAGCGTTACCACTCACCCACTACCCTCGGTCAGGTCTTGTTTAAAGGACAGGATAGAGCTTTGAAAGATATGAAATCAAATAAGGTGGTTGCAATTGATGATATTTCTGCAGAATTTCTCAAATCTCTAGAAGATGAAATAATAAAAAAATGATTCAAACTGATATCAAACTGTCATCGGACAGAAAAATCCCAACTGATTTTAATAAAAGTATCATCTTCATACTTCCGAAAAATTCACATGCTGACAAATGTGAGAATTATGGCACTACAAGTCTCACATCACATGCTTCAAAATTACTGACTACGTAAATATACAGAAGAATAGAAAGGATAGTAGAAGAGATAGATGCATATCAGTTTGGGTTTAGGAAAACCAGGGGTACAAGGGAAGTAATTCTGGCTTTACGATCAGTACTTGAAGGGCAGATCAACGAAAAAAAAATATACTTTAATGGCATTAGTTGATTTAGAAAAAGCTTTTAATAATATTAGGTTGGTCAAGATGTTGAAAATTTTGAAGAAATCAGGCCCAAAATATCGAGTTAGAAGAATACTTTATAATCTATGTAAGACTCAAAGACTCAAAGTAAAGAATAATGAGAGATACGCATCAGTTAGAAAGGATGTGAGACAAGGTTGTAATAAAAAAAAAAAAACAGTAAATTTGTATACCTTCGTCATCAATAGCTGGGTTTCCTTTGTGCACAAGCCTTTCCATTTTCTCCTTTCTTCCCACCACCTTGGAATAGTCCTTCCCTTCACTCCTTTCAGCCATCCATCTCTTTGTCGTTTACCATGCATCTTAATTTCTTGTAATTTTTCTTGGTAAAATTAATGCAATTTTGCTACCTAAAATACTGTTAACTATTGAATTATTATTTTAAGTTAAAACTGAAATATTACTTAAATAAATGTACGGTTACTACTTAATTTGACAATACTTTAGAAACCTATCCCGTATACCGCATTATTGACTGCAATCCCACAATTGTCCTGCGGGATCAAATACACTGCGGGATTGCAATCCTTAGCAGTAACTCTATCATCCCCGAGCCGCTTCCGAAGTTACACGTAACAGTCTACAGTTGATGACCACCTTCATTAATGAGAATGTATCATTACAAGGTTGGCATTTGATTTCAAGAGGATAATACAGTCTCCCCCAATACAATATATTGCATAAATTATGTTTGTTTTGACACCTCTTGTTATATTATTGAATCATGTTCTAAGTTCTCTAAACTATAAAATATAAACATATATAATCATAAAATTTAGCAGGCTATATCTTACACTTGATCGTGTGGTTATGTTCTTATAATGGCTGAAATGAAGTAGGTATAATTTAAGAAGTTTTATTTTTGAAGTAAGGTTCTGGGGAAGACCAGGGGTTAAGATAATGTCTGCTTCTATTATGTATGTCAGTATAAGAGAAGAAGGGTTATTCGCGTCTACGATGAAGCCCGCAAGAACGATTTTAAGTCATACTACTAGACGGCTGTTAGCACAGTGGTTTGAGGCGACCCCTTAGACAAGCGACGGTTGAGGGAGTTCCCCCTGGCTGTATCTGTTACGGCTATCATTATTCATAAGGCCGAAGAAACCATTAGTGAGTCATAACAGGGTGGCCATTAGCCGCTCATCGCAGCCATTAGGAACGGCAGCTGCGCTAAGTTGCGGCTGTTAATACCGGCCGGCCAGGGGGAAGAGGCCGCAAGTATTGCGGCGGGCCTAATAGCGTCCGCCAAGTGCGACTTGCGACCACCTTCCACCCGCATCAGTCTCCAATCCTGGCAGGGGACAAGTGCAAGCACTTCGTTTGCTAATTATATTTTAGTGGTTTGCGCTTCGTCGACGTCAAGGTCATCAGAGTACCAGAAAATTAGAGGATAAGGAAGGTGAAGCAATTCAGCCATGCCTTTTTGAAGGAACCATCCCAGCATTCGCCTGGAGTAATTTATGGAAATCTGAATGGCCAGACGGGGATTCGTACCAGCTTTCTCCTGAATGCGAGGCAAGAACGTTACCTCTGTAAAACTAATTCTGATGAAGTAGTCAATGTGAATCACGTGTCAAATGAATAAAATAATTCGGTTTTAGCAAATCTGGCACTAAGCTAGCTGGGTCGACGACCTTGCTCGACTCTCCTACAACCACGATCATGCTACTGAACTCGCACCGGTTGCGATTTTGAGTCCAGTATGACGGTGGCCTAACACAACCGGCCAAATTATTGACTTATGAGTTAAAGACACAACAGCTAGCATTGTTCCACTATCTAATGTCGACTACCCAACGATGTATGAGATATTTATCGAAATTTCAAATTTGCGGAGCTAGACGCATTACAAATACTCGGCACAAAACGGTTGGGTACATAATATTCCAGTGCGGATGTTTCTTAGCATAAAGAAAGAAACCATGATGCATGTATCAGTATGTATATACACAAAATCTTTCGGATACAGATATCCATTTTACGAAGGCACGTGATTTTCAGTGAGTATTAAAGCAATTTAATTTTTTACAGTTTAAGTATACTCATAAAACATACATATTCACACTAATACGTAAAGGCATAGAAAACGTAAAGAGAAACAAACTTAAAACGATGTAGGGAATACTTGCTGCTTAATATGAGCCTAAGTGACAGTAACACTGTCGTAGCTGCTTGCTTCAAAATATCGTTAAGTGCACATGCGCAGCAAATTGCGGTGCATGCGCATTTAACACGTAACGCTAAAAGATTTTTCCCTACGGTTTCCAGAGAAGTTTCACTTCAAAAAGAAGAGTAGTTTGTTAACATGTGTTACTCCAAATTTGTTTTCTTCACTGCAGTGTGTTTGGCAGTAAACAGAAGTTGATTAGAGTAAGGTTAGGTAGCGTATTTCAGTAGTTATACTGTATCTACTGGTAAGGTGACGTATATTTGTCCCCCTGCTGGAGGTCCGCGTGTTTACCTGGCGCTGTGTTTACGGGTCGCTTGCGTGTCGCGGCATAACCATTCTCGCTCGCCGGCCCGCATTAAAAGTGCGCCAGCGAACAGAGGCCGCAGACCTGCGCTGCCTACCCAACGAGGTGAAACTCATTTGGCGCGGCAGCGAGATCAACTCGGATTAACCAGGACACAGACCATTCCTACGCAGCGTCTTGAAGGTGTACAACAGGCACCGAGTACTCTCACAAAATAATCTGTGCAACAACTGAGGATCTAACACTCAGCTCTAAGGCATACTTTGACTCGTCATTACTTGTCTGCTATGTTATCAGTGCAGAAATTGGGGTAAGATGGGATAGCCGAACAAGAAGGAAGCCGATGGCAAATCCAAATTACACTAAACTTCCATAAATTTTGAAAGCCTATTTTACGGCTTGAGCAGCCTCGTAGCTCAGGCGGTAGAGCGTCTGACTACGGTCCCGATGAAGCCGAGGATTTTTCGTCAAAGCTGAACGTCCAGAACCACCCAGCCCACTATCAAATGAGTACCCTTGTGTAAACTCCACGGGAAAATAAATAAAAAGGGTCGAACCGTGTCGATGACCACGGTACGTCCACTCTAGTGCCTACGGTCAGGAAATAGGAATTCGGAGCTCTACCTAAGCTAATCCTACGACTTGAAAGCTGTGAATACCCACTGCCCCTCTTTACCGTATTTTACAGCTTTCTTTAGAGTTTGTTTAGTGAGCTGACTGAAACGACAACGGTGGAATAGATTAAGATACAGTAGGTATTTATTTTAACTATATCAGTATCCCATCTGCCTAGTGCTCCAAGAGCAGTTAATTTTTGTTTATTTATGTAATATTTAACACAGTATGTAAAAGGTGAGGGCGAATATGCACATCAAAAGCTACTTCAGTATTATATCTATAGATCTAATGTTTTTATCAATTCAACAGCACTGCCGTCTCTAAAGACCTTGCTGTTAAGAGACGTTAAGCAGTAAAAAAAACAAACAAAAAAAAACAGCTGTTGTCCTTTTGTAGGCTGGGAGAGGACAGTCAGGAACGATGTGGTGGATTGTCTGTAAGGTGGCTACACAGCCACAATTTACAGAACTGCCCAGACCCGTTTGTGTAATAACTGCCTTGTCCTGCTCGAATTCGATTGACGATTCTCTATTTGCATAAGGGGAGCTAATACAACGAAATAACAAATTTCATTTTAAAAGCGAAAGCATGTAAGCTCCGACAGTGGCATGGTGTCATCGTCTATATTCGGAGTTTCGTAAAGGATTGATCACCTGTACAGTCGCGTGGAAAATCGGCAAATTATGGGTGTGCGGACATGTATGTGATGATGATGAATCTATTCACACTTGTTCACATTTCGGCGATGACTATAACTACAATACGGTTCATACGGTATTCCAACTTGCCTCTGAGGTGGGACAAATCCTGGCAAAACTAATATTTTTTATATACGACTAGCTGATACCCGCAACTTCGTACGCGTGGATTAAGAATTTCGTTGCCAGAATTGAATATATAAAGCTGTTGGTAACGTAGGATTGGTCACAAATAACGCCGAGTAGGCATAATATGACAGGAAAGCCATCATTATATCATTGTATCGTCGAACCTGTCTCATGAAGAGAATCAGTTTCCAACATATTTAAAAACAGAAAAAACAAACGAAGGTGCGGGAATGTGGGAAGGAGGGGGGAGGGAGGGGTTAACTAAGGGCACTTTTATTTCAGCTTTGTCTTATCTTCTTTCTTCAGCATTAGAATCCGATTCTTGGGTTCTAATAACTTTAGCTGCTCGTGCTGTGCTAGAGCTATACTCTAGTCCAGCTTACACCCGCAAGGCAAGGCATGTCATACACTAATATAATGCGCGATAAGCACAGCTTGAGCAACCGACGTAACATTACACACTAACACACACCTCCGTCTCTTTGTCACCATTCGATAAGTTCAAAGAATTTCGTGACTACAACTGTTATTCATGCCGAGAAAAATGTCCTGTCAAATTCCATCAATATTGGTATAGCCATTTAGTCGTCAAAACGTAACAAAAAGACAGAGACTTACTTGCGCGTTTATAGTATTATTAGTGCAGATCACACACACACTGACTGAGATAGTAACAACCCCTGAGGGATCAATATAACCTTAAAAATGTGTACATCTACTGATTTGCTAGACTACTTACGATTTGCCTAGCATTTCACCCCTAAATTTGTGGTAACTATAGTTTAACATGCAATCCGAGCAACAACGGCCCAAGCGTTATTCATACAACCACAAACAATGTTTAATATTTTTGCTTCCACCGGGATTTGAGCCGGAGACTACGCTCCAAACATCAATAAACAAGCGCTTTAACCACTGAGCTACCAGACCGCTATTTTCACTGGTAGTACAGAGACTTACACATCCTATGTGTCTGTCTATCGCCGTTCAATAATTTTCAAAATTGTATGACTACATGTATTATTTACAGAAAAAAGTATGCTATGTCCATCCTAATGCCAAATAGCATCTCCTCGTCAAATTTCACCACGATAGGATTAGCCATTTAGCCCAAGAAACATAACAAACAGACAGAGAGGCAGAGTTGCTTTCGCATTTATAATATTACTATAGATACACAGCACACTTATAAAAATGATAATAAACGAAAACTGGGTTATGTCGTAAGCATAAACACAAATGGTGTGGAATAGACCGTAGCATAAAGAAACCGAAACAAAACGCCATCTACTGGATGGTTAACCAACCTAAATAACCAAGTGTTGTGTCGATAAATTAACACATCGCCATCTGTTAGAAACTTATGGAACCATATTAACAATTTCGTGTGGTCGTAATGACCTGGTGGAAGGGTTTCTATTGGCTGCGCATTCGGCCCCTCTCATAGCCGCTTTAACCTAGACCACGAATCCTGCCAGGTACAGGAGACCAACAGTTTAATGTGGAATCCGAACCACGGTATCGTCCTGGCGTACTTCGCATTACACAGCAAGTTGCGCCGGACGTAAAGGCCGGGTTAAGTGCCTGTGAAAATCACCGCCGAGACGGGGATTCGAACCAGGGGCCTTTAGATCTCCAGTCAGATGCCTTAACCACTGAGCCACCAGACCGCTCAAACTTAGGGAACTTACAAATAATTACAAACCATTGTCCTATGACAACCATTTAGAACATTTAATTTGCAATAGTAAATATTTAGGTCAATAATCGAAATAAAAACTATCTTATTTTTTAAGTTGGACCAAATTACAAGCAGTAAGCAAAATTTCATCAAAATCGGTTAAGTAGTTTCGGAGTTTATCTCAGACAAACACTGTGACGCGAAGTTTTTATACATTTAAGATTATTATATGAGAAATTTTAATATTTTGCTTTTTTGTTTATAGTTCGAGTAAAGTATCAGGATTCCTGCAGGTTTTTCCAAAGAAAAACTGTTTGTTTTGTTTGTTTAAACTCTTTTTATGCCACACATCATCCTAACGGATGTGTTGAGTACGAAGTGTATTTCGTACACATTCTAAGATACAAAAACAAAGGAGTAGATCAGGTATATTTTGTACAGTAAACTGTTAAAATTAATTTCTCCTGAGCCTCCAAAATGCCTCTCACGTAAAACCAGTGTAGATATGTAAATAACGCTTACAAGAATTCGTCGGTTTTCAGGGTCTTCAAACTGTGTTACTTACACAGTACTCTGGTATCTTAGTTATGGTTTAATGTTTAACGAAACGGTAGGAGAAGGGAACAATTTTCTAAAATTTCAATTCGTATCTGACCAGGACAAGTACACTATTATGCAGTTTCTTAATTTTATTTTTTCTTTCACTGTAGAAAAAAATAACTTAAATTTGTTCATCTTGAGGACAGCTATAAGATTGATGCTACCATCTCCTGCTAAGCACTCATTTTTTCTTAGTAAAAACCGTAGACGACTAACAATTCCACAGGTCATGTTATCTTCACCTGGCCAACCTGTCACTGGCGACTGTTGGCTAGCCAATCTTGGTCTCACCCACTGACTTAGCGTGCGGTCATCCAGACTGTTATGACCTCCTTGGAGAGGTGGGTGCTTATTTCTGAGTACCACAATTCGTGCATCGCATGCGAGCCAGTTGTTAACGGAATTCAGCTATACGTCTTAGCGACGATATTTTCGTCTATTCCGACAGTTACAAAAATGCTACTACAGAGTTAAAAAGTGAGAGTAATTTTCAGTTCCTTGTGCTTGTGAAACGCTCTACGTCTTCTCTGATATTATAAATGAGAGTAACTCTCTCTGTTTGTTTGTTACGTTTTTACGACTAAACGGCTAAACCGATCTTGATGAAATTTGGCAAGGAAACATTATGTATCATTGGAAAGTACATAAGAAATTTTTTGGGGACAAATAATGTATTTTTTCATGAAATTGAGAAAACGGTGGCAGACAGACGGATAGCGTGTGTAAATCTGTGTAATGTCATATCTGTCACTCAGGCTTTGTTTCTATCGCAGTCATTTTTTTGTATGATATGTTCATACATTTCATATACAGACACAACTTCTTATGTAGATACGGACTTGTGCTTCACCAAACTATTATTTTGTGTTTGATTTGCCTCGTAGGTGTAAATCAGACCTAGGGCGTTGCTTTAGCAGAGCATGAACAGCTAGAGTTATTAAAACCCATGAATCTGACTCTCATGCTGAAAAAATAAGTGTTTTCCCATGGGCAGTAATATGTAGCTGCTCACGGGTTTCCTACCCCCAAAGGCTGTATATGTTAGCAAAGGACAACAAAACCAAAAACGTTGTTTATAAGTAGGTACTGATATAAGATATTCACAGAAAGTAACATAATTTTAATCCACAAATAAAAATCTACATGAGGAACTGTGGCAGGTAGTATCCCACAGTTAATTCCGCCCCCCCCCCTCCCTTAGTTTTTGTAAAAGATATGTTGTAAATTGGCTCTCTTCATGAGAAGGTTCAATGGTATAAACGTACGGTGATGGCTTCTTCGTCATATTATCCCGCCTTCGTGCCTTTTGGGACGCCTTTTACGTAACTTACATCTTTTTAAGTCTAATTCTAATCCAATTCCACAAATAAAATACTACGTCCAGGCGTACGAATTTGCGGGTAGAAGCGAGGTACCCATAAAATAAATATGATATCTGTGTATGTTATAAATCTAAATATTGCTGCCAATTATGTGCCCCTGCGACCCTACACCAGCTCGCCTCTTGAGCTTAATCTGGATGAATGAAAATAAAACAACAACAACATTCTCTGTAACTGTGGCAGTAAATTATGTAAGGAAATTAACATAATACTTTGTTACGTGCGAAATGAATGAATGTAAGAGAAGCTACATAAACTCGTATTTTAAGCAACCACTTCTGTGGAGAAGAGAATAACTGTTCAAATTTATAAAGGGACAGCTAACGTGATACGTATGGTATAAAGTGTACGATATCTTATTAATAATTGTTTCCTCTTGTAATTTCGCTGGAAAACATGATAATATATTTTGCAAGTCACTGTTAATTATTCTTTCAGGTTGCCATCACAATTGCGATGCAAACTTGAATCCTGCGGTACGACGGTCAGGTGTATTTTTTTTTTTTTTTGCTTGTCTACGTAAGCGGCATTGTTTTGCGTACCGGGCCCTCGTCGTTTAGATTTGCGAAGCGTACGATAGACTGGCAATGTTTTCCGTTTTCAGTGAGCAGTATATCTTTATAATTTAATAAGTTTTCCACTTCATCATAGTATTCAGTTTGGTGCTGTAAATCAATATTGGAGAAATTTCACCAGTATGCCATTGACCAGTAACTGACTCTCGAACACATTCTCTCGGACACCAGAACGCAGCATTAGCCGCAAAAAGTTAAAGGAAAGTCCGTTTTGCTTCTGCCGATTTTTTCAACATGACCTTCGGGACGACCGCTATGGATCGAGATTCTTGTTCGACCAGATGCATTAGGTGGTATTGATTAAATGTTGTATGTTTCTTGTGTTGTCCCTGGCTTTAAATGTAATCAACACTTTGAAATGAATAGTACACGCATGATCATAATACTGCTTAACGGACTGGAGTTGGCAGTATGGCTTAAACGACCAAATGTCACTATATTATAGTACATATTATTTCTATACGGTTTTTTGTTGTTGTAACAACCCAATATCTCCTTTGATAACAAACCAAAATGTATGAATGAGGTATCGTTTTAAAGCTTAACATCTCTACTTTGATCATATCATATTTAAGAAAAGATTTTTTCGGAATTCAACCCTTAAAGGGCAAAAATGTTAATATTCCTAAAATACGATTTTTTTTTTGTACCACAAACCATTTATCTCCCTACATTCCTAACTGAAATCGATAAATGAAGGATCATTTTAAAGATTAAGATCTCCGCTTTGGTTACATCATATATTAAGACAGAATTTTTCGGAATTCGTTAATTAAAGGGCAAAAGTATCAATTTTTCTGCAACGTGTCTTTTTTTTTTTGCCACGAGCCATTTATCCCCTTGATATTTTACCGATATAGATAAGTGAGGGATCATTTTAAAGATTAAGGTCTCCGCCGTGGTAACATTATATCTTAAGAAAACAATTTTTTGTAATTCGACCCTTAGAGAACAAAATTATCAATATTTCCGCAACGTATTTTTTTTTTATGATGTGCCATTTATCTTCCTCCATATCTAATCGGAATCGAAAAATGAGGCATTATTTTAGAGATTAAGGTCTCTGCTTCGGTTAAATCATATTTTAAGAAAGGAATTTATCTGAATTCGTCCCTTAAAGGGCAAAAGTATCAATTTTGCAACACCGCATTTTTGTGTCACGAGCCTTTTATCTCCCTTGATATCTAACCGATATAGATAAATGAGGTATCATTTTAAAGATTAAGGTCTCCGCCGTGGTCACATCACAGTTTAGCAAAGGAATTTTTCGAAATTCAACCCATAAAAGGTAAAATTATCATTATTTCCGTAACGTATTTTTTTTTTATCATGTGTCATATATCTTCCTTGATATCTAACCAAAATAGGTAAATGAGAATGCTGCTTTTGTCACATACTTTCTTAAGAGGAATTTTTTTTTGAATTTGATCCTTAAAGGGCAAAAGTAATAACTGTGAAAGTCGCGCGTATGAGACTGTTCACAGCCTAGCTCTATATAGCAGTAGCACATATCACAGAGATATTAATAAACTGCTTCAATGGCGCCGACTTTTGTAATGTACCTATTACACTAAACAAATAAACAATTGAAACAAATGAAGTGGTTCTTCCTTCATCCTATTACAAACACCCAACTTTACTATTCATTGTATTCGCGAAATTTTCGCACGGGTCATATCGTTATTATTATTATTATTATTTTTAAACTGCAGACTCCGTGAAGGGTGACTCGGTGTAGTGTGTATGGCGGGCGCTTGCTTTTGGAGGATTAGTTTCCGTCCCGAGACGCTGGCAGCGTAGCCTGCAAACGTCCGCCGGAATACGCCAATTAAAAGTTTACCACACCCTGCGGCCTTCGCTTTAATAAGCTCACTGCTCTCTGGGTGACTGGCATCAGCCCTACAACCGGTAGGGAGGTTCTTGGCATCAAGTAGTGACGGTTACTTGCCCGTTAGTTTTCTCAGAAAATGTGAAAACCATTCTTTAAGTTGTATCTGGCTTAAGTAAGGGGAGCAGTATGTAAGGTTTACCTCATTGGATACAGTGCTATCGTAAAATTTTCTTCTTTAGTAGCTCTGGTATTCATAAACAGTCACAGAAAATCCGTAAGCACTGAAAGAAAAAGTAACGAATAGTAATACATTGTAAATTAGGAGCGTATATCGTATGATTTCGACACAAACTTTAATACAACACAACGGAACAAGAATAAAGTTTCAAATACATTTGCATGATTTCCATTTTCTTGTTTTGGATTAAGGCACACCTTATTGTTTTCTTTCGATTCTCTAGTAGTGGATAGAAATATAATTTTGTTTATTTTACTTTGCCGGAAACAATGAATGAAACTGTGAACAGTCTACTTCTTAAACAATTGTTAATGTTGTTAGTATAATTATTACTAGTTGATTATTCCACTGTTCCAATTTGTTTCCGGCAACATTTATTGACGTTAAATTACGTCTGACTGCGACGAATACCTGACGGAGTGTTTCAACGCAGAAAGAAAAACTAGGACGGTGTTTTTTTGTTTTTGTTTCTTTACATACGGCTTTACGCTCCCTCGAGGTCATTAGAAGCGTGAAAGTACCGGGGGGGGGGGGAATGAATGGAGAACACGAAGGAATTCGGCATGGCTTTTTGAAGGAAGCATCCCGGCATTTGCCGGTAGTGATTTGGGGAAACCATCAAAACGCAAGTGGATACCCGGACGGAGATTCGAACCCACGTTCTCCCGAATACGAGGTCTCAACGTTACCGTTCACCCACCACGCTCGGTCGGGAATGGTGGAGAATTTACCACAGAGACCCTTAATATTCTTTCTAAAAGACATAGGAATCATTTAGAGCGGCAAAAACCTAAAGAAGAGTGGCGAGCGACGTTTAGCTACGTACACAGGAGCATTAAGTGCGGTAGCAAATAGCGGGGATTGCATTATCGCCGAATTTGGCTTCGGAACACGTTTCTTTGGAAAAACTTTTGAGTATGTGTGTGTGTTTTTTTTTTTAAACCAGAAGCTGAGAAACCCCAACAGATTTGTTCAAGTGTCTAATCCAATCGCCTTATGATTCCTGTTGTAAGGCTGTTCGTTGATTTGTGATAAATTATGTCCTGGTGGTATTACTCAACACGACGTGTATTTCAGTCTTAATTAAATGTTCGTAAGATTACAGGTTTGATACCGTCAGGTCGCCAGTGGGGATTCCACAACTAATACTAATAATTCATAGTCACTCACAAATTCAATCACGTAAACAGTTAGCAGTAGCAGTTAGCGGGAATTGCCAACACATAAATCACATAAAAGTTTACATTCAGAACACACATTTATTGTCTGAATAAGCAGAAGAAATACGTCGCCGAAGTAACCACCAGTTACAAAGACTCGTGCTATCGGAACTTCTTTACCAAAGCGTGCAAGATTCGAACCGAGTAGGTACAAGTAGCATGTGGTGCCACTATCACAATAGTTTATCCGAAACACTGTTCTTGTCCTCATACACCGACACTCCAAATGCTTCTTCAAATCACCGTACAAGTTAATGGAATAGTTATAAGCACTTTTTATAATATTCGTCCTCGCGGCATCGTTCTCAACAGTCGACCACTTTCGACATTCGCTTCCCGCGCTCCCCTCGCATACTATACTTCTCTGCCATCTTGCTCTTACTGCCAAAGATAATCTCTCGCAGACACTACTCTCGAATCGCGTCGGTTCGATTGCATCGTTACACCCCCCTCGTTGGCTTTAAGGCGTAAGATACGGTTGACAAACGCGTATCCTTTCGCCGGACCCAACCTTACTGACATTTGAGATTTTCAAACCCTAAACAAATCTGGTGGTACTCGACTAATTCATTTACAAAAATGGGTACATCATTAGAACAAAACATCAGACCAAATACAACATCGAAGAAAACATCAAATACAAAAGTTAAACCTCACCAAAACACACCAGTCTCCTTGAGTATACACAATATGAATATATGACAATAAACACAAATGAAAACAAACTTGAAAATTATAGTCATTCAGTTTCCTCCGTAAACACCGTGCAGTCCCTTTCTTTCTCACAAACCACAGGATACATTGATTACAATTCCCTGCCTCGGGGCCACACTCCTATGATTCACAAACTAACAGTACTGAAATCATTCTTCCACTCGAAGCCAGTCAAATCAGTAGGAGAATCCTCCCCATGCTTACATTACCCTTTTTTGAACCCTTCTTTATTTTGAGAAAGAAGTAAGTTAAATGACACCAACTAAGTCATGCCATATAGACAACACTAATCCGAAAATGTGCAAATGCGGGAAGCATGGTGGCACCAGGAGGCGAGCCCTTTTACTCTATTGTTTGACTCCCCCCACCACCTTGTGTTTCCGCACTCGTAACCAACTATTCGCAAGAACCCACACCATGAAAGCATTTACTACCGATACTCCCGCACACAAAATCCCTACACCTATCTGATCTAGTGACACTTATTCTAGACATCCCTTCATAATGTAACTCAAAACATTTATTGCTTAACCTATATCAAACATCCTCGTGACCTATCTCAACCAAAGGAAAACACCTAGTGAAAAAATACTAACCTAAGCAAGCTTATAAGATACCAGACTTTTAAGAAAGAACTCAAGGTTTATACTAAACACTTATATTGAAAGTGTGCTTCAAACTTAAACCTATGCAAATCAAAATTTTTCCAACATAAATTATTTACAAGAAAAAACTAAAAATGTAGTGCATAATAATATAAATCCCTAACGCTAAAATAAGAATGGTTGTATTTGAATTTCAGTATGTTGAGACCCTCATGAAACAAGTCCAGTTTACTTTTGGACCAGAATGAGATTACTTCTTTTTTCTTAACATACACTCCCGGTTCTTCCCTCCTAACCTTCCTTTTCTTTCTACGTTTCCTTTTTTTCATTGTGGCATCACACTTTACAAAAGGCTCAAGTGTAATGTTGGAGAATGAAATCTTTCATTAAAATATTTGAAAACACTGTAGTATGACCATCTGTGTTAGCACTAAAGAACTGTTCAACGTGTACAAATCGCTTTCCACTAATGGTAATTTCATTTTCCACTGCTTTAGTAATGTGGTGTGAAGAGAAAATGCGGTCTGTCCCGCAAGGAAACATCAAATTATGTATGTGTTTTGCCAACTTAGTGACAAAAGTGAGTTTACGATGTTTAAAGATAGCTTTGGCCATAGGCAGTTTGCTCTTCGCAATAGAAATTGTATTAATATTACCTACATGAACACCTGTGTCGGGGCAATGACCTCCTGAAATTAATTGAACACTATCAGGCTTAACTTGAGCACCAGGATGGGAGTTAACAGGCAAAATATCATGCGAAACAGGAATTGTTTCCTGGGCCAAAACAATGTTCTTATCGGTTACTGGTACTAGAAGTCCCATTTGTGAATCATCAGAGGATTGTAAATTATTCTGAAGATCAAGGTTACCTAATTTCAAGTTATTCTGAGACTCAAACTTAAAACTTGATTGCAAGTTATTATTAAATGAATCCGTCTTGGCTCCCAAATCAGACCGCAGGTCACTGATACTTGATTGCAAACTATTAAAACTTGATTCCATCTTTGATTGTAAAGACTTATTAATAGTATGCAACTTTGATTGCAAAGAATTATTAATATTATGCAACTTTGATTGCAAAGAATTAAAATTTGATTGCAAAGAATTATTAATAACATGCAACTCCCCTTGAAAGTTAGACCGCAAGTCATTAGTATTTGAATCCATCTTTGCTATCAAGGACTTTAAGTATTCAATCACAGTAGACAGTGACACCTCTGGTTCCACAGAAGTGGACGTCAACTGATCGGTGTGCCCATCACAAGTATCATCCAAAGGCTCGCGGTTTGGTACCACCAGCCCCCCATCATTCACATCACTCTCAGACGCCATGGCACAATTCAACATTAACTACAATTTACCAAATTACTCTTGCAAGAAACTAGGACCACAAAATACTTTAGTCACTAATACTTCCCTCTTAGCTTTAGTATCAAAGTTCCCGAAATTACTTTACTCAAAAAAAACACTCGGAACTGGTTGACACTTTATAACCAAAGCATTACCAAATAATTAGTTGATGCCAGTCTCATTAAAATTAAATTTTCCACTCATGTGGTTCCTTGAAATTTAAGAGAAGTCGAAAGAAACAAAAAAATTACCCCAGGTAGTCCACAGGGAAATTAAAAAAATCGCGTTAACACGAAAACTAACTACTGGTTCAAACTGACAAGTTTCTATTTTAAACAAATTGCTTGGGGATTTTCCCACTCATTTAACTATTAAAATTGAATAAAGGTCGAAAGAAATTTATTTCGACCTGTTCACATGAAATTAACAAATTCTGTTTGAAAACGAAAAACTACTCCTGTCAGTTTGTGAACCTTACATAAAAATTGAAATTTGCACTTCCCTTTCGTCGTATCACAGCTGCTGTCTGCTATTCTGCCGACCGCTGCGTGCCGCGCTGCCGTGTTGTCTGCGACGTTCCACTACCGCCGCAGCTAAGAAGTACCGCGCCGCCGAGTTGTCGTAGTTGCTCGTTCAGCGTCTGTCGAAGTACTGCGCAGCTCGGCTATCGTCGTGTATGCTCGGGTTCCGTCGTTACTATAATGCCGCGCTCACGTCTCGTTGAAATCAGTCCATTATCGCCGATTGTTGTTATTCAAACTACTCACATTTTCCTACTCGGTTTTTACAGCATAAAATCCACTTCGGTGTTGACTAATGTCATTTACTACCTCCGTTTTCACTTATGCCGTCCTGTCACGGGAAAGCCATGTAAGGCAGCTCGTTGATTTGTGATAAATTATGTCCTGGTGGTACTACTCAACACGACGTGTATTTCAGTCTTAATTAAATGTTCGTAAGATTACAGGTTTGATACCGTCAGGTCGCCAGTGGGGATTCCACAACTAATACTAATAATTCATAGTCACTCACAAATTCAATCACGTAAACAGTTAGCAGTAGCAGTTAGCGGGAATTGCCAACACATAAATCACATAAAAGTTTACATTCAGAACACACATTTATTGTCTGAATAAGCAGAAGAAATACGTCGCCGAAGTAACCACCAGTTACAAAGACTCGTGCTATCGGAACTTCTTTACCAAAGCGTGCAAGATTCGAACCGAGTAGGTACAAGTAGCATGTGGTGCCACTATCACAATAGTTTATCCGAAACACTGTTCTTGTCCTCATACACCGACACTCCAAATGCTTCTTCAAATCACCGTACAAGTTAATGGAATAGTTATAAGCACTTTTTATAATATTCGTCCTCGCGGCATCGTTCTCAACAGTCGACCACTTTCGACATTCGCTTCCCGCGCTCCCCTCGCATACTATACTTCTCTGCCATCTTGCTCTTACTGCCAAAGATAATCTCTCGCAGACACTACTCTCGAATCGCGTCGGTTCGATTGCATCGTTACACTGTGTTCGGTTACAAATGTTTATTTTCTGCCTGGGGTAATTGGGGAAGCTAGTTTTCCCCCACGTTGCGGGGTTGGTCAAGTTCTAAACCCGGAAGAGCTGTTTGATCAAGGAGGAGATTGAAAATTATTTCGGTGGGACAAACATCTTACAGACAGCTGGACGAGATGCTATCATTGCCAACAGTACAGTGGCATCATGCCCGGCGACACTATACTCCAGCAAGGTATCAGCTATCCTCACAGCGGGAGAACAACCTTCTTTAGACGCATGCGGCTGTATACTGCTAGAGCCATCTGACTTGTGTCTTGGCTAATCAATTTCTACGATTTCGTAAAACGTCGATCTATGATTGTCAACAGCAATCAACCAGACCTCAGCTAACCTTGTTGGATGAATGTAAACTCCATTGTAATGCTGTTAAATTCAATTCAAACTGACTGTGATTTGTAAAAATTTGACGTCATTCAAATTAATAAAACCCTTCGTTCTGACGCTTTCGAGATCACTGAGATGTATTATATTAATTACGTATTCATTCATTCATAATTACAGCCCAGTAATTTTAAGCCCTGAAAATTGTAAAGCAAATAACAGCTATCTTTAATATTAATACCAACTATGAACAATAACGTTTGCATTTTGCAAATACGTTTCAGTGCGTCTAATTGTTTCTTAGAGCAGGTGAAATGACTTTTGTTAAACGTATCGTTAGATACATTTTAATTAACCACACACTAATTTTGAATAATTAGACGTGATGATACAATGGTTCATTTAGTTCACTAACTACTTATCTCTACGAAATTTTCCATCTGACTGACCATATTTCGGTTCTTACTGGTAGCTTTCAGAGCTCTGGAATTATCAAAACACGTATTTATCACACGCATTTTGGAAGATTCCTAGTTAGATTTAGCTCCGACACTCAGTACTTGAGTTTCGTTTGTTTCGAGAAACCAACTGACAAATTGGTTTACGCAGCGACCGACACCTATTTCCTCAGGAATTATTATTATTATTTTTTTAAAAAAAGACTGTTATCATCACGAAATCGATGAAACTATAGTCAAAAATTATCTTAATACACCAGTAATACATGATAACAACATTTAATTTTTAGGGATCCGTAGTCGTAATGACTAACCTCTTAATTTCGTTATGTCGAACTTATAATTGCACCGACTATGCATAAACTATGATGACAATTCTTAGGAACATTTTATTTGTTGATCGAAGAAAATAGATCCGTAAAAAATACTAAAAAATTGACTCATCAGTCCTTAGCAAAGCATTTTCTTCCGCCCACACACTTTCACCGAATACGGTTTGCTGCGAACATATGAACAAGTCCAGCTGTCTCTAGCCATGCTGCTCTACCTTCAGTTCCATTCTTTACTATACATTGCCATTGCTTCATTTTACCCGTATCTACTATATAATTTCGTAAGGTCACTAATTCACTCACCTCGATAGCTATTGGCTGGAGAACGGTGTCACGTGTCAGCCTTCGCTCAGAAAACAGCGACCAGAGATATCATTAGAAGAAAATCGTGGTTATATCCACAATTTAATATCTAAGCAACTGCTACCAAATTAATTGCCATAATACATTCATTAAGTTTGCTTTTAGTAGCGTTTCATAGTTAAAAAAATGATAAATTTTGCGGTTGAAAAAACGTGGATCGGCTTTTCAGTAATATGTTGCTAATAAAAGCAACTTAAAAAAAAAACTTTAAAAAAATTAAAGTACTCATGGTCTCTGCTGTAATCACTAATGGCAATTGTCATTCCGGCTTAGGATAAATTTAAATTTAATTAAAACTTTCATTAATGTTGTTGCTTGACCAAAGTTTATGCATTACGGTTTATTTGATTTTTAGGTATTTTACTGACTACTTTCGTTAATGGTCTTTATTCATACCGAGCGTGGTGGTGTAACGGATAGCGTTCTGGCCTCGCATTCGGGAGGACGGTGGTTCGAATCCCCGTCCGGGCATCCAGATTTGGGTTTTCCATGGTTTCCCAGATCACTCCAGGCAAATGCCGGGATGCTTCCTTAAAAAGGCCATGGCCGAATTCCTTCCCATTCCTTGCCCCCCCCCCCCCCATCCTTTCCCGTCTCTAAAGACCTCGCTGTTGAGAGACGTAAAACAGTTAAAAAAAAAACTTTATTCATGTTCGCTGTACGTGAGTTATTAAGTTATTTTAAGTGGACATCAAACCAAATATATTACCGAATCAACTATTCCGGCAATTCATTGCTTCGGAGTTGCTCAACTGTTTAATAATATGGAATGTGTATTAAGTTATCTGGTCGTCACAGATACTATGACCAATGATTACATTAGTGTTTGCCCAGTATCAATAAAAAACAACGTGATGCTTTCGAAGCAAACAGGAATTTTTTAAATTTTACAGAGTGAATTTAAAGGATCAAATACAAGTCAACTTTATATTTAAGCAAGTTCGAGTCTATGAACTTTGAAACAATTATACGATTGCGTGGTGGTCCCTGTTCGGGTTTAATACCTACCTCTATTAATACTTCTGAGTTCTACAAGCTCAAGAGATTTTATTCACCCTGAAACACAGGTCAAGTTTATATTTGGCCAAATCAGGGCAACCTGTCATAATCTTTCGTCCTGAAAACTGGAACTATTCTAGACCCGTGATGATACGCAAAGACGGTCACGGGCTTACGCTAGTGTTTATAATACATCTTCTGACTCACAAACCAGCCAACATCAAAAAATTATTTTGCTCAACAGCTTACAGTATCCAAAACACAAACAGTACACCGTACATTTGCAATTAAGTCGAGAAGCTCTGACTCAAATGCAATCAACTTAACTAGCAAGCATACAACAATATGTCGTAGCATCACATATTTTACACTCATTATCATGGAAATGAACGTTACAACAGGTATTAAATAATGTAATCGTCGATGTTGTAAAATGTTTATGTGTAACTGACTATTGCGCATGATATTTTTCAATCATATGAAAAATATGAAAAAGGTTTAACATGATGTCATTTAAAAACTAGAATTAAAGATTTTTTTTGATGAAATAAGTTGGAAAATGTCTGGCCCGCGTAACTTACGGGTTCATAGTTTTTTTTGTTATTATTATGCTCCTTTTTTACGAACACACAGCACTGCATTCGAATTTGTGAATCCATAAGATGCTGATCATACCTCAACGATTTAGAACAAGACTTTTTTAAAAAATTGTGCAAGATTTATACAAAAAACTCAGTTGCTACATAAACGTTCGTAATTACATTATTTATCAACCAAGATCAACAGTCAAATAATCACAGAAATACACTACATTGATTGCGTATTTGATACCTGTTCAACGATGGCACACTGTATCGAATACGTGAATTTTTTTTTTATACATGCTGTACCGCGAGGTATAATGATTTTCATCCAGCTGTTGCATGTCATGTGACTAAGCGTGGTGGATGAGCGGTGACGCTCTGGCCTCACATTTGGGAGGACACGGGTTTGAATCCCCGTTCAAACATTCAGCTTTAAGTTCCTCATGGTTTCCACAAATCACTCCAGACAATGCCAGGATGGTTCCTTCAAAAGGATATGGCTGAATTCCTTCCCGGTCCTTCCTCACCTCTAATGACCTCGACGTCGACGACTCTTGAAGCAAAAAAAAGTTATATGGGAAGGTATCATATTTTTTTTGGATCTGTTTAGTGGCGTCAATACAAAATATCTTGTAAAATTTAATTACAAACGAAGCAAAGCCGGCAGAATTTTTATACTGTTTGAAACTTATGTTTGTAGAATTCGGCGCATTTATATTCACTTTACTTAATTGTAATTGATTTCTGTTTATTTAACCCTGATTCTTAGTAAGGTTGCCAAAAGCTTGGGTGCTTTTATTTTTCGAATTTTTCACAGTACTGCAGGTAGTACTAATGTTTACATCGAATACATAAATGATAAGTTACGTTAAGAAAACACAGTCCATTCTTGTTCTCATATTTTTTGAAGAATGTATGTACTACGAAATACTAATTTTTTCATTATTTTATTAATAGAATGAGCACAAAAAGTCGTATTCTAATTTGGTGTTACGTAGAATCAGTCACTTCCCTCCGCAGAGCAGTAGCAACAGCAACTGCAATTCTAACATTTTTTTTTTTCAGATATCAATCTTTAAGCGACATGTAAGTGTTGTGGCCCTTTAGATCAGTTGTGGAGCAGAAGGCGACGCGATGGTAAGGCTACAGGTCTCCGCGTGGCTGGGCACGTGGCCGCTTTTTCCAGACAACTTCTTCCGAATGAGTTAGGTTCGCAGTAGCCGCTGCAAGAAGCGCTGGTGAATATTTCATCACGCCGTAGACTGCATAATGTACGTGCCATACGCTTCCACATATATAATAAATCTTGGGCTATCTTGGCGAGTGGAAGGCTCCAAAAATGCGCCTACACGCTCCAAGGATCTCTGAGCGAAACATTTTCCTAACTCCCAGCCTATTTTTATTTTTACACGATACAGATGAATCGCAGAATTCGTATAACTTTTCTGGCTTTTGGAGGATCTCCAGGTTATTAAAATTTTTGGTAAAATATCTACCTGTGATGTATTTTGTTAGAAATATACTTCTAATGCTAAAATCGTTATTTTACAACAAATACTATGCGTTGGTACTTCTTTGGGTGGGTTTCTTACAAGGGAAGACGTTGAAAATTTCTTTTTAAGAGTTCTATAAATGTTTATATTTTGTTATTTATATAATAACTCTGTTGATTAACTGTTAAATGTACACTATATTTGACAGTAACGTCCGAGATAGAGACAGAATCAGATAGGAATTCTGCATTAGAGATTTACGGTAGGCTATTGCTAATTAAAACGGCGGCTACGGGAGATACTAAAGCATGGAGGGACTACGATGAAATGCTGAAAATGAACTTTTGTATACGCAGCCCTGTTAGTATCACCACAATTCTAGGAAGCAATCAGATGTAAGCACTGCGCAGTGAAATCTCTTCGCGAATGACGTTGTTTTATTTGTGAACGTGTCGTGAAACCACTGACTTGATCTGGGTTATTTGTCCGTCGGAGTCAATTCTAAGATTGAAAATGTTAACGCATTGTGGTGATTTATAGAGTATCATACAATTTCTCCAAACCTTCAGTGTAATAATTTCATGGCAACTGCCGCTGATGACTGGATGAAATCTCTGAGGCTCGGCAACCTTTGGCGAGTCTTAGTTATACTGCCTGCCACAACACCACTGTTTTCCTAACCAGGAAATTCCAGATAAATAATTGTATTTGATATTATTTGATCTTATATTGAACGGTCTGGCGACCCAGTGGGAAAGTGTCTGACAGGAGATCGAAGTTTCTTGGGTCGAATCTCGGTCGACAGATGAAGTATCGGATTTTTGGAAGCGTGCACGCTTAAAAGGCCTCTGGTTGCCAGGTGACGTCAGTCTCGTGCTTCGGGATCAATCAGTGCATAGGTGGTGGAGCATTGAAGGACCTGGTGGGGCGCCGGAAGATGGAACCAAAGGCAAGCTTCGAAACGTCGCCCTACATTGATGCGCTATCCCGGTGGAAAGCTCGAGAAGATTTTACGCAGCCAAGTATAAATTTCAAATAAATGACTACATTCAATTTTAGTTGGTACTTAACTAGTTAAAAGATGCCAGTTAAGAGGCAATTGTCTGTTCTGGAACTAACCTTGTAAAAATAAGAATAGTGGATATAAAAAATTATAATGCGAGGCAGATATTAAAAACATTACAATGCGACGTTCGTTTAAATTTACGTGTTTGTTACGTTTCGTTTATTTACGACCACTAGATGCAGAAACTCATGTAAGGAGAAGATGATCCGATGTTCCATGCAGCAGTTACTAAAACCAAGTAACAATATAAACTAGATTTTTTTTTTTTTTTTTTTTTTTTTTTTTTTTTTTTTTTTTGACAGTACGTACGAAAGAGGAAAGTTTATTAAAAACTCAGAGAAAGTTTACGCGAAAGGTAGGTGATCACGAAATACATCGATCAAATAGATAATAGTTATTCATTATTGAAATTATACTTTACTTAGAAACTTTTAATAACAATAAAATTTTCCGTCATTTAAAATCAAATGCAGTTATTTAAAAACATCATAGGTAAATATTCTGAGAATTTAATCAGAGAAAGTTTACTCACTTCACGAAAAATACCAATAAAAATTATAATATCATCATCAGACATTTCCGCTTTTGCGGGTCATCCTGCACATCCTGTTCCAAGAAAAATATAATAATTAATCGTTATTAATTTTTCCTTAGAAACGTTTTAAGAAGAAATTCCTACTATCATATAGGTAATATTCATAATTTTTAATGCGTGTTTAAACCCAAAACAGGATGGCCCGACCAGGATTCGAACCCGCGTCCTACCGAATGCGACGCCAGAGTCTTACCGCTCACCCACCACGCTCGGTTGGTGTGATTGCTGAGTGTTACTCAAGGGAATAGTGTGGGTGTCATGGTGATACGTCACTTCAGCAGATCCTACAGGTCAATAAGAAATTGGTCTGATGGTTTAAAATATAGCATTAATAGAATTTTGTTGCATTAATCGCAGGTAAGCTACTTAACAAACGAATTACACGAAATATGTGATTCTTTGCTCTTCTCGTTATCTCGACCACAATTTTAGTTTATTTATTGATGCAACGCAACGTATCTTCCCTGGTTATTGTGGTAATGAGTAAGTTAAAATGACCACTGCAACAGAAAAATATTTATCTTTGCTACCGTGTATCTTACATCTGCAATGTTTGTGTTGTCCGATGGTTGACCATGTTGTCGACATATAGCGTAGCAGTTTTGCATTTGCTCTTAAATGATTGGGACCCGGTATTGTTTAGTTCATTCTGCTTCATTCCGCCAGTTCGGACCGTATCAGTGCTTAACTTAATCTAGAAATAGAAAGGATTATGCGAGAACGTTCTAGAAATTGAATTTTTTACCGTGCTTTGGGTCTCTTTGAAAGTTGACTACGCTTTCGAGCATGGGGCAACACTATCACAGCCTGGAAACGTTTCGTAACTGCACTCAAACCACATTTCTTTATTACATACAGCTTACACTACATTCTCTCAACAAACTCCACTTAACTAGATAATCACTTTATTTGGTTCAGTATACTTCAGCAAACACTTCGAAATAAATTTTCGCAACAATTTCTGTAAACATAGTAAACATGGTGACAGCAGTAATTACGCTCAAAGTTCCAATCGCAACTTCGAATAAGTTTTTTTGTTTTTTGTTACCAGCTTAACATCTCGTCGACATTGAGGTCATTAGAGGCAGGATAGGGTTGGGGGCATGGAACCGGAAGTGATCTGGCCATAGTCTTTTGGAGGAACCATCCCGGCATCCGCTTGGAGAGACTTGGGTAAACCATGGAAAACCCAAATCTTGATGGCCGGACGGTTATTCGAACCCGCGTCCTCCCGAATGCGACGCCAGTGCGTTATGCAGAACAACCGCGCTCGGTTTCGAATAAGTCCTCGCACCAATCGGGGAGTGATTTTGAGGTCCGCCGAGCTAATTGCAGTAACATTCTAAAACATATGTTCAAAAAAATAAAATATGTTTTATCTGTTTTAAGGAATCAATCATAATGTGAAAATGTATTGCGAGAGCCCAGATTGGTGGCAAAACATCCAAACCTCGTATAGAGAAAGTCGAGGGCTGCTGGCATAGTCGGGATAGAGGAAGATCATTCGTTGATGAGATGACATCGCGAACGTCTGACGGCCAACATTCATCAGTTATCATCAGAGGCGGAAAAACTTTATCATCAGCTGTATACATAACAAGCGGAGAGCGTCTCAGCTACCTTAAATGTTTTTGAATAAAAATCCGTCTTGTAACAACTGTTTTTATTATTAACTTTCATCTACCAGACGCGTTTCGCCCTTCTGGAGTAGGGCATCGTCAGTGGTAAAAATTGTGGCGGCTAGCACATGTCAGTCCGGAAAAGCAACTTCCGCCTTCTTCTGGACCGTTGTTTTTTCCTACAGCTTAGTATTATTTCCTTTAATATTGCTCACTTAACTCTATTTATATAATTTGCTGTTAAATTGCACTTTTAACTACACAAAACTAGTTCCGGACTGACATGTGCTAGCCGCCATAAATTTTACCACTGACGATGCCCCTCTCCAGAAGGGCGAAACGCATCTGGTAGATGAAAGTTAATAATAAAAACAGTTGTTACAATACGGATTTTTATTCAAAAACATTTATGCAACAACTGCGGAACATGGTTAACAACAAAGTTAATGTCAGTTACCTTAGCCTGACGAGAATACAAAACATTGCTGACGATATGTGAACGGCATAATGGGCAAACAACACTGCCGAACTACGAAGACTCAGGGTAAGGACGTCATCGTATAAAAGTCCAGGCAGCAGAATACATCACCTGTAAGTGACCCAGTGACGAAAACTGACTACAGTGCTTATATTTCTGTTCTACTTACAACACGAAATTTCAATCAATGGAAGTAATCTTCTATTGATTTTTTTTTTAAAGAACTATAAGAAATCCTGAGCAATTCATTTGACTGAGTTGTGACAGTTCAAAACATTGTTATTGGTGCTTAGTAAAGCTAGGAAAATATCATCATTACTCAGCAGAGCTAAGAGAAAGTAAATAAACACTGAAATAATTCAGATGAGTGCCATTAATCACGCAAGATGTTGGCTGTGACCTCCTGCATACCAGCTCAAACACCACAAAACTAACTGCAGTCCTGATTAAATGGTTGTTCATCTCTTTTTTCAGAAAGAAACCTCCACCCGGCCGGTGGTTGAGCATTTTCTAGAAAGAATTTCATTTTCGGCCGGTGGTTGAGCATTTTCTAGAAAGAATTTCATTTTCAAATTGGACACGTGTCCCTCAAAACAGTAACACTATCAATACAAAGGCCCTGATATTATCATTGAGGGCTTCATTTTTATTTTTTTTATAATTAAGGTTACTTCATTTTCCGTGTTCTGAAACATTAAAACTTGGAGTTGGTCGTTGTAATTCATAACGTTTTATTCTTGAAAATCAAAATTGTACCCTCGATAAATTCATGCTGCTATCTACATTTGTCGCACGCTCTTGGATCAATCAGCTATCAACATGTCTCAGCAAAATATTTGAGAAGTTGCACATTTTTTTGAAGGCTCTAATAGGTCTGGTATCACAGAAATCAAGGCGTCTCTGTAAATCATTCAGAGAGGTTTAGCGATGCCACTGGATATTATTGCGTCAGCTGAAACAATATTAAGGTGACTTACAGAACAGCAACTTACCCTTGTTCCTTAGGAAAGTCTATTCTTTAGTCTTCCATATCAAAGCTAAACGGAGCCTTATTGGTAAGATTTTGCGTTAGACAATAAGCTTTCAAACAGCGAAAATTCCATCAAAATTTGATCATTAGATTTTGCGTGATGCCGGATCAAACCTGCAGAAACTTTACAGATTAATATAATAATGTAGACTTACTCGGCACGAGCTGAAACCTCCTCAAGTGATTTTGTTGGAGATTTCTCAGTTTGAAATTATCAAAAGTATATCTCGTCACGGTAAGTAACATGACGATCTCTTATGAACATCCAATCATTTTGCTTATAACTTATAAACTGTCGAAAAGACAGGCTATTTGCAGATTGAAAGCTTTAACGCGACAGCTTCCCCATCAGTGTGGTGGCAAGACTGTAAAATATTTGAAAAATGGACCTCTTCCTTTGTTAACCTTGCTTCCTCCTGATTTTATTAATTAATTTCAAGACATGTCTATCTACTTAGTGAACGTAGTCAATCATTGGTCTTGAGTCTGATAAAATATTAATGAACAAAAAGAATTAGGGAGACAGTTAACTGGGACAGGTTAACAACAGTAAAGTGAAGAGAATAAAGGATATTACAAGTTACACCAATAGCATCTCTGCGATATCTGCAGTTCAGTCCGTAAGACAGACACGCTAGTGGGATGTCTAAAGCCAACATTATAAGAAGCGGGAAAATTAGTAGGGGGACCGGAATTCGAACCGACGACCTGGGATCACTAACTTGAACAGTGATTCGACTGTATAAAACTTATTACTTAGGCACAAGCCTTTTTTCTGAACTGAAAAATAAGTTTGTTAATAATGGAATGATGTGACACTCCAAAAATTCTTGTCCACTATCTTAATCAAGTAATTTTCTTTATAATTCCGTCTTTAGTGTAAAAAAACTAAAGGCTGTTTGTAATTGTAGGATGGGGAAGTTATTTCTTGTTTAAAACCTAAAATGTAAATATCTTTCCATAACATTTGATAATAAACTCAGCTGGACTGCACACTTTGGACATGTGGGGGGAAATTGTTTAAAAATCCTTCAATTTTGGAGAGGGTCATGAGGGAATTATAAAACTTCCTTACATTGCTTAAATATGGCGGTGTAATATTTCGGGTATCAAATACAGGAGCTGGAGGGATTGAAAAGGCGGGCAGCTAGATTTGTTTCTGAGAATTGTCGTAGTGCACTGTTAGTAACCGATATTATAATAGAATTCGATTGTGAAGACACGGTGAAGAGAGTGTACAAGCGTGTATTGGTCATGAGGCCTGGAAGATTTAGGAGTAGTGCATGGAAGCAAAGAGATGATCATGGCCCCAAGCAGGCACTCTGCTTCAGATATAACGGATTGAAATACTTTTTTTTTTGTTGGTGAGGGAATCAGGGATTAGAGGAAAGTCCTGAATAGTTAACCAGAAACACTGAAAGAATTTAAAATTATAATTCGTAAGGGTTAAAATAGATGGATGGGTAAATTACACACAAAGAAATTAATATAAATAATAATATTAAAGGGTTAGACAGGTCTGTAGCATAACTACCATCGGATCTTGTTCTTCATAGCAACTAAAATAAAAATAAATGAAGAAAGTTAAATAAGCTTGAATATTTACTTATTTTTCAGTAATATGGTTGGAAAATTTAAAAGTGCATTCCATTTGTTAGCTGTATTGGGAGAACATGTCTTGATTAATACAATTTTAAATAAAAATTTACCCAAAAGTCGTTGATTACAGTTTTGAATACCTGTAGAACAACCCACACTCGATGGGTTAGACAGAACACCTTTTTCCATCCCTACGTTAAATCTTGTAAAGTTAGTGGTATTACTAGGCTGTCTGTTGGTAACAAAGTAATATGGAAATCCTAAAATCTATAGACGAATCTTACAAAATGTTTATACAAAGTGATTTTTCTCCCAGATTTTCGGTCTTTAGGAAAATTAAATTAAGCGGCCATATTTCAAACCACATAGAGAGATTACGTCTCGTTAATTACATAACTCTATAAAAATGTCCCTGGATAACGATAATTACACTTCTGAAAGCCTATCCAACGACCTCACATCCGATGTATAAGAGGTGATCCCATGGTTTCCCGAATTGACTCCAGCGAATGCCGGGATGGTTCCTTCAGTAACCATAGCCGAATTCCTCCCCGTTTCTTGCTCCCAGCCCTTACCTCGACATCGACGAAGGGTAGAGCCCAAATAAAAAGGAAAGAAGGTTCCCTAAAAATTTGCTTGACTATTTGTTGCAGGCTCGTTTTAACGTCCATGAAATAGATCTACCTCTGAAATTTTGGCACAATCGAAGCAAAGCCGATAGGATTATGAAGCTGTGACATCAGTTTGGATGGATATGTCAAAATAACAGATGTTTCGTTTTGTTGCATTTTGGTTACGAAATTATAAAATAAAACCTTTACCTTCATGCTAATCGCGATGAAACTCGCTTTCTTTGAAACTGGAAATAGAAGGTAGGAACATATACAGACATAAACTTACTATCTGTGTTATGAATACTTCTCACCGTAACTGAATATCGATGAAATAAATGCAAAAATGCGAAGAATTTAGGATCGGTGAGAAAGCCAAATACCAATCGTTTTTAATCTGTAGAAATAGCAGAGCGTCTGTTTTCTTCCTCGAATCGTTGTGGAGCTTCAATAAATAACACACATTGTTTCAAGTTTGAAATCGGAGGTTAAACGATCCCACCATAAAAGGCAGGGCAGTATTTCAGAAATTTAATCTGCACAGCATGTAGCTCGGTAAATTGCTCCAATATGATCAATAAAAATCTCGACCAATTATATCTGCAAATGGAGGCATACGGACAGAAAATTCAGCTAAAGAGATTATTGGAATTGTAAAATACAGCGTTAAATTCAATTTCGATAATTAGACGCAAGAGTGTTCATGTGGGTTTCATACAGTCATGCAGCGCAATTTTCATTGTGCGGCCTACACGAGGCACAAATAATAATTATGTTCTTAATGGCCGCTGGTAGCCGTGAACATTAAATGGCGTGACACATGTTGACGCCGCTCGCCACTGTGCGGCGCTAGCTGTCCGCTACGACGCAGGCGCCTAGATATCACTGCAACACGTGAAACATTACCACCGCTTTATGTGTGGCATTAGAGAAACAACTGTTACGCACACCTAGCGAAGAGATTAGAAAGGTTGAAACAGTCAACATATCGCTATAGAGCTCTGTAAA
This sequence comes from Vandiemenella viatica, assembly GCA_031002005.1. Classification (NCBI taxonomy): domain Eukaryota; kingdom Metazoa; phylum Arthropoda; class Insecta; order Orthoptera; family Morabidae; genus Vandiemenella; species Vandiemenella viatica. The sequence goes on from JARYHS010013630.1 coordinate 231,212,620, forward strand.
TTATTAGTTTATTTTTTCGTCTCCTGCAGTGACACCACGCAAAGTGTGGTACTGTTAACTTCCGGTTGACCACGGTGAGTTTATTTTCGTTTGCGATGCAGTCTTTTTACAAGAATTTAACAGTTAAAAAGATGAAGTAACTACTTTTTAAAGCCGGAGCACATAATCTGTAGAAGTACACTAAACAAGAATTGATTAACGGGTAAGAATTCAAATCATCAAAGCCAATTAAGGCTTGAATGTACCGTTTAATTTGGGCCTCTTGCCGACTTTTCACTCCTCGTTTTGAACTGCTTTAAATCATTTTAAAATTATAAATGTCTTTTTTTAGAATAGTTTTTGCGTTGTATTTACAGATAATATAGGAGAAAAAACAAATGAACATCAGTCAAACATTGTTGAAGTTGAACTTGTTCTTCTGTGTGCTGATTTCCCAAAGATTGGTTTAACGATTTTCGTGCTGACTCTAAAAGTAAACTTTTGATATTTCACGAAGTTACATGTCATTAGCCATTAGTTTTTTTTATTCCCTTTGTTGAGTTTAAAAGATCGATCCATGTTGCTGGTCGTCGTAAGCCGATTGACGGCAAATTTAGTCTTGGAACCGTTGAAGTTTTAACTACTGTTTTATTACCTTCTGTAAAATGCTGTTCACATTATGGATTGTTCATCTTCCGAGAAAAATCTTAACTGCAACATATTTTTGTCATCTACATATATTTTTTTAAAAAATCAAGCTATTTAATAGTTTTTTTGCCAGTGAAATAGATTTTCAGTCGATCTAAAATATTTTAAAGCTAATTTTCTCATAGAATGTAGCAGAAAAAGGTAAACAATCCACAACAAATCAAGGTTATGTTGCCATAATCTAAGCGCAACTACAACATAAATAATTGATTTCCGGCAGAGGCGCAAACCAGGTTTATACAAACACTTCATACTTTTAATTGAAAGCGTGAAAATCAAACAACCACTTACCACAGCTGTCAAGCGATGAATTAAAATCCAATTTAGCAAACTGGCAACTATGCATTCGGGTACACTTCGATGGAGTTATGCCATGCCGCAATTGTATAATCCACTGCTTTCGCCGGTCTTTATCTTTGGAAAAACCATGATAACTGGGACCCTTATTTTTAAACGAAATCGCCAAACATCCGTAGATGCAACGATTAACCAGCGTAATTCCGCTTTTAATAAGCCTTGTAAGGACGATAGCACATGTAAGCACAGTGCTAGAGCACAACCGGAAGTTGAGTATACCACATTTCAGTGGCCATATTGAAGTTACAAAGCTCTATTGAATGTGCAGTTTGTTGCTTCAAACATTATTACTGGCTTCAAGAAGAAACTGAAACAAATATTGAACAAGCTGAAGTGTCATCATCACTTCAATGAAAATGTTTCACAGTGGTGGTTCGATCTTTCTTTATCGATTTTAGACCTCGAAATTTAAACGCTGAGGTCAGGTTTAGCTAATAGTTTGACAACTTAGGAATTCAAATTTTTGTTTCCTGGTATCTTCATTAGTACCTGACGGTTCCTCGTACGATGGGAATAGAAGAATACGCAACTTCAAAATTAAAGTATTAGCAAATTTATTTTCCCTTACATTATTAACACTATTTCCTTTTTAATCCATAACTCGTACAATTAAATCTGCATCTGTTTCGTAAATCCTATTCCATCATCTGAATTCCGATTATGCACTGTGATTTCAGTCAATTTCCTTATTTTCGTTTGTGCATTCTGCTAGAACTTTAACCCTAGTAGCGCAGGATAGTCATCTCTGAACTAGCGGGAATTATAGTAGTTATTTACATCTGATATGAATACGCCTTCAACCTCTGAAGTACACTCTATAAACTTCGGCAAAGCCTCAGTGTGCGGTACTCCTTCCTTTAATCAAGAGTCAGCCTCTGTAATCACCTGTGGTTTCCACACTGCTGGGTTACAGAGCTCTGTAATATTACTGCTAACATAAAATTAGCTTTATGTGTGGCTTTGGTCTAATCTATTATACGAATACGGATCAACTGTATCGTCGGTTAACGGAAAGCGTTCCAGTCTCCAAATCAAAGTAATATGGTACAGACAGTTTGTATCAGATGTGGCTGGGTGCATTAACAAATCTTCAGGATTTGAAGAATGCGACCAGGATAACATACAAGTCTGGTCCGAAAGTGATGTCGTTGACCCTGCCTATCATATACTGACCGACGATGAAATCACATCTAATGAGCAAGCATTTCATTGCTTTGAGAGGGCTATGAATATGTTACAACAGCAATAAAAATGTGATACTGTCCAACAGCAATAAAAGAAGAAGCAAAACTACAATATAGCTCAAATTTTATAACTACTTTTAAGTTGTCATGCAAAGTTAATACTGCAAGTCTTGTGTTATTCCATTTGTAAGATATACGCTTCACATTATATTTGCTATAAACAGTTTCCTGTTTGATATGTAGTAGCATAACCGTTTCTTGGTTTCGTTTTTCTCCTACGACACTAGTGCAAAATTGCTCGTTAATGATATGTTATCCTAAAAATAAGTTTTAAGAACACCCCCGTCCATATTTGTTTCTGATAACCGATGCTCTACTGTAGTAACTTCTTCTTTTATTGTTCCATCGAATTCATTTTAGTGTTAACGAAATCTCCCGTCCCGTATTTGGAATCGACGTCACTGTGGTTATTTATTTTCGTTTCACCAATGGCATCTAATTTAAAAAAAAGACAATTTTCTAACATCGTCATTCATGGAGGCGGACTCCCGTACATCACTAGCTGGTAAATCATTAAGATCGTTATTCCGCCGTGAGTTAATGTTCTGTCTATGCCTGGTGTAACGCAGGTTGCCAGTTGTTTCCATAGGTTCATCCACGATCATAGATCCATGCCTGTCTGAAATGGCTTGTCTGTCTCCAGGTTTAACCGCATGGTGGTAGTGTTAAACAGTAGCTGATCAATTCTACGAGGTACCAGCATCAGTTACATACTAGCACGTTGGGCACCTATCATCACTTTTCAAAGTGCAACCTCCCCCTTTTTGTGTCTACCTTATCTTTACTTCCTACCGTCTATTCTCTGTATTCGTTTTCGTGTTTCATTACTATTTAACGGACTTCGTAAACAAAAGATTGCTTCTTAGAGCCATTACACATTTAAGAAATCTTATCATTGGTCTAAGACTGAGGAAGAATCACAATAAAATCTAGGATTAAAGAATGATCCTCAATTTTACACGCTTTATTTAATACCTCTAGCATAGGAATATCAACGAAACAATAAAATATTAGCACACAAGAGATCATCTACTGAAACAACTGTAATCTGCAATGTAGTCTTCACGGGTGTGCAGCCGGATGGTGTTTTGGAAACACCATCCGGCTGCACACCCTTGAAGACTACATTGCTTCAGTACTCCGGGAAAGTCTCCACGCACACAACTATAATCTGCATCAATTACGATCATGCGTTCAGTTCACACTTCTATTGTTCATTACTTTCAAGAAGGTTAAATCTTATTCTGTCCTTATTTCAACTTCAAGAATTGTCTTTACAGAAATATACATTATCTTCTGCACAACACTTATCTGAAAGAATATTAATTCATAGAGAGAGAGAGGGATCATATTATCCTATTTTAAGCATGGCTGGGTTGCGATATTGGCGTGGCTTCGCCACTGGAACACATCGCAGAACAGTACGTCCTACGAGATACACAACTGAACAAATTGACTGGTCCACACGGAGGCAGAGCTCAAGTGGGTAAAGCTTTTTAAGCATTCGCATCTAATGGGATTCCAAAGCGAGCACCAATAATCGTGTTTCACATTCAGCCAACCGTAGTAGGAGCTACCACCCTCGACAAACAATTCCGAGGGGGCTCGGCATAGCATTTCTGGCTTATGGGCGCTGGTTTACAAAGTCCAGAGAGTTAGCCCGGTTACACACTGGGCGGTTTCTGCCGCGGCGGAAAATTTGGCGTCGCCGTCGATCCAATAGTGGAACAAGGGATCAAATGGGAGCTTCCACACTGTGAGGAGATCCGACAGTAGTTTTGCCGACGCAGTTCAGAAAGTGGTCCATGTGACCAGATAGGCACTTACACACTCAGCGGATTTTTATCCGCTTGTACGTTTTCGCTCTGTGCAAAGTAAATATTTTTTAAATTTAAAAATCGCAATATGGCTGAAGCTGCATTAGATAATGAGCTTCTCATTTTGTTGGCATAAACGAGATAATTTTTATGGGACAAAACATCAGATAATTTTAAAGAATGCAAAGCTAACAGGAACACTTGTAAAGAAATTGGAAAATTAGGAATGATTCTGACGAACTGGAAAATGAAGAAACAATGTCTTTTGTAGGTAAACTTTTGATCATTTATTCAAATAAATTTTTAAAGCTTCAGCTAGAGGTCATAAAATGTTGAGCCACATTTTATAGGAAGATTTCGATTTCTAACGTTGTATAATTTTGTTCTTATATCTTAGGCATTTTCCTGGGAATACCTTCAACATTAGACTGAAATTCTGTTGCTGGACATTATGAAACTTTTTTGGAACGCAGCAGTGATAAATACAGTCAGAGAAGCTATTTAGTTAATTCCGAATCTTCGTCAGTTACTTTCGATTTCGCTTCGTGATGTAATAATTACTAAAAAATACTCAACAACATATTGCATTTTAACCACAAATTGCAGCTAATCAATTGTGCTTTTAAGGATAAAGTAATATAGAGTAAACTCATTAGTGAAGTGTGGTTTACACAATAAAGAACATGTATTAGTTACAAATAAATGTAAGGCTTAACTGTGATATGGCATAGTGTATTTTTCAAACTGTTCCTGTACACCTATGTCTATTCACCTCAATTAGTTTTCATCCTAACTAATAAAACTAATAATGACTATAGAATAAATATAGCTGACTGAAATTAAATGTTTGTCTATAGTATGAGAAAACTGCACGTCTCAACGTGACTGCCAGAATTTCCACAGGTTGAATACAATTTCTCAATTCGGTATTTCTCTTTTGTTGCTGTCCTTTAGCTTCCCAAGCAGTTCGTCAAATGATAAAACAGACACCCGAAAATAACTGAAACACCTGGTGTAGAGGTTCCTCAAATCCTCAAATATTGTGTATAATTTTCCAAACTCTGTTCTCCTTTAACTGATTTTGTGGATCCAAGTAAGACGATTTTTTTCTTTTCCTATTTCTACAGCGACGGAACAGCACTAAAGCGAAAACTTCTTGATGGTTGGTTTATATTCTTCATATTTAACAAATTTAAAACCTAGTCATCAAGAAATTAACACCAAAGGAAATAAATTAACTTCTTGTTTGACAAAGTGAAACTCAAGTTAGCAAACTGACAACCGACCGCTTTACCTTTCTCCAGTTCTCTATAGCAGCGGTAATTTTACCGTTGAAATAACAACGGCACTTCTACCGTTGAATGTGTAAACATTTCAAATTCAGTAGGCGGAGACGGCAAATTTTCCGCCTCGGCAAAAAGCGCCTAGTGTGTAACCTGCCTTAAACCTCTTATTACCCTACAACTGGTGAGATTTCATTTTCTGAAGTTGGCCAACTACCTTTGGGTTTGGGCACCAGACAGTCTGGAGGGTGTTGTCACAACGTCAACCCACAAAATCCAACAATGGCCGCTGCTTGGACTTTTTTATTTTTTTATATGGCCTTCGGTCTTTGCAACCACTTAGACAGCTCAAGTTTTTTTTTTTTTTTTTTTTTTTTTTTTTTTTTTTTTTTTTTTACCAACTGTTGTATCAGTATTTAATTGTGATATTGTGGACACTACAATGAGGACAGCGCAAGACGAACACAACACTTACTTAAAACCACCCGTGCTCGAGTCCGGACTCGAACCGGCTACCCTTGCAATGCGAAGCCAGCGCGCTATACTGCCACGGATTTACTTTCTAAAACATATTTATTCACGGCTTTTCCTTATCTTACTGTGTCAACTCCTTCTTCAGATGTTCTTAATTTATCCTTACTGCTATTTTTACAGTTCTCTGATTGTTTACACTTTATTTCTTTCTTAAATTTGTTACTTAATATTTAATTTCCACCGAACCGTTCACCACTTCCGCCTTCACAATCCTGTTGCATTTCAGAAGCTTGCTATCTATATTGTAATCCCATAGGATCTCCTGTATCTCACACTTATCCCTTGTCTGTGAAACCCATGGACATTGAATCTCACCAATTACTGCACTAGTTTTAAATCTACCTCCGACATCGAAGCTTGTGGACACAGTATCTCATAGAACACCTCTCCCACGGTTGCGGAAAAATGTTTATCGTTCCTATCTTTTACACTCACCCCTCCTCTGCTCCAAATAATCTGCTGCACATCACCTATTCATGCGTATGCATGAGGATCATCCATCACTTTCTCGGGAGACAGGTCATATCTATTTCTCCCCAAAGTTTCCGGACTGTCTAACAACTTCATTCTATTTACCTCATTTGTTTGCAGTCCTGCTACCAACTTGCACGCCGAGCGTGGTGGGCGAGCGGTTACCGCTCTGGCCTCGCATTCGAGAGGACGCAGATTCGAATCCTCGTCCGGGTATCCAGATTTGGGTTTTCCACGGTTTCCCCAAATCACTGCAAGCGAATTCCGGGATACTTCCTTCAAAAGACCGTGGCCGAATTCATTCCCGCTCCTTGTCCTCAGTCCTAATGACCTCAACGTAAGCCATAACAAAAAAATGAAATTAAATAAAACCAACTTGCACTCGTCTTTTTCACCCTCCTCGCTTAAATTATACAGTTTTGTATCCCTTCATTCTGTTTTCACTACTATCACAATGATGTTCGTAAGAACAACACGCTTTCCATGAATTATTTTTCTTATTTAGCCTTATTTGCTTTGTAATTACAAATTATTGGGGATTTGCAGAATGTGTGGTTATTGTTAGAAGAATGTGAGAGGTGCTAAATAGGCATTTATCGTTTGGAGCGAACGAAAAGCAGAATTTTTCTATATAGGTCCGAAAACTGGGGCGAGAAAACAGTGGCGGCAAGAAGTTCATCTGCCGAGGTGCGCTTGGCGAAAGATTTTGGGGAGAGAGAGTAAATCACAATATTTCGCGCTAAGGGCCAGTATTTTCCATGTAAATTGTAATAAAAAGGAGTTAATAAATTAAATGAGGAATATGATGTACAATAAACAGTAAAAGTATTCCAAATCCAAGTGACGAATCAGTGAACTGAAGACGTGTTATGGAGGGGTAAGAAGCGTTGGTCTAAAGGTGGGTGGGTTCCCACGACACGCGCATTTGCCGGCCGGGCTGATTCAGCTACTAAGGAGCAGACCGTGGTAAGGGGCCCGCCTGTGCTAGTAGGTATGGCGCGTCTCTATCCACCGCCCAGTCGGTAAGGATCTAAGGCCCAGGTGGCTGAAACGTGGTGGGGAGGCGGCGAGGGCTAGCCTGTGGCGCGTGCTGATCCGTACACTTCGGCTGATGTGGCGCGGCCTCCAAAACCACGCGCCGTGGGAACCCACTTTAAGATGTAAGTACTGTATAATGGAACAGTGTGGCTCAGCTAGAGGTGGGCGCCACGCACGAGGGACGCCGTCGTGTTGGTGGAGCCCCGCCGCCGCCAACCTTTGCTTCGCGGCGTGTTCTTCAATAATAAGTACCAACAAGACAGAGCGTTTCTTTTTTTTAAATTCTTTAAATTGAGTGAATAACTAGGTACTAGCTAAGACTAAAATTAAAAAACCCTCTATATCAGTGTTATATATATGACTCTCAAAGACGAACTAGTTATTGATGGAAATATTTAGCAAGTTTAGTGATGCTGGAGTAAATGTGCAACGGGCAGTTCCGTTTGCTAATATGGAACATTATTTGTGTCTCGGTCATGGGTTCCGTAATCTGGTGCCAGTAGATGGCATAAATAGATTTTCAGAAACTGAACCCTAGTAATAAAAATGGAAGAATATCGTAAAGGCAGTGAAATATCGCTTGCCGGTGCCAGAAGCAAATTCCAAAAAGGTGGAAAGTGTTTTTGGATTCCCTTGATAATGTCGTTCAATTCCTAGAAGGTGATGAGAGCGATTCTATTTTAGATAATGATTTGACGCAGTCAGTAAAAACAGAAAGATTTGATCAAGTAGTTTATGAAAGTTCGCCATATATATTGTATTGTATTGCTACACTACATGGTGTATTCGTGGTATGCTGGGCTATCGGCTCAGGCAGATGGACAAGTGAGACAAAGGGTGACAGGGCTGCTCTGGAATGGGTCTTGAGCAGGTAGCGAGGGCAGTTAGGTGTGTGTGGAGAGGACAGTTGGCTGCGGGCAGTGTGGTTGCGTGCGTGGCAGCCGAGATATGGGTGAATGTGATGTGCAGAGGCTAAGGTTAGCACGCGCTGCTGTGGTGTTCTTTGTTTCATGTGGCCTGCGGAGCGGATGAGGCAACCGACGAACGTACATATAGGTCGTCGCCGATGGAAGACCACTGGAGCCGACCGGCGCCTTCCAAATATGGTAACCACACAGTGATCTTGGTAAAAACCCCGAAGTGTCGTATTGATGACCAAACCTGCACCCTAGAGATTCTCATTGACCCGTTGTGATTAGTGGAAGGACACTTAACAACATCTGCGGATTGATATGTGTACACTATTATATTATACGCGTATTGATGAATTGTATTTGAAAAGGAATTGTTATAATAAATATCAATGTTAGTTGTATGTGAAACGGTGTTGCCGATCTGTACAGCACGATTCCAATTCCTCTTTTCATTAATGTGATATAATAATAATGGTTTCATTGTTGATCAATTAATTAAAAGAAAAAGTAATTTAAATTAAAAAGGGAGCACAAGTTGTACGCTTCAATATATATATGTAAAATTGACGATAGCCTAGAGTCTCCCATCGTGCACTATGGCGGTTGCATGCGGGGATGTGGGAGATTATGGTGGATTGAAAATTGTCGACCTAGAGTATTTTCATATTTCGACCAAAGTGTTCCTTTATTTTTTTTTTTACTTATAGCTTTACGTCTCGTTGACGGCTAAGATCATTAGAGGTGGGATGGGACTGGGGACAAGGAACGGGATTCGGCCATGGCCTTTTTGACGGAAGTATCCCGGCATTCGCTCGGAGTGATTAGCGGAAACCATGGAAAACTCAAATCTGGATGCCCGGATGGGGATTCGAACCCGCGTCCTCCCGAATGCGAGGCCAGAACGTTAACCGTTCACCCACCACACTCGGTCAAAGTGTTCCAAAAATTCTTTGTAATCTTCTAGAATGTACTAAAATTTTCAAAAATATGATACATTTTCAGCTTTTTCAGGTATTATCAAATAATTTATACGTAACTTATTTAGTGTGAGAACCGATTTTGCTGGCGGGTTGATGATTTGTCAAGGTGTAACATAGGCTTCCTTTTATCTGGGAAATATTTAGGATTCCGTGCAAGAACATAAAAACACGAAGTCGTTGGCGTCAGTTAGTATCTATATGAACCGCCAATCTTGGTACGATGTCACACTCTGACGTCACACTTCCCACCTCCGTTGCACAACCAACAACGACTAGAGATGTTCCTGGTTATGGACGTTATTTAATAGCAGTTCTATTTAGCTACGCATCCACGAGTAAATGAGTTGCCTGCATACTAAAAAAAAGAAAGGTGTGTATTTCGTAAAAATCCAGAAATTAATTATTATTTGCTTTTTCTTAATTAAAATTCGTTCGATGTAGATTTTTTCTTATACTTTCTGTTGTATAGCGATACTGTTGTTACAGTAAGCTAAGAAATATCTACATTACAACATTTTCAAGATTGTGACGGTATTTGATGAAAGTTATGTTAGCGAAGAAACGTATTGCTAAAATACTGCGTTCAACACGTCATTTTTGACGAGCTTACAAGATATTTATATTAGATGTAGATATTTTCAGTCACTATTATAATATACTTGAAGAAATGGTTTGCCAAAACACTGAAATAAAACTAAGTATTGCGTTTAAATTAATACATTCATTATTAGCTGATTTCAATACTGACGTCACTATATCAGACAGACGTAATTACAGGGTGACTTGCGGGAACCGGGCGAATTTGGATCAGCTGTTGCATTGTTGTTACACAAGATTGTGAGATTGAGATTATGTCATTGTTTTGAGTGTGTCCTACCATTTTAGTCATAATGGATCAGTGGTCAGTACAGCATCGTGTTTTTGTTTACGACACTTTTGTTAAAAATGTTGAACCTATTATCAAAACACAGCGTATCTCTCGACGCCACTTTAATATCGGTCGGAATGACACAGTTCCAAGCCGAACACATTGTTAAGATGGGTTCACGCGTTCAGAAAAACGGGAACAGAACAAAGAAAAAGCCAAGAACAGTGAGAACGCTCGATAAAATCGCCATAGAGAGAACTGATTTAATCAGGAGTCCAAGTCGATCTGCACCCAGACATGCACGAGAGCTAAACATGAGCCGCGATTCCGTGAGGAAGATTTTAGGATTAGATTTGAAATTTCATCCCTGCAAAATGCAGGTGGTGCAGCAACTCAAAGAGAGGGACTATGAATAAATAGAAGACTACATAGTGCGTATGCAAGTATTGCTTAGTGATAATCCTAATGCAATACTGTTAATGATCGACGAAGCTCATTTCCACTTAAACGGCTCAGTTAACAAACAAAGGTTTCGATATTGGGCTACTGAAAATCCATGTAATATTCATGAAGAACCTCTCCACTCTCCAAAGGTAAGAGTTTGGTGTGCGGTAGCCCGATTTGGAATAATTGGGCCGTACTTTTTCGAGGAAAATGGAGTCACAGTGACAGTAAACTCTGAACGCTATGTTCGCATGTTGGAAACATTTCTCAGACCAGAATTTCGGAGGCGAGTAATAAACAAGAAAAATGTTTACTTCCAACTGGATGGGGTCGGTCACAGTGCATACTTCTCGAGCATCGATGCGAGTTGTGAAGAAGATGTTCCCTGGCAAGCTAATTTCGCGTTTTGGTGACGAGCCGTGGCCGCCAAGGTCACCGGATTTGTCTCCCTGTGACAATTCCCTATGGGGATATTTGAAAACTCGTGTCTACGCTAACAAACCACATACTTTTTTAGAGCTGAAAGATACAATTACAGAAGAGGTGAATTTTATTGGAGAAGATGTGTTGACCCGAGGTTTTTGATGATTTTTCTACAGTGGATGGAAATCTGCATTCAAGTGGATGGCCAGCACATGCAGGACATCATATTCAAGAAATGAACACAATGAACACGCTTAATGTTTCATACAACATATGTTTTATGAAATTGTATGTTCCATAATATCTGTAAAAATGAAATAATATTACTAAGTAACTTTGAACTGCTCATTTGAAAAACTTCTGATTCCCGCAAGTCACCCTGTATTTCTAGTGGGTCAAATCTAGATCGCAATACAGCGAATGTATTCGTACACGGGTAACAGGGCCGGATTAAGACAGCGCGGGACCCATAGCAAATGTGAAGAATGTGAGCCTCCCCCTCAGCCATCTAGGCTGACGGGAAGGCTCCCCCCTACTAGGCGCGAGACCCATAGCATTTGCTAACTCCTGCTACGTGGTTAATCCGGTACTGACGGGAAATAGAAGCAACGAATTTTGAACAGCAATATTAGTATAAGTTGTTTTTATGTCGAAATGGAGACATGACTAAAATGGCTACTGACACAATTTTGTACAAAATAATTCACAATGAATTTAGTTTTATAAATAATTTAAGCTGATTTCATAAGCGTTGAGTTACTGAAGTTATTATTTCATACAGAAGAAAGTAGTTCTGAATGGACCTGTATCAGGAATAAAACCAACATCACGTTCTATAGCATAAGGTTTTGGGATTCTTAATTTATTTTTAATTTCTTTGGCTCCCTAATTCTGACATCATTAATTCAGTAGAAGTTCCTTCTGTATCGCTGTGTAAACTACAACTGAAATATGTAAAAATTACAAAATAAGGTTATGAGTATTACATAACAACAATTCTATCTATTTAGGCAACCGCAAAGAAATGAATAAATTGACAGAACATTCCTTTCACCCTTCATTTATGACCGGGTTAGAGGTTAGTTAAATATAATCCTTCTATCAAAACTGCAGCACTAAGTCAGCGTTCTAGAGATGTTTGAATGTTTGTAACTGTGACCCAGTAAACAACATGTCGAGAAACATTGAGCAAGATGAGCTAAAAGTTAATCAAAGTGAGTGGAATCTCTTACAGAATCTAATAAAATTTTTGAAAAAGTTGCGCGAAACAATTGAGAACATGTAGTCTCAAAAGAGGTGTTCAGTGAATGTGGCTCTTCTGTTTCGTTCTGAAATAACTGACATACTTAATTCTGTCTTAGATGACGAATCAATGATTATGTTTCAACTTAAGTGCAGCATTAACAAACGATTCTCTGTCACAAGATCGGTCGTAAAGGCATCACTTTTGTATTACCATTTTGTGGGTCTCAGAGACGTAAACGCTTATTTAGAGTCAATACAAAAGATAAAAATTTATTTTCTTGCCTCATATATCGAGGACGTAACACTGCCCTTGGCGTGCCAGAAGTAAATGAAGGTGGTGATCCTATTGCCTCTTCAAGCTCTACCAACGATACATCATTTACGCACAAACCCTTTGATTAGAATCCATCGGGATAAGCCTGGCCAGATGGTACTGATAGTGATGTTCCGATCGATCCAGGATTTACTTTTGAAGTTATTGGAAATAGAGATGGGTCGGTCGCGAGTGAATCAGTTCTTTAGAGCAAGTCTTTTAAAAGAGCGAGTGAGCAGTCGCTCACTAAAAAGTGAACGGTAGTTCTTCTAGGTCATAAGTTGGCTAATTCTAAAGATCAAGAAGAGCTTGTTCACGTGGGCTTTGTGGACTGTTGAGCTAAAAAAAAAAAAAAAAAAAAAAAAATAATAATAATAATAATAATAAAAAATACTAATTGCATCAAAGTCGATTTAAGGTGGGTATTTTCATCGAAAAGTGGGGGTGTAGCCGGATTATGAGGGGTGAGACCTAAAAAAAAAAAAAAAAATTCTCAGATATAACTGAGCGATGCTTTGCTTCGCGTGCCTGCCACAAGCAAACCGAGCGAAAGAGTATTTTCTGTGGCGGGATTAGTCTACATTCTATTTGCGTAATTATAAAATTTTGAATAAATAAATGTCAGCCAGTCCTGCACTTGGTGAACATTAGGCGAGTAGTGTCTACTGGATAATAATCTATTTTTTTTTATTGCTTTGCGCCTCGTCGACGGCTAAGGTCATTAGAGGCGGGATGGGACTGGTGACTAGGTGGGGACAAGGAACCGGAAGGAATTCGGCTATGGCCTTTTTGAAGGAAGCATCCCGGAATTCGCATGGAGTGATTTGGGGAAACCATGGAAAACCCAACTCTGGATGCTCGGACGGGGATTCGAACCCGCGTCCTCCCGAATGCGAGGCCAGAGCGTTAACCACTCACCCACCACGCTTGGTGGGATAGTAATCACTGCTTGCAGTTACCTCATGTGAAAAAGAAGGTGAGCATAAGCCGGGAATCTCCTACTTTTGGGAATAGAAAAAAGACACAAGAGCTACGAATCAGAAATGGAAAACGATTGCATTAAGGAACAAAGGATAATATTAAGAAATTAAATAACTATAAATTTTCGTTATTGTATTACAAGATTACAAGTTGAATGAGGCAAACAGTCTAGAAACTGAAAATGAGGAGAGAGTGTTACTTAGTTTTAATAAACAGAACGATATAAGGGTTTTTGGAGTAATTAACAGACATTCATTACAAAAACAAGTATATAATCAGGTCGATTAGAACACTAAACTCGTGGAAGGAAAAACAAGCTACAAAACATTTTCAAAGATTTTGATCTAGGAATAAGGTTGTCGAATTTTTTATTACCAAGCCAGGCACCCCCCCCCCCTCCCTCCCCCTTGGTTTCCCAGGACCTCCCTCACGCAAGAATTTTATCATTGAAAAGGTAAATTGCCTTTTTCTCAGTACTAACATGTACATCTAAGAGGAAACTCACTAAGTATGTGATTTTAGAATAAATGTATCGTCCACACAGATGGTGAAGCTACTTCGCACCCCGCGCCCCTCCTCCCCCCTTCACATGTCTCGCACCACTCGCGAGGGAGGGGTTGAGCCCCCCAAGTTGAGAACTATATGTAGGCTGTTCGGATAGTGTGAAAATGTTAAAATTGCTATACCATAGGCTTCCGGAACACATATTAGTTTTACTTGTCTTTAGTTATCACATTTAACAAATGTTTGGTATTAGCATTATCTTGCTGTGCCTTATTAAAATAAAAGAAGAAAAATTCGTCTGATCTTGTACTTTGGTTACCAAGTTTAACACTGAATACGAACCTCGGAGCTTCATAGAGTTTGTCACACAAGCAAAACAGACCATTCCCAGAGGAGAGGTCAAGTTATGTGCCCATTAAAATTATTTGGTGAACCGAAATTCTAACTGACGATCCTGAATTTTTCTAGCTACGCACATTAATTACTGATCTACGAAACCACTCATTTAACTAAATAAACCATATTGCTTATACTCCAGCCTTATTTTAAGAACCACAAAATTAGGAATATTCAGTTTTGTTTTTTTAAAAAAACTTTGTTAACATATATTATCCAAAACAATTTTCGTTGGATTTTCCGATTGTAAAATTGGAAAATTAAGAGGGGATGAAGGGCGTGAGGTGCACGACCTCACTAATCGTGTAATTTATTGTTAAAGTAATTTTTTCATTAAATGATTAATGCCATATATAGTAACTTTGGCATTAAAGTTTTTCAAGGTCAGAAAAAGTCAAACCAGACCGAAGGAAAAGCAGGAGGATCTCTGGTTACTAGAAATAGTTGATGAGAAGAAGATGACTTGAGAAGCTGAAATTAAGAATATCCAATCGTGGCGGGATGGATATATAATTGTTAATTGGATATTCAAGAAAATAACCCTGAGGGCAATCAAGAAGCAACAATAGAAATGAATTAAAATGCTTATGTTTTGAATAGGATAATATTTTGTACAATGAACACTAAGATAAGTAAATGATAATTGTTTTCTTTTTTTGCGAAAGTTAATAAACCTTGAATGTTGATCTTAGAGAAGTTATTTTGTTTAGTTAAAATACAATATATTTTCAGTAGTGGCGTTAAACCCGATATTGGGAATAGATGTAAATAAAAGCGTACATACTAATATCATTAATGACTTTAAGAGCTCATTTCTCGGGAAATACGTAAGTAAATTAAAATGACAAACGACAACATTTTTGAATACATGACCAATTCGATGCGAAACTTGAAAAAAAAAGAAAAAAAAATTGCGAAATTTTCCCTGAGGTCGGGGAACTGTCTTGGAAGGACCTCCAGTTAAGTTTAAAAACCGAAAGTGAGATGGAATAACTTTGAGAGATGAGAAGGGAGCGCTTGCTAAAATGCTTGTTACGTGACAAGAACAGAACTGACAGTTTGTGCAGGTAACACTACCAGGGATAGTCAACAGTCTAAAATAATTACTAGAAAAGAACCTAGGGACAATAATATTGTAACCGATAAAAGAATGAAAGTAACCAGCACTAAGATTTTGTTAGTTTTTCTGTTTCAGCCAATGATGGTGAGTCAAAGTGATGGAAGAGGAAAGGCGAAGCTGATGCAAGCCTTCGGGCAAGATAGCACTTGGAATTGAGTTGGAAGTTCGACAACAGGAGCTCTTGCCGCTGTAAGACAGAGAGTGGAAATATCGTTAGGACCAATGTCTTTCTGCGCTGATGTAAATGTTATGGCGAACTAAGGCAGCGCATCGAATTTAGCTGTGTTACTGGATGGTAGTATAGAGGCTAGAGGGTCACACAGTCAGCGATACAGTCTGCATTTAATAAACACTGGTTAATTAAAAATATACTTTATTCCGTCTGAATTGTGGTTCGCGTGATATAACCTGTCATGCCCTGGTAGGGAACAGAAAAGAATGTCCTCAGTTGCTCTATACCAGTAAATGTTGTAAATTTGAGCTAGCTCAGTTGCGCTCACAAATTATAGTGACTTTTACTCTGTGAGCTGGGAACAAAATGATTTTTATAGAATATTTATTGCTCGGATGGCAGTTAATTTTGATGATATAGTATAGGGAATCATGATATGTTGGTTATTTTTGATAATACTTCGTGTCACTTGTTAATGATGAGGATTTTTTGATTAGTTAATAATATTTTGTGTCTTTATTCTTATGTGCATACCGTGATTCGTGTATGAAATGAGCTAAGTTTCTACTGTGTTTTTTTAATGTGAATAAATGTTAAATTATGAAACTTAGTGGATGGTGAATGCAAAAATGCAAAGTATCCCATCTTCATTTCTCCAATGCAATTTTTAATTTTATTCCAATATATATGATTAAACATGCTGGAGACAGAGGAAGATACAAATAGCTTGTTTTAGGATGAAGTATTTTTCCTGTAGCCCTTTACGCCTCGTCTACATCATGGTTATTAAAGGATAGAATTGGGGACAGGTATTCGGACAGAATCCAGTCATCATCGTTTCACGGTACCATACCGGTATTTGCCTTAAAAGATTTAGGAAAATCACAGAATATCGAAATCTGACTGGATGATCGGAGATTTAAACCAGCTTTTAGGAAATGATTATAAAATATTACTCAGCGAGATGTAAGTAAAATATTATTGTTTGTTGTGTTTTGAAATAACAATTACATCGGTGAAAGAAATACTACTTCCACTCGGACAGCAACACATTTGTGGCACTCTTACGAGCTATTGGGCAACAGTTCAGGTTATCGCATTCCGTAGGAGGCGGGTTCAAATCCCATTCTGGCTATCCACATTTGGGTTTTCCATGCTTTCCCCAAATCACCAGGCGAATGCCAGGATGGTTCCTTTAAAAAAGGGCATGGTTGAATTCCTTCCCATTCCTTGCCCCCAGCCCTTTCCCTCCCCTAATGACTTCGATGTCGACAAGGAGTGAAGCCACAAGCAAAAAAAGGTTATTCTTTCCACGTGGTGTAATATGCGGGGAGTAACGCTTTAAATAATAAAAGTTGCGCACCGGCAATATCACTCAACGTTGACCCTCATCTTTCTCTAAACTGAAAGGTCGTCTTTTCTTTGACTGACATTTAATAAACACTGTATCATTATGCCATTCATCATTCTCACAGACTCCACGTAATTTTTTTTGGATTCATTTTATTAATACAAAATAACGTGTAAGAAAGCGACACTTCATAACTATTTAGACTTCGTCGAGACCTTTTATCTGTTTGGCTAAAAAAACTCATCTTAATTTGCATACAGTATCAAAAGTTAGTCCTAATCATCAACGAGTATAAAGCAAGACATCAGATATATTTAAAATTTATCTAAACCGTGTATAATATGGGTTCCCAAAGTTTTTCTTCACACCAGCTAGTCAAACCAGAATCAAGAGCATGTACGCTAAAAGTACAAAAAGAGAACTTTATAATTTGCATAATAGCGAGCTGAATTGATATTGGTGTCATAGAAGGCCAAATTTTAAATGGAAATTTCAATATGGGCTTAAAAACGTTTAAGCTAATGGTGGGAAGAAGGCCTATGTTGAATCTGATAACCTTTAATTTAATATTATGGATAGCGTACGGACGATAAGAAGGAATATAAAAGCAAGTTTGGGTAAAAAAAATTGGAATAAAAGAAATATAATTCTGATGCTGCTATTAATACGCATAAAGAAATAGATACATTCATGGTGCTTGAGGATTTGGTAATGAGCATTTTCCAACTTACATGGGCGTGAAAAACGTATGAAAAGCAAACAAAATGTTTCAAATTTTAAAGAATTTTTAAGGGCGAAAAGTATTCAGGACTATAAGAATAAATAATAATCATAAATAACCATAAAAATCAAGTATCTATAGTTAAACCAGAGAATTGTGAGAAACAAGTAACAGCTGACAGAGGATTTTAGCTATCTCATAGAAAAAAAGTAAATTTTTAGATGATAAAAGCGGAAACAGAAATTTATTGGTGGAAGAGGTATTTTCACTAAACACAAACAAACTAAAAAGGAAGTCCATGAAACTTACCAGGATGAAAAAAAAGCATAATATTAGAAGAAGTAGTAATATAATTGCGACAGTTAGGAATTAAAATTTTCATCGATGATTGAAATAAATAAACAGCAACCAGAATTACCAAAAATACTTTTTCGATAAAAAAAAAAAAGTATTGACAAATGCCATGGGTTCTGAGCAGACCATAGTGGTGAAGTAAATTCTGCTACTTGAAACTGTGAACATTTGAAGTAAAGAAGTAAATTTCGTAATCAGCCGGTGACATGGTTTTCTATCGGCTGAGCAGTTCGCCCCTATGATAGCCGCCTAGCCTAACCCGGTAATCCTACCGGCTTTAAGGAACCTATAGTTGAATGTGGGATCCGAATCACGGAAGCTTTCTGGCGTACTTCACATTACACAGCAAGCAGTGCCAGAGGTGAAGATCGGGTTAAGGGCCTATGAAAAGCCCCACCGAGACAGGGATTCGAACCAGGGACCTTTCGATCTCCAG
Organism: Vandiemenella viatica; assembly: GCA_031002005.1. NCBI lineage: Eukaryota > Metazoa > Arthropoda > Insecta > Orthoptera > Morabidae > Vandiemenella > Vandiemenella viatica. The sequence goes on from JARYHS010013630.1 coordinate 231,231,273, forward strand.
TCAGACTCCTTAACCACTGATCCACCAGACCGCTCTGTGAAGATTTGAAACTTGATATCTGACTGAAGAACTTGTTGTTGATTATGCTGTAGACCTTTGAAATGATCTGTCTACTCTTGTATCTGAATGAGCTCTTTGTAATGATAATAATTTGATTTTTTTAGTTTAACTTATTTAATTAAATAGTATGAAAATAAATCCAAGGACGCCATTCCAAGATAAGAAAAGTTAGGATAGAGTTTTGCCTCACAACTGAATAGGAAAATGAATGAAATTATTTGAAACAATTATACAGGGCGTTCGCCGGGAAACGCAACCCACTGTTAGCGCTACAAGGAAGAAACTGCTCCCGGCGAGCGAGCGCTCAGTTTCCGGCATTGTTCGACCGTCGGCCGCGGACTATTTCATAATAATTACGCTTCATAAACTTCATAAACTTGTGTGCTAAGCATTTAAATGTGACGTAATTCATTAGCTTACCTTATAAAAGATGCTGGAAGTGTTGACCCTCTTGTGTAATGCACATTTCACATCTTCTGAACATATTTCGAGACACACGCTGCCCTAACTGACTTAATGATTTTTTGGGTGACTGTTCTAGTCGAAAAGCGATATCGTTAATTTTCTCCTCTGTGAGAATACGGTTGACCGACAGTCTCTTTTTGTTAAAAAATGAACCCGTTTCTCTTACTTTTTTAACCAGACGCAGAATTGTTGATTTAGCTGGCAGTAAAGCGCCAGGAAATTCGCGACGAAATTTACTGCGACACTTTTTAAACGACTTCTTCTTCACATATGTATCGTAGAGAAATATTCTTTGTTGCAAACTGTAACGTACCATAATTTTACTCACACTCAAACACGGTACAGATTAATAAGAGTATGAAGCCCCAAACCAGCCAAACCGCAAAGAAACGTTTATTCACAACACTGATTAATAAGAGACTGAAGTCACAAACTATCTACAATGCAAAGAAACCGTTCTTAACAATGTAAGGGTCACTGCAATGCACTGTTGGGGCAGCGGAGGTGTTAAACAGTGCGGTGATTCACGGTGCCGGTTGGCGGAAACTGCTGGCACGACTGACCGAGCAAGTTGCCGACGGCAACAGACTGGGAGGGTAGCGTTTTCCGGCAAACGCCCTGTATTTTATTGTAGCAATATGGAATTTATTTTTTTTGAATTAATCTGAAATAAATTCACATAAATCATTATGAAATATCGGAGTTCTGTTCCGGAAGAGCGTACATGCGTTTATCAAAAATTCAACAAGTTCCACGGCTAGATCACTAAAGTTAAATTGATGTTGAGAGACTCAAGAAGCAATTTTCAATGCTCTCAGGGTCGTACTGGGTTTTTAATCACCATGGCAGAAATGTCAACACTTTTCAGTCACAAGGGATGGTACATTACCATGGGAAGTCGTCTCTGGTGCTGCAGCATACACACTTACAAATAAAGACTCTCTTCGCTGCAAACCGCACTGTCCGGAACTGCCCCCCTATACCGCTATCCCCCCACATGGAATACAAAAGCCTCCAGGAAGGAAGACTATCCTGTATCCCCACACTCCCCTGAATGCACATTCTTCAAGGACGTACTATTGCGTGTCTCTGGCCAGGCGACAATGCGGCGCCAAACTGGATTCACTTCGTCACCGAATTCGATCGCTGTATGCATATTCGCTCAATACATATCTTTGCATTTTTAATCGTCACTTCTAATGAAACATGTGGTGACGATTGAGATCACCACACCTTAATACACCAGATTAAAGCGTAATACGACATTCGTGGGTTTACAGTTAGATACTGAGATAATGCTCAAGTCTGGTTATATATTTACAAATGCCTATTTAACTAGGTATAATAATAATCTCAATAATTTATCTAGTTTTTTCTTTCAAGAAAAGCTGCAGGTACTATTCATAGACATAGTTAATTATCGGACGTTCTTCCGTAGCTGCTAATAATAGCAGTGCGCCAACTATCAATAAAACTTGTGCCGCAACTTGCCTTTCCTCGTAACGTTTAACCAAGTTCCCCTCCATCATTAGATCCGGAAACAAAAAGGAAACTCCTCGCCGAGCGAGCCGTGTCGAAAGTTGAAGACCTTCGCAGCTAACCTATCAGAGCGCGACAACCTCTTGGGGGTGGTTTGAGACTGTGCAAACACCGGTGTAACGATACCTCTGCGCTAATTTTTAAGCAAATACGAAAGCGGCGAAGACCGCACTCGGAGCCGTGTGTAATGAAGACTCGAAGAGCAAACAGCCGCCTGCAAACGTATTGACACAACCAGCGGCGCGGCGCTGACAGAGGGTCATCGAACATCGGGGGAATTACCGTTGACGCAACTCAGAGGCCAATACTCGTGGCCGAGCTGCCGACTGGTTGACTGCAGTACGCCGCGGTAACAACGGCAATTTACCTAAAGTTTCTTTTTGTTTGCTCTCACGTCTCAAGCTAAACTAAATTGTACGTGGAAAAGAACTATGAGCACAGTTCACAAAACATTATTTGCTCAAATATTCCACAAAAACTGCATCAAGAATAAAAAATTAAGATTAATTTACTATACAAGATTATTTTATTTCCTACAGGGATGCTAATGCCAATTAAATGGACACATGTACTATGTGGAAGGAACATACTGAAAAGATAATTAGGAAAGAAGTTTTTTTACTTCTGGCTTTACATATTGTCGACGTCGAGGTCATTAGGGGAGGGAAGGGTCTGGAGGTAGAGACGGAGAGGAATTTGGTAATGGACATTTGAAAGAACCATCCCAGAATTATCCTGTAGTGATTTAAGGAAACAATGGAAGCCCAAATCTGGATAGCCGAACAGCGATTCAAACACGCGTCCTCCTGAATACAAGGCCAGAGCGTTGCAAAACATTGTACACCTGAAGGTCAATCGATTACATACAAAGCACTACTGCGACCTAGCTTAGAATTTTTTTCTTCTGTATGGGACCCTCTCAAAAGGGGTTAATAGAGGCTTTAGACAAGGTCGTACGACTTGTGACGGAACTGAAGAGAAAGCATAAGTGCGATGTTGAAGAAGGTGGATTGGCAAGGTTTGGAATACGGTAGGTGTTTTCTCGCCAGAAGCTAATTGAAAAGTTCATGACAGACCTATTTCAGGGGTACAACAGACACACTTTGCTACCAGCAACATTCATATGTAGGAATGAACGAGAAAATAAGAGAAATCATGACCAGAACCAAATCTTATCTAGGAGTATACTCAGTTTTTTCTTGGGCGATTAGGGAATGGGAACAAAGAATGATAATTATTCTTCAGTAACATAAGAAAAATCAGACTATGAAAAATTCAGTAAACCATTTTTCTAAAAGATGTATACGATCCATTTTAATTTATTTTATTTCAATGATTTAAATGGATTTGCTGTTTATCATTTATTTTTACTCTGTATTGTGCATATGTGATATAATGCTTTTGTGACTAATTGCGAAATTCTTACTAATTAATGCTACACTTCCAGTAAAGACTAAGCCAAACTCACTTGTTTGCTCTTGCCGTTTGTGAGCGTGTGTAAAATTTAAAAAATTCCACCTGTTAAATATTATTATTATTATTTTAAAAACCGATGTTGCTGCTGTATTTGGTAAAATATTTGTGCTCTCATCAAATTAAACAGATCTGCTGAGGTTTCATGTATATGCCTGTTAAAGTTTAGGTTTATGAAAAAAACATTATACTGATTTTTCGACAGCATGTGGAAGGGGAAAACAAACTCACGAACAGTTTTTCTAATGGAAAAGAAATATCACTCAAATTGTCTGTATCAATAAATATCGATATACTGAAAATAAATATCTCTGACATTGTCTTTATTGGAAATAGCAAAAGATTCGTTCATTAGGCTAAAATGGCTGTTAATTGTTAACCAATTTACTTTCAGACGAATAAGAACGTTGAATCACTGCAAAGTTTATCGGAAGTTATGATAATATTTTTCAAACACTTTTGTTTCTTTTTTTTGTTTCTATTTAACAAACTGTAAAATAGTGCCTGCCTATGATATTTTGAGGTAAAAAACTAAAAAGAAGTCTTTGTAGCACAACAGATAAACAATTACTTTAATATTTCGTTCGTTCTCTTCTGTCGCGTCTGACGAGAGCTTATGCCTGAATGCGTGACGTCACGAACTGAGAGGGCAGGCCTTCTCTTCTAGGTGGTGGTGGTGGTGCAACGCACCCTCCGCCATCCACTTCAATTGAATGCAGAGTAATAGTAAAATGAAGAATTAAACTAATTGTTACATGCGTAATTCAGAAAGTTGTAATATTACAGTTCCATTTTAAGTTTTAACCATATAACTCAGGCAAAAAGAAAACTATTTATGCAGCATGTGGAGAACATCTCTGTCCCTTTGCCAATTAGCAATTGCACCCGTAAGTGAGACACGCCGTTGATATCCGGCCTATTCATTCATAACAACTACTTCGGAATTCGATCTGTGTGATATACGTACATAGCATTTTGCCACATGCTTTACAACTACCAATTATTGTTTTGATTTTGTAAAATTGTTATGGAACATTGTTAATTTCTTGCTCACAGCTGTATTAAAAAGTGTTCAATTTTTATTTTATTTGGGCTTTACACTTTGCTGACGTCGAGGTCATTTTATCCGGGTATTATATTATTTCGTATCAGAACATACATTTACACAATCACAATCATCAAATTATACTGGAACAGAACTTGGCCACTTCCAGTGCATTTTCTGAGGCCTCACACAATTCATCTGCCGAGCAGGATGCTGGACATAGTTGTAGCGGGCTGTTTATTATTATTTAAACCCGTTGTTTATGCGACAGGATAGCTGGGTTAGGCCAGTGGTTGTGGGTGCGTAAACCAGGTACTCACTTGGTGGCGAATATGGCTACTCCTCCCGTCGCTGGTACTCCGGTCTCGGCTTTGGCTAGCTTAATAGTCTGTTTACTTTGAACTTAATATCTCGGGCTTGACTTCAAGGAAACAGGCTAAGTGCATACACAGTTTATTCTCTCCTAGGCAGGCTGTTACATTTATCTAACTGCCACGAGCAAGATTCCAAGCACTTTGCCAATATGAAAGAATGGTGGACTTACAATGGTTTCGGTGGGCTGACTGGCTGGCTAGCGAGGCGGCTGGTCTTCGATCCCCACTCGTCTTCAGAACAGCATATTGACTTGCCTACGACTTGCCCTCGAACCTTGGTGGGCTCGCGCTTATATGTCATCAGTTGCGTCGCCTGTCCCCGTTCTACGGGCAATAACCTGACAGCTAGCATTTCTGGAACCTTCTCCACGAGCCTAGCTTCCATAGCTGTTGCTCGTCGACCTGTGTTTCTTACTGACGAACCTTGCGACATACTACGCCGGGAGCTCGCTGCCCGCGAATGTCGCCGCTAATACATTATCATTATTTATATTTTATTATTCCCATAATCCTCTGCGATTATTAAAACAACCTGTTACACAGTCGACACGGGAGCATGTGCTGGACAGTCTGGTCTTCACCGCAGTCGCACTTGATATCATTGATCTCTGCATAGCCTCATCTTGCTAAGTTCACTTTGCATCTGCCCACTCCTGATCTCAGCCTATTCAGAGACTTCCACGTCAACCATCCCTCGTCATTACCAGGTGGCAAAGATTCAGACACTCTTCCCCAGCCATGCGGAATGGGAGCCTTAGCTTCCCATAGTTGTAACCTGGCTTCTTCAGTTGTCGTTGTAAGTTCCTGAGATATTCTTAGGAAACTTTTCCTGGACTTCAGTCTTTGCCTGTGAGGGATATGCCCATATAGTGGATGAGATTTTTCATGGGTCACTTTCCTCCTTTACTTGTTCACTGTTATTTCCCTTCGAACAGTAGGTGGTGCTATTCCTGCGAGACGGTGGAGCCATTCGACTGGAGTTGGCTCTAAGCAGGCTGTTATGATTCTGCACGTGTCATAAAGTGCAATGTCTATTTGTTTGGCATGAGTTGAACTGTGCCATAGAGGACAGGCATACTCTGCAGCCGAATAACATAGTGCTAAGGCAGAAGTTCGAATTGTTTCAGGTTGGCTGCCTCACTGTGATCCAGCCAGTTTTCTTATGAGATTGTTCCTACTGGAAACTTTCAGCTTGGAGTTCATGCAATGTTTCCTGAATGTAAGTGATCTGTTAAGGGATTAATCCTAGATATTTTGGAGTTTCACAGTGTTCTAGTTCGACCCCCGATAATGTTATCTTTAACCTACGAGTTGCTTCTTTATTCCTTAAATAAAAAGCACATACTTGTGTCTTCGTAGGACTTGGTTTAAGTTGGTTCGTGCTATAATACCTTGACAAATCTTCCAGAGCGTTGGTAAGGGTGCTCTCCACTGATTCAAAGTCTTTGTTCTGTGAGACCAGAGCAAGATCATCAGCATACACGAAACTCCTGCATTTGGGTGGTATAGGCTGATCATTGGTATATATGTTAAACAATAATGGGGCTAGCACACTTGCTTGGGGTAGACCATTCTTCTGTGACCTCCAATGGCTACGCTGTCCTTGGAAGTAAACAAAGAATCTGCGGTTCTGCAGAAGAGTAGCAATGAACTTACTAAGACTGAAATTCCTGGTCAGATTGTAGAACTTGACTAGTAGTAGCTGATGGTGGACGGTGTCATACGCTGCTGACAAATCAACAAATACGACCCCTGTTACCTTACGAGCTTCAAATCCATCTTCTATAAACTGCGTGATATTTAGTAGTTGTCCTGTGCAAATTTTACCCGGGCGGAATCCAGCTTGTTCAGGAATAAGCAAAGGATCAACTACAGGCAACAGCCGGTTTAAGATCATTCTTTCAAGCAGTTTGTAGAGGTAACATAAAAGTGCAACAGGTCTAAAATTCTTTGGACTGTTTTCTTCTTTGCCTTGTTTAAGCAAGGCGATCACTCGGCTCTTCCGCCATATCTTTGGAATTTGACATTTGTTAAAAAGCTGAAGCATCCACTTTTTGTTAGACCAAAGTGCTTAATTTGTTCTGTCCTAATGTCGTCCAGGCCTGCTGATTTTCCATTTTTGCAATTTCTTATAGCCTTATCCAATTCTTCAATGCTGAATGGTATTGTACGTTCACTATTCTCCTCTTGGCCTTCTTTCCGCAGTTTTGGCATTTTGGACTTGTGATTAGCTTTCCCATTTAATAGCAGTTGGTGTGCTATTTGGTTGGCAGTAACATTATAATGAACTTTGGTCTTAGTTGGATCATTGTTTAGATGCTTCAGTAGTCTCCATGCTTTATGGCTGTCTCTTGTCAAATATAAGTCTTCAACAGTTTTAATCCACTGATTCTGCTTTGTCTCTTTAATAATGGAAATGAGTTTGTTTCCTGCTTCCCCTGTTGCTTTACCGAAAGGATCTTCTGTAAATAAATCGCTGTATTCTTTAAGTATAGCAGCTTGATCTGATGTGAGACCGGGGATGTAAGATGTCCGACAACCACGAGGGATAGACATTCTGGAACATCTCTTTACAGCCGTGGTGAAGATGTCATAGCATTCTGGTGTTGGTTCTATTGAAAGAACTTCGGAATCCAATAGTTCTGAGAATTCAGACCAATTTGCCTTTTTGAAGTTGTATCTTCTACGGAAAGGTACTTCCTGTGGTCTATCTGCGGCATATATTTGACACATTATTGGTCTATGCTGTGAGTTGGTTATTGGGGAACAGACAGATTTAACGCACTGGTGGCTAATACTGCTACTACTGAATATGAGATCAGGGTTGAAACCACGCCTCCACCGACCACTGTTGAGTGATGCAGGTAGTTTTGCATCATGGATTAGAGAGAGGTGATTTATTTCAGCCCATTCTTGTACTGCAGCCCCATTCTCATCTTCATGGTCATAGCCCCAAACATTGCTATGACTGTCGAAATCACTAATCACGATCTGTATGTCTTTATTATGGAAATTAGGTGGTGTGTTGACAGTGAATACAGCACCAGGTGGTTTATAAAAAGACGAAATGGTACAGTTCGTCATTTCTAGAGTGATAGTTTCAATGTCATTTTGTTCCGTGAATGCAGTGGACATTACTTGTACATCTGGACGTACAAAGATTGCACTTCCGTATTGATTATGAGGTCTTTCTATAGCGAGATGCATTCCGTTTATTTTTGGTCTACGCATTTCATAGCTTCTGTGTGTTTCCTGTAGGCACAATATATGGCACTGATATTGACTGCATAGGTCTTGTAGCAGCTCCTCCTTGGTTGGTGACATGCCTTCTATGTTAACAGAGATGATTGTTAATTGTGGCCCTGAAAAGGGCTTGGGTAATAATGTTTCTGGTGTGAAAGGATTAGCCGTCAGGTCATTTCGATTCATTCTCTGACGTTGTCCAGTGTATGCCTGATTGCTATTCTTCGCTTGGTCGCTTAACATTGCAATCTTGGAGGAGGCTCCTTTCATGTACCCCATTTTAGGCGGGTTAGGATTGAGGACAAAGAACGGGAAGGAAATCGACCATGGCCTTTTGAAGGAACCATTTCGGTATTCACTCCACTTAATTCTGAAAAAACATGGAAAACGGAAACTGGCGTTTCGAACCCGCGTCCCCCAGAATGCTGGCTCGAACAGTATGCTGGTGTGGGGGAAAATAAATTCTTTTCTGAAAACCAGTGATGTAATTCGTGGCAGGGAATACTAATACCACCTTTACCCTGGCACTGTTGATGCGATGATAAAATAGCGGCTTTCGCAGATGTGATACCTTGATGATCTCTACCGTGCTGCAGAAATGATTAACATTTCATATATGATTGGGCTAATTACACTGGCACCCGACTGATCTGACATCTTTGATGAATATAGTAGTACTGCTGCTTTGGATTGCTAGCGAAGTCATCTCCAAGACGTAGCATATTCAACTCGAACGAATAAAAGAAAGTATACATTTCTCTTGTTCTTAGAATATCGTCAGTAAGGACGCACTTCAAGGAATACTAATACAGTCTGAACGAGAATTGCTAGAGCACTTCCTAATGAATCAAGTTTCTGCATTGTAGAAATTTACTGGAACTACATTGTTAGATGCCGATTGAGAAAGAAGAGTTAAGAGGGCTGTGTAGTATGAGCTACATTAAACTTCAATGGCCGCTGGTAGTGGAAGAACCGTCACATCAGATCATATCTGTGCCATATTTGAACTCTACTTTGTAATGAGCGCTGTGTGTCTGATGTGATGACACTAGTAACTTCCAGTTTTGTTTAATTGTTTACGCTAGGGGTACATCGCAGACAAGTTATGACCCATCACATATAACGACGTTTTTATAAAAATAAAAGTGTCTCCTGCAACCGCGAAAAGTTATCAGTCTAAATTTTGACGGTCAAACGACCGCTTGCTCACAACCACTGATGAGCACTGGGTACATAGGAAGGTTCAAATATTTATTGACTCTTTTTACACCATTCAAACATTATTTTATTTAGCGTACAGATTAACAGTCAACCTAGGGCTCATTATAATGATAAAACCGTTTCTTCAACGTTCTAAAGCCTAAGTTTCTCAACGTTGTTACTGTTCTATGTTTATTTTTTGACAACACTGTAGCACCATCTCACATATTTTAACACCTTGTCCGTGACATCATCGTGGATTTGCTGCGTGATAACGCAATTCTGGTTTGTGCTGGAAGACCAGATTTCACCGAACGCTGTCAATTTTTTTGCCGTCATCAGTCTCTATACCGTTTTGATGCAATCCTCCACCCCTTCCTATCTTGCGCTGACCTTTTCATCTCAACATATCTCTTACAACCCACGTCCTCAATTATCTGCTTCATGCATTCTAATCTCTGCCTTCCTCTGCAATTCTTACCTTCGACTGTTCCCTCCACTAACAAGTTAACCAAATCTGCATGTCTCAAAATAAGACTTAACATCCTGTCTCTTCTTTCTATAAGACCGTTCCACAAACTTTCCTCGTCCATCATTTCCAAAACTCGTTCGTTTCGTACTTTATCTGTCCACTTAATTTTCAGCATCGTTGTATAGCACCATATTTCAAATGATTAAATATTCCTTCTTTCTGGTATTCCTGAAGTCCATGCTTCACTGCTCCAGATGAAGAAATATTAGAAGGTCACCGTTGATCATGCCATTCGGATGACAGCAATAAAAATAATCGACACGCCGTTGAGATAATTGTCGATTGCCCGAAAATAACGTCTCAATATATAAAATACTTTTTTTTCTACTTATTTATTTATGTAACTATAAAATCTAGTGTGTCAGTAATAAATTAGTGATTTCATTGAATATATTTAAAAATTACAAATATAAACTTTTTACAACTAAATGCCACACTTGTAAGATTGATGAGATTAGAAAGATTTTATATGGGTCACTGATGTGACGGGACGTCATTTATTATAATATTTTAATACAGAAATCATGTAAGTTTTCGAAGTTTCACTGCAGCCAGACGTCGAGTAAGCACGTCCTGTTGTTCGACTTTCTGCCGATCGACAGTTCGAATTACAAGCTACACGTGCAGTGCTGAGCATGCAAGCCATACTTTTCCAGCAAGCCAAAATACATTGATCACTCTGACTACTTGACTGACGATCTACAAGATAACATCTAGGCCTCGGAGATAGATATTCGCTACACCAACCTCACCATTCTCTGTTGGTTGTGAACTGTAGGGGCTAAGTTTCATCCCTAGGGTCAGTATTGCGGGTTACGGGATACCTCTTAATTTGTACAACATCGACTGTAGTTGATTTATGGTCCAGTGCAATTAAATGGGGTTTCCAGAGTTTTATTTCAAGTAGCTCGTAGCTGCCCGCTCCCTCTCCTATTTACAAGTTACCCCCGATGCTCATGTTTATTTGCTAGCGCAAGAGAAGAAGAGGATAGGCCCAAGAGAGAAGAAGTCAAGAGCAGAAGATACGAAGAAAGTCGGCGCAAGTCATAGGGCATCGTAGGTTAACCATTTAGAACCCACGTGTCAGTCATCCTGGCACACCCTTTCAATAGACATAGGACGATCCAATATAAATACATATAGGGTCAGCCACACTGACATTTCAACACAGTAAAACAACAATCAAAATACAAACATCTGATTTTTTTCACAGGATTGCAACTTGAAAATTCCACAATAAAACGAAGTTCGCTTGAACGCGCTTCTGTACTGAACCAGCCGAAAATAATTGATAGCAGTTTTAATAGGTTATTTTCCTATTTTTTAAAATGGGTTTTAACTTTTTATTGAGACACGTCATTCACCCGGTCCTATTTATTTTATGAACAAAGTGCTTATTTCACGTAAAATTCAACGTTAAAATTTAAAGCATTTAAAAGCCCGCCAAAACGCTCCTTTTGCCTAGTGCAGGCCAACGACACCCGTGCCGTGACGTCACGTGCCAGCAAGCACTCTCTCTAGATAAGTAACGTCTGCGTTGTTTCCTTGAATCCGTGAATAAATTGTTGGATATATGGTTATAGTGTGTAGAACACCAAACTACAACCACATCAATAAAAACTCCTCGAAAACCCGTAAGTTTTCTCATAATACCTAAAATACGAAAAAAATTCGCTGCAACTTGCTTGTAGAAACCCATACGATATTGCGGCTAAGTCACATATCATTTTCCGTGAAGATCATTTACACTATCATTTCACAGAGTTAAGTGTAGTACGTTGTGTAAGACGAGTGTCAGTAAGTTTAGGGTCCTTAGATTCGATCCTCGGTTCGGAATATGTTTTGTTTTCTGTGGGCGTTTTTCTTTGGAAACTAGTTGTTGTTTGTAGCATCACATATCCATTTTTTTTTCTAATACCCGCCAAAATATTACTTTGGTTTCTTTTCGAAGGCTTCACAAATTTTTGAATATTTGAAACATAATAAAGACTAAGAAACTGAAAGTTACTTGCACACCGAAAAACAGTTTGTTGTTGTTTTTTGGATTCTGAAAATTACTTGCATGCTATAAGTAAATAGACGCAGTTATGTCAAAAAGGTTACACGCAGCTGTATCGTCCAGTCAAAATTCCAGCAAAAAGCATTTAAAACGTTCCGGAATTGTTGCAAGAAAATCGCAAAAATTTCTTCAAGTGATGTTTCTATTAAAATAAATTCCATTATTCACCGCCAGGCGCTTGCATTTTTTTGCCATGTAATAAATCTCTAGTATGTTTCAAAATTAAAAGAGGAAGGATATATTTTCATAAACGTTTTCTTGTATGGCAGCAATTTATGTTTCAAAAGTTTGCATGACACTTAAGAATTATTCGAATAAAAACATCATTCTGGAATGCAAACAAACAGCAAACGGAAACGAGGAAAAATGCATACACAAAGAAAATATTATCCCAATGAAGGTTCAAACCTAGGACCTTCTCAATTCCGTCAGCACTCTTTAACCATGGCGTAGTTGTCTTTCTTCATTTTAATAGTGAACACGTAAACATCACAGTTTCTTCGTGTGAGATGAAGTGAAACGCGGTCGGTAAATAAGTAAACAAACAATAAATTTAGTTTCGTTTACAAAAAAATAAAAATAAAAAAGTAAAAATAATAAAAATTATCATTTATCAATAATTTTTTATCCGCAATTAAAACAAAATGGCCCACAACATCCAGTTATTTGACTGGTCTGGTTTCTTTAAACTTCCACTATAGCTTACATTTCTTGTCAATATCTCCTAAAACAACTAATTTATAGTTTTAGTCATTCTTATTAACGGTTTCTGTTAATCTCTAACTTTAAATTTAAATATAAATGACTCTCAAATTGAATTAAATGCGCAGAATAAAAGTCACGGGTTGCTTATAATAGTAATTTTCTGCTGTGGACTTCTAAAAATTGTTCTCTATTTTCTATTCAAAACGAAATCTCATTGATAACAAGAAATAACCAACAACAAACCATAAAAATAGTTGAAAACTTGGATAGTTGGAAACACTCCATTCGCATTAGCAGCATTTACAGGGCGTGACGTCACTAAAGCTACCACGAATCCTAGAGCGTTTTCTGTCACGTGACCAGAGGTAAGCAAAATCTAATTTTTATTTCGTTTTTTTTAATTAAAAATAGTCCAACTTTATATTCATACTTAAGAAAAATTGATTCCTTAATTTGTAATATATTTTCAAATCTGTCGAATAACCTATTTAGGAATTCATTTTCTTTACGATGGTATTAGATTTCCTTTCTAAAAAAATAGATGAATTTTTTTTGTTGATTACACTTTATATCTCGGCGAATAAAGTTTAACACGATAACCAATGTAACCAAGCGATCTTAAGGTTTTTTGTTGCATGGTAATGGCAACATTACACACATCCATACACACACACACACACACACACACACACACACACACACACACTTTCGTATACCATTGCTATAAAGCAGATCGGGGGAAGGTTATTGTCCTAAGATAACTCCTCCTACAGTCACTGTGGCTTGATATAACTTCACGTTCGTTTTTTCATCTCCTTGCAGTAATTCGACCTGCACCAGTCTCTTGAGTCGGTCGCACTAGAGGAATAAAAAGACTCCTCTAAGACCACCTCTACCTGAACTAACAGCTCTTTCGTATGTAAAACTTAGTGAGAGAAACGGTAGCTTTACATCGTTCTCGCTGCCACACACATTTCTTGTTTAATTTTTAGCACTTTGCATCTCTGAAATGCAAATACTCTTTCAAGTTACGAAAAAAAAAATCCTCGTCATAACTGTTCACTTCATAAAATTTAGAGCGTTAGTCTTCAGAGAGAAGATTTCTCTGTTCTGTGATTAATTCACACGATGAGAATGAAATAATTTTTATTCAGATACTGTAGAAGAGGGTAAAATAATGAGCACCAGCTGTGCATTGAAGCACTTGCATACGTCACACTACAGTTTAACACGAGGCAGTATTCAATTACGTGCCTTTAACATTCCTCATCTGCGGCTGGTTGCCGCTGACAAAGTTAATCCCAGTCAAACTGAATCAGTTGCGGCGTAATCAGGATATGTTACTGAAAATATATTTCAGTTTGATCGTCAATTACTGTTTCTGGCATCATGTTTAAACCTAACTACCTACACGAAAATCAATGCCCATCTAATTACTCCTATAAAACTGACACCTAGTACTGCACGCGTTATGCGAAGTGTTCAAAGCAATCTCGGAGCATCACAGTTTGGAAAAAAAATTTATAGTTATTTAATAGTTGTTTCTTTATTTTTTTTACATCTGAGGTCTGATCTTTAAAGAAACTTTTATTAAGTTGCCCCAACTGAAGATGAGATTATTATTTGAAGCTATGCGTTTGTTTCTGCTAATGCACAAACAATCGAAAATTTTTGCTTTTTGATTGGTATATACTTCGTTTCACGTTTTCAGTAAAATTTTTAGGAGAACTGCAGAAAGAAAAAAGGAAACTAACCCAAATTAAAAATGTAGTATTAGCAACCCACTCATCGGAAAATTGTGTTTCCAGCGTTTTTTGTTATTTTTTCTGTGTTTTTTGTCTATTATTGTCATGTGGTACCAAGACCTTGCAGCTAGAATACATCTACATAATTATGTTACAGTGGTTTTAAAACGTAATATAACGCTGACAATTTCCAACCATTATAATTTAATACCACCCCACATATTTTCCTATTTTATGGCGTCAAAATTCTAGTAACGCATTCGAGATATTTAGTGTGGAATCAGAGCCTCAAAAATTAAATCTCATATGTAAATAAAGGCCTTTAGAATATGTAAAGACATGCCTTGAAGTAACTCATAAATGGTTGACTGAAATGAAAACAAGTGCACTCGGTAATTTATGTGTCTCCTCTTGTGAAACCCATTTAGATAAATTTTAGAAGAAAAGCACGTTTGATTTGAAATAAATGATGGTATTTAAACGGAGAGCTACCACAAACAAAAAATAAGAAATCAAAATCTTCGCATAGAAGTGAATCGGTAAGTAAGGCTCACTGTTTGGTCCAAACACAGAAACTTTATAGTGTTTTATACATTTACTTGCTGATACCCGCAACTTCGTACGCATGGATTAAGGATTTCTTTGCCAGAACTGAATATGGAAAGTTGTTGGTAGCGAAGGATTGGTCCCAAACAACACCGAGTTGGCATAAAATGACAGGAAAGCTATACATATATCATTCTACCGTGGAACCTGTCTCTTGAAGAGAATCAATTTCCAACATATTTCTGTCACCATTCGATAAGTTCTCAAAATTTCGTGACTACCACTGTTAATCATACTGGAAAAAAAGTCCTGTGCCCTTCATACAGATTTTCTTCTCAAATTCCATCAATATTGATATAGCCATTTAGTCGTCAAAACGTAACAAAAATACAGAGAATTAGTTCCGTATTTAAAGTATTATTACTGCAGATCACACACACACACTGACTGCGAACAACCCTTGAGGGATCATTATAACGTAAGAAAGTGTACACCTATAGAATTGCAAGACTACCAACGATTTGCCACGCATTGAACCCCTAAATTTGTGACATGTACAGTTTAACATTCAATCCGAATAACCGACGGTCCAGGCGTAACTCTTACGATCAAAAACAATTTTTTTAAATCTTTGCCTCCACGGACATTTGAACCGGAGACCACGACCCACAAAGCAGTAAACAAGCGCCTTACCCACTCAGCTACCAGATCGCTGTTTGGAAAGGCAGTACAGAGATCTACACATCCTACGAGTTTGTCTATCATCGTTCAGTAATTTTTCGAAATTATAAGACAACATGTATCATTTTTACAGAAAATTTTTGAATCAAATGTAGACAGTACTTTTTTCCTTGTTTGAAAGGATAAGTGTGCAAACTTTCATCGAACTTGGATGAAAACTGTGGATTTGTATGAAGAACAAACAAACAAACAAACATACAAACATAGATACATTCATCTTTATATATATAGACTAGCCTCGTACCCGCGACTTCGTACGCGTGGATTAAGAATTTTTTTGCCAGAATTAAATATAAAAAGTTGTTGGTAACGAAGGATTGGTCCCAAACAATATCGAGTCGGCATAATATGACAGGAACGCTATCACTATACCATTCTACAGTCGAACCTGCCTCTTGAAGAGAATCAATTTCCAACATATTTCTGTCACTATTCGATAAGATTTCAAAATTTCGTGACTACAACTGTTAATCATACTGGAAAAAATATCCTGTGCCCTTCATACAGCTTTCCTTATAAAATTCCATCACAATGATATAGCCATATAGTCGTCAAAACGTAACAAAAAGACAGAGACTTACTTCCGTATTTATATTAGTATTACTGTGGTTCACACTCACACACTGACTGCGAACTACATCTGAGGGATAATTATAACGTAAAAAAGTGTACACCTACAAAATTGCAAGACTACCTACGATTTGCCTCGTATTGCACCCCTAACTTTATAATATCTACAGTTTAACATTCAATCCAAATAACCTACGGCCCAGGCCTGACTCTTACGATGAAAAACAATTTTTAAAAATCATGGCCTCCACGGAGATTTCAACCGGAGACCACGACGTTCGTAAGCAAGCTCTTTAGCCACTGAGCTGCCAGTTCACTACACACAAATACGGTCTGGAGACGTCCACATGTAACGTGTCTGTCTACCGCCGTATTTCGAAGTTATGACACAACATGTGTTATTTATACAGATAATTTTGCAACCAAATGTAGACAGTATTTTTCTCCTTGTTTCAAAGGATAAGTGTGCAAAGTTTCATCGAGATCGGATGAAAACTGTGGATTTGTATGAAGAACAAACAAACCAACAAACAAACAAACATACATTCATATTTATATATAAAGATTATGGCGAAATGGAATTAAGAACACGCACAAATGTTTTAGAGCCCAAAAGTGTTATTGCGTTAAGGCGACAGTGAAATAGAAATACGTAACCACAGCTAACTTCCTTAATTATTTTTACTTTTTATGCACTTTAATACTTGAAGACGGCACAGTTTTATGATGACTAATCCATCAAGCTGATGATGATAATTTTTTTAGCTACGGCCTTATGCTTCATCAACGTCGAGGTTTTTAGAGGCCGAAGAGGATTTGGGACAAGGAACGGGAAGGAATTCGGCTGTGGCCTTTTGAAGCAAGCATTTCGGCATTCGAATGGAGTGATTTCGTGAAACTGTGGAAAACCGAAAGCTGGATCCTGTAGCCTCTAAAATGCGAGGCCATAACGTTACCACTCACCTAACTACCTACCTATAACAGCCCTCCTGGTCATACTTCTCACAGATGGCCATCTATCTGTACCGATCATATAACCAGAGTTACCTTGTTCTCTATCTCTAAACTTGCTTAGTTACTTTTAATTACAGTTCTTTTTCTCAATTTCAATATGATAGGTTCTATTAATGTTACAAATATTAATGCGTAGTTACACTTAATTTCATTTTCTCTGCAACTTCTTTCAAATCAAATAAAAAACAAGGAACTCTTCACAAAGTACTTTCTCAAATAAACCATTGCTTCAAATCAAGTGACAACTTTCATTCTGTCCATTCACATCGACCTATCCTCAGCGCCCTACAAGCCTATCTACTCCATGCTATTCACATCTGCGACCTTTCCCGACGAGTAGCGTAACTTGGTTAACAAGGGCACCGGTGCTTAAAAAAGTACTAGGGCTCTCAGGTCAGAAGGGCCCCCCTGAGCCGAGCTTGGGTGCCCCTGAGCTGAGCTTGGCACCGCCTAGCCCTCCGATAGCTACGCCACTGCTCCGGGCGTCTACTCTCGCGGTAGCTAGCCAGCGAGCCTCTCCTGCGCCGCAACAACAATGAGTCCACGATCTCCAGAAACCATACTTCATGATTACTACTTCAATCAATAATATAGTAAAACAAAAAATTTATAATTAACTTTAGAGAAAATATCTGCAATTAGAAATAATAAGGATCGCGGCGGGATTGTTACATGTGGCATATATATCACAAGATACAGTGTAGCTAAACCACGATTCATACTTTTCTGCAAATACTCAGCTTTCACAGTTGTAGGATGTCGTGGATAGATTTATTATTTCTTAAGGTACACATCAAACTGTTGATTTGATTCAGATATCAACCAAGAAACTGAGAAGCACAAGTATTATTTTATTGTGATGATGGTATTACTTGAGGCATTCTGCTGCCTATTTTCCTTTAGCGCCACTCGTTAACAGAAATGGAATAAAGGAAATTCGGAAAGCTTGAACTCAATATAATTAGGAAACTGCCGAAAATATTGTGATTATTACTATCTCCCTTGCAGTTTTAATTTAGGCAACTCCTAACTACTGTCTGATGCTACTGCAATATGTTGTAGCTGCTGTTATTTTTACGTTCCTCGAGGTCAGGGAGGGGGGGGGGGTGTGGATAGAGGATGTAGCTTGTTTTGGTGGCTGTTATCTATACATTCTATTTCCGTTGAATCTGAAGACAGTGAATACATAAGGAAATTTAAGAAAATATAATATTGGAAATTCTGACAATTACGCATGCTTGAATAATAAACAAATATTGCTTTCTGCTTTTATGTATTTGTGCTCGTCTGTGTAAGTATTATTTATTTGTGCAGATGATTGTTGTCAGGTATATTGGTGGCAGAGGATGAGGCAGCGTTGGTGAGGAAGTCCTTTGGCTGGCCTCGGTGTAAGATGTCTTCGATGCTTGTGTCTCGCCTACAGCGGTGCTACGCGATGACTCAGTCCATACTGGGTCACTCCGACCACGCTCCTTAAGTACGAGAAATCTGCTGATCATCCTGCTAACGTGCATAATGCCTCAGCGTTGCTTCACGCTCGGTACATACTGAGTCATAGCACACGACAGGCTTTACATTATTCCAAGCCCAATCAGAATGTGGCCAGTAGTCTGTTGGACAGTTGCTTCCTGCTCCCTAGCCAATTAATAGTGCACCAAACTCATTTAAAAAAAAACAACATAATTTACAGATTTTGTTCCCCGTTACTGTTTTATTATTTTATAAATTTATTTCTTTAAGTGATTACGGAAAACTACCGGAAAGCTATAATCATGATAGAGGATAGGCCGGAACCGAGATTTAAACCTCATCGTGTCTCCACTATGAATTATTGCGTCCGACTAAACGGACGGATGGAATAGGATCAGCAGTCCACTATGGGGGGTGTTTGAATCTTTGTCGGTCGCTCCTTCCCGAGTCAAAGTGGTAGCGCTGTAATACACTAAACTGTATAGAAAAATCGTAGTTATTAGCTTCCTCTAGAGTTTACAAATTTTCAGCTACGTCTCTGGAAAGGGAGACGAGAACTTATCGTACGATCCTTATAATCACACTCAGTTATCTCAGCATGGACTCGATATTTGGTTTGGGGAACTAGTCTTAAACACAGATTGTTAAAAATGATTCTTGATACTACAGTCCGCTGTGTATTGAAGAAAACAGCAATGTTCATCTGTAACCAGGAGTAAAAATATAAACATTTCTCATGTTCAGCGGTGTGCATACAAAATTAATTACAATAAAATATTAATCTACACTGAAGTTGTGCAAATGGAAACCAGTGAATTATCGTTGTTTATTATTAATTAACTGGGTGGTTGGATGTCAAAACAATATTATTTTCATAAAAACATAAATAATTTATTACTGCTAAATTTTAAAAATACAAAAACAAAATAAAATTTTACACTTTTTGCAGGCGTCATTATTGGAAAAATTGAACTTTCTTGTCTTTTTTTCGGGGTTTGCGCTGGTTTTTTTGTTTTTGTTTTTGTGTTTTGTTTTTTTTTGTTGATATTCACCACGTTTCGGCACAAACCTGGAACCTTTGTCAGGGCTTCTCTCTACTATCCGCCTGGTTTATCGATAAACTTGATCACTTCATTCAATATTTATTTTTCACCGGCAGAGATGATTTTGTTTCTCCGCCAAATAATATTTCCTGTTCCAAAGATGTTTCTGCATTATGGAGCAATCTTGCAGTTGTTACAACGTGTTCATTTGCTAGTACACACTTCTACATTTGGCTGATACCATAGTGTTTGTTGAAATAATCAGGATTTTTGTAAATTTCTATAGATTCCCTTATTTTTCGTTCTAAAAAATCCTTTGGCTTTGCAACAATCGTAGTTTTCTCCCTCTGAATTTTATGTCCTTCTTCTACATAAAGTTCCGCCACTGCCAATTTCGTGGTTTGTTCTAGTTTCGCTTGACGAAGATGTTCTTTCACCCTAACGGTATGTCTCACCCATGTACTTCTGACCACAATCGCAGGAAATCTTGTACACACCGCTCCACTGTAACGGAGCTCTGTGATGTTTCACTGATCTTAAAATGCTTCGAACCTTGTTCTTACTGGTGAAGATAGGTAGAACATTCATTTTGGCCAGTACTTTACCTAAACTCTCAGTGACTCACTTTACATATTGGAGAAGAGAATTCTTCTTTTATTCCGTTTCTTTTCTGTGGTCGTCCTTCACCAGACACTAAATCATCTTGGGAGTCAATCAACCCTAGAGTGTGGGGAAGTTCCTACAGGTGATCCCGTATCTCCTTCCAGTTAGCTATTGGTTGTCATTGCTGCGGGGTGTCATCTTAGGGTGTGTCGTTCCCGGTGTGTCCTTATTTGACAAGACTTCTGCCATTAGCAAAGTTTGCTGATGTAGCAGCTGGAGGATGATACTAAAGTTGTCCTCATGATGTTTGCAGTCCACTTGGTGACGCAGATGGTGGGTTGCGAACTGCTTCTTTGCCTTCGCGGGTCGCTCAGATCCGGTCGCTGCTGGTTGTCGACCGGGTAGATTCTTGTATGATGATGGCATCAACTCGTTGGTGCATGTCGCTGCCATGTTGGCGAGCAAGTTCCTCTTGATGGGGCAACCGCTGTAGCATGCTGGGTTGGGGCCGGAACAGTTGCAGCAGGTGGGCATTTCGTCTCGCTGGATGCTGCAGTCAGCGACTTTATGGTTTCCAGTACACCTAAAACAGCGCTCCTGTGCGGAAACTAGGCCAGGGCTAGCGGAGGCCGATTCTTGGGTTCGAGGTGGACCTTGCGCACTAGCATAGTTCTTATTCGCTACTCCCGCGGTACGTGATCCGCGGGCTGAAACGTATATAGCGGCAGACGCTCCTCGGTGCCTGGTCGGCGCATTTGATGCACAGCAGAGGTGACGATGCCGTCGCTGGAGAGCTCGGCGGTTACCACCTCCTCAGGCACATCAGCAGGCAGCCCTCGGATTACCATCTTCGTTGGTCATCGGGGAGTTTGTGGGGAGTGGCGAATGCCAAGCCCATCCAGGTAGGTCGTTAGGCGTCGTAATTGTGATGGATGCTGCGGTAGTAGCCGCAGCCCCTCTTTCACTGGGAAGCAGAGGATGTACTGGTTAGCGTCTATCATGAGATCGCCGTCCAGATGAGTGTGATTGCCTTCATAGAAGGCAGTTATAGGAAGGAAAGATCCTTCTTCTTCTTGATGTTCTTTGATGTCTTGATATTCATCAATGGTCATGACTTCCGGAGGGGACGAGATGGTCATGCTCCGAAATGGAGATTCAGGAGTAGCTGGCAATGAAGGCTGGGACGTCACGGAAGGTTCTTGTTGTTGTGACTTCTTCTTTTCAGGTCGATCACCTAGGAGGCCTTTCTTCACTTCATTAACGAGCCAATTCGTATCATGAGTTTTCCTCCTTATTTCTTCCAATTGTTGTAGCATCTGCGAGACCTGTTGCTGCATCTGCTGCGGCACGGATGTCCTCTCTCCGTCGCTTGCTTTTATTTCGTTGCCTCAACGGCATACTGTAGCCCCGCTACTATTTGTAGCTTTATTTACGGTCTCAAATAGGTTGTTTTTGGGATCATTTGGGGGGGGGGGGTACACTTTAGGGAAAAAATCGGCTTTGACCATTATATAACATATATAACAGCCTTTAGGGAAACCCTTACATATTCTTATTTACGTCAGGTGGGGATCATCCAAGCGATCAACTGCGCTAGTAGCTGGACAATATTGGTGCTTCGGGTGACCCACAGCTCCGGTCATCGAATGTGATGGTGGGCCCCAGCTCGATTGTAGTTGCTGTCTTGGCTGTCGTCCTGTAGGCCCGATGACTTGGTGTGATTTGCAAACCTCTGTTTCGTTACATCTTCTTGCTGTTCGGCTGCGGCCGATTTAGGCTGTCTGTCTGCGGCGGCCTGTAATCATCTTCTCACGGGGCAGCCCCCATAGCAGGGCGAGAGTGCGCAGACCAGGACGCTGTGGCTTTCCCCGCAGCGGACACACCGCACTTGATTGAGGCAGTCGACTGCTCGGTGCTGGAGCTCCTGGCATCGAAAGGATTGTTGGATGATTGGCTTCCTCCCTTTTTCGGAGCTACGAACGTGGCGACTGTTTTCTTGGCGGACCGTCGCGAGGGTCTTGGCAGTTGGGGAACTGACTTGGCTGCTGGCCGGGGCGGTGGACTTGGTTGATCTAGGCTCACTCCTGTCTGGTGCTGGGCGTGAGGTTCAACTGCCACCTTGGAGTGTTCCCTCATTCATATTGGTGGAATCTTTTGGAGCTGCTTCTTTTTGTTGAATACCCATTGCTGAATGCCGAGTGATCTCTTGGAAGTCCATACTGTATCTTATGTTCCTAGTTTCTAGGAATTTCTTGATATCTTCGAGGTCTTCTTGGCTCATACAGATGACCAGCAGCTGGGATGGCAATGAGCATGTATGCACCAATGTGGTCTCGTCCTGCGAAGTAGAAGTAAATGGTATTCTCCTCGTTTTTTAAGTCGTCGGCATCGATGATAGCGGCTTTCGGGGACGACCATGACATCCACGATGAATCGTCTGAACCGGACACTTCAGACCAGGAATCTTCTTGGCGATTCGAAGCAGGGGTGTCGTGCGGGGTGGGCTACTCTCCGTGGTTGTCTTCCGACGAATGTTGTGGAGTGCTTGCTTCCGGAGGCGTAGTTACCACCGGCGAAGCATCCTCATGAGTCGACATCGTCTCGACCCGGCGCGATGGTGCTATCTGCGGTGACGCAGGATGCCGCTTCCTCGTCATTACTCTGTGTTGAGAATTTGCAGGCTGGGAATGACTGCGTTGCGGTGAGTGGATCATGGCTGCTCGCCACTGTTTCCTATCTATCCCATGCTGTGAGCCGTTGCAAAGTCGACCAATAAGAAGGAGGAACTAAGCTCACCTAAGAAGAGACGAAGTCGTGCTTCGAACAGTACTTTGTGCTCGCGTATGCGGGCATCGTTTGCTTATTGCGAAGAATATTGTGAAGCTTGCTTTTGGGGATTCCACCTTAGAATAGGGATTAACCGCCACTCTACCCACTCTGCCAACTCTCGAGGGAGTGGAACCCCCTGGCACGAGCTTTAGGATTGTTTCTGGCCCTGGTAACCCTAACGATGACAACAAGGGACCAGAGCAACATCTCTCCACTAGCTCACCACAACAGCGGTACATGTCTTCAGTGGCCGGTGTTCCTCGTGCTTCTGCAGCGGTTGACGTAACCAACTCTCCACGCTCCCCTTCACCAGAGACAGCTATATTACAGGACTCAACACCCTACAGACGTCCTTGCAATATTTCTGAAGATAACTATGAAGACACCGAGGTGGAAGTAACATCCTCGAAACGCAGTGCAGCCATTCTTATCACAGGCAAGGGCCCCACGAAGAGGATGGTGAAAGCCTGTATGAAGAAGAGGTCTGTAGGGCAGACAAAGGAGACATAGGGGCTGGACGGCACTTCTAGCTGACACAGCTCAAAATCAAACATCCTCTACCCAGAGATCCTCAGTGGCTGACGAGACGACTAGATCTGGCAACAACACCTTCCGCTGGCACACAAACCAGATGAAGACGACTTTGAACATCCACGGCGTACAGCGAAAGCCGCATCTCTAGCTCAAAATTCCTGAACGGTGGAAACAGCCAACAAATTCCAACCACTTCAGAATGATCCACCACCTACTGAAATTACAATAACTAAACCGTGTTCGGCACACATCCTTCCGATCGTAGTGCAATTCGAACAAAATTACAAAACCCTTCTTGATAAAGTAGACATAATAGTTAAAAGCTCATTTACAGCTCATTTGACGCCAAGAATTCCGGCGGCGACGAAATCAAATTTACCTTCACTACAGTTGAAGATTACACAGCCGCAACAGGGATGCTACAGCAAAGAGGGACCCCATATTACATTCCCTATTGGGGCTGTGCCACTTTTGAAAGTGGTCTTCAGGGGCATCCCCAGAACACTGCGCACAGAAGATTTAAAAGACGAACTCACCGAGATGGGATTTACCGTGCAGACCGTGGCCCTACTCCGCCGCCCAGGTAGCAATGTGCTGATGCCTCTGTACTTGGTGGTATTGGCTGATATCCCAGAAAACAGGGCAATATTCGGGGTAGACAAGATATGCCACCTCAACGTGCAGGCAGAGAAACTTCGGTCAGCAGCTGCCCCTAAACAATGTTACAACTGCCAGCATTTTGCACACCAGGCGAAGAACTGCAAAATGCCTCCCGTCTGCGTTAAGTGCGCGGTCCAACACGACTCCAATCAATGCAATACGCAGAAAGGAAAAGATGCTGCCAAATGCTCCAACTATGGAGGTGACCATATTGCTAGCTACAAAGGCTGCATGGCCTACAAGAGGACCCGGGAAAGGCATAGGGTACTCGCGACGGAGAAGGAAAAGTTGGCCCCGAGCCAAACTCAAACACACACTACAAAACGAGCTCCACCTGACTCTTCACAAGCATCTGATCAGGAACAGGCACTGGAACAAGTCCAAGCCACAGTGAGTAACAAAGAAAAGATTACTAAGTCGCAGTCCAACACCACCAAGACGCAATCCAACAAGAAGCCTCACAGAAAGCGTAAATCATACAGGACACAATCGCAGAGTCAAGAGGACGGGAAGTCGCCTCCTATAGCCGTGAAATCGCCGCCTGTAAAGTCTAGCCACGACACCTGTGAGCAACGCTGATCTTTCCGCAACTGTTATGGCAGAACAAACGGACTCAATTCCGCTTTATGGATTGACTACCAGGCAGAGATGAAAGCAAATTCCGAACCAGAGAAGCAACCAAAATGACGTTGAGGGCATGGTACACGGGAGCTTCGAGAGGCTCACGAACATGCTAGACACCATCATGAAAATGATGTGTACCCTCGCAGAACAGCTGGGTAACTTAACCATAGCGATGAGGAAAGCTTTTGCTGTTCCAAAATGTGCGCACTGCACTCATAATGGATAGACGACTACCAATGCAGTTCCTATCTTTGTGTGTATGGAATTCGAACAGCATTTGCGGTAAAATGCATGAGTTCAGGCAGTTCCTCCATGAGCAGTCAGTAGATGTGTCTCTTGTGTCTGAGACACACTTGAAAAAAGGCCTAAATGCTCCAGTGACAACCTACAACTGTTACCGCAAGGACAGGCTCACTGCTGGTGGAGGAGTCGCAATCCATATTAAACGAACTATCCCACATCATGAAATTACCGTTCCAGCGATGCATCAAATAGAAGCTGTGGGCATTGAGTTGGCCACAGCTAACGGCGCACTAACCATAGTCTCCGCATACAGGCCGCCACGCAGGATTTTAGAAGAATCAGACATCACACCCTTGGCTTCCATTCGGGGTCAACTGCTGGTCGAAGACGACCTAAATGCTAAGCACCCAAAATGGAATAGCAGAGGCGCTAACCAGGCGGGAACCTCATTGCAAAAACTAGCAAACAGAAATAATATGTGTGTGATTGGGCCAGTGGAACCCACAATTGACCCAAACAACGGAAGCAGACCAGACATTCTCGATGTTGTAATTACAAAAGGTATACCGGGCTTCGTGGCGGCCTTCTCAATCAACCGTTTGTCATCCGACCACTGCCCGGTGATGGTTGAGTTTGACGTTGGGCCGTGGTAATATATCGAAGAAATCAAACAAGACTTTCAGAGAACAAATTGGAGACTGTACCAAGAGCTATTACAAGCAGAATTTAATGACGTTCGCGACATAGGCAACATCGACGACGCCGTTCAAGCCTTCGAAACAGCGGCGAACAACAGCGCAGCAGCTACGACTCGACAGAGGGCTCCCGTCCGCTACTAACACCAACTTCCCCCGGAACTTCTGGCACAAATCCGTCACAAAAACAGGGTTGCGAAGGAATGGAGACAAACCAGAATTCCCAGTCTGCTCTGAGCCGTCGAACAGTGCGGATCGTTTCCTTGTTTACGCGCGAGCCGTTCTAAGTGGTGCGAGCAAGCTATCGGACTTCGTGTCTACACAGTGGTTAGTGTTTCTTCGAGCTTAAGTTACCGCTTCTGTTCAACTACACAACAGGTGGAAGATAGTGGGTGAATAGTGCAAGAGGTGTAAGCCTAAGGGCTTACAGGATGCAGGAGGACTCGGAAGGGAGCACAGCAGAGGAAACAGCGGATGCTATCGCCTCGGCCCTTCAAGTGTGCTATACGCCGATCGAAGTTGACATCGTAAGTACGCCGCCCATTGCACTCCCAGATTCTGAAAAGACAACAGTTATAAAGAAACGCAAGCTACGTGCGTATGCCGACATAGAACAGCCTGCATGCATAAGTACCAGATGTGAAAGAGCCCCAACTGGGGAAATTGACCTAAATATGAATATTAATAATGTTCCATTTATACCTACTAACCCCGCAATTGCCGCAAGCGTTTCAGGAAGTGAAGAGATAGCCCAATCAGAAATACCAATAACAACTTATACTAGCAATAGCAGCCAAAACGCAATAGCTATGGGAACTAGGGATTTACCAACAGTCAATTCCGCAAATGTGCAAGCAGCTTCTACATTGGAAGAAGAGAAATTTAGGTATTCAGAACATGACACCGGTCCATTCATAGTCTGTGCAGAACAGATAAATACAGAAGAGCACCCAAATAGGGGCGCCCTCGGACGTCTTCATCCCATGTCCGTTGGTAAATTTATCAGGAATTCCATCCCAGCAATGAACCATTCGATCCTTAACATATCAACCAAGGGGAGGAACCGTGTTCAGATTGAATTTAATAACTATAAGGCAGCAAACAGCCTGGCATCGGTCACCAATCACCCTCAGAATATAAATTTTTTTATACCACGCTATTGTACTGTTAAAGAGGGGGTAATAAGAGGGGTAGATACTAGATTAACTGAAGAAGAAATACTAAATGTCATAGATTCCGATATTGAAGTGATAGCAGCCAGAAGACTAAAGCGTAAGATCACAATCGACGGAATACATCAGTGGATACCGCGGCAAATGGTATGCATTACATTCAAAGGACAGACCCTCCCACCACATGTCTTCATTCACTACACCAGATGCCAAGTCGAACCATATGTTCAAAGAGTAACTCAGTGTTATAAGTGTTTGAGATATGGTCATGTCAACAAGCACTGTCGCAGCAATGCTAGATGCGCTAAATGCGGAGAGGCCCATGAAACATCCGGGTGCAACAAAACTAACAACTTCCACTGTGCAATATGTAGGGGAGACCATATAGCAACATCAAGCTCCTGCCCAGAGTTTGTGAAACAAAAGCGCATCAAAACCCACATGGCCTATAACAACCTTACGTTAGAACAAGCCTCAGCTCTAGAAAACCCAACTTCCTACGCTAAACAAGCTGCCAGGCTTCCCTTTACCCCAGACACCTCCAGCTTCCCCCCAATGCACATACCTAAACCCGGAAGTTCAATATCCACCCCCATTCAAGCACGGACAATAGCGAGGCCAACCCCTAACTTGCAAGAACGATTCAATAAGCAAGCCAGAACCGAGCCTCCTTCCAAGCAGCAGGCGACCAGAAGCCAAAACATAAAGATTCCATCAGATTTGTACTTTGACCATGGACCCACCACATCTGCCCCGATAAACTACAACCCCTATAGGCCCCAGATCTTCGAAAGGGAAGAACCCCTCATAGATAAGGTGGTCTACATTGTTTTCCTCGCTGCTGAAGATGGTTAATACAGGCGTTATGCCAGATATAAGAGAGTTAATCAGAAAATCCTTAGTGCTCAATAATAATGGCGAAGTGCAATAACTTCATGCAGTGGAACATTCGGTCAGTCAGATCTAATAAGGAAAACCTATTATACCTCCTCCAAGAAAATTCCATTGCAGTTGCGGGATTAATGGAAACGTGGTTGAAACCTGACAACCACTTCTCTTGTACAGGATACAATGTGATTCGGTCGGATCGATCAGACGGTTACGGAGGAGTCGCTCTTTTGATCAAAAGTGGAATACAGTATGATGAAATTCAGTTCAACTCGCAGGGATCGAATTTGCAAGTATGTGCAGCCAACGTAGAATATGACAGCAGGAACCACAGAAAAATAGCAGTTGCTTCAATTTATAGATCTCCTCAAACTCCAGTGTCCAAAAGAGAACTTCGTCAGGTAATAGAGCAATTATCCCCCCCAATGCTTATTATGACGGACCTTAACGCCCACCACCAACAGTGGGGAAGTGAATCCAGCTGCGCAGTAGGCAAAGTGGTAATAGATTTACTGGAAGAAATGAACTTAGTCTTACTGAACGATGGATCAGAAACAAGATACCACAGAGCAACAGAACGTAGATCGGCAGTCGATATCTCACTCATCTCGCCGGGATTGGCCATGGACATAGAATGGAAGACCCTCCCAGACCCATCGGGATCTGACCATTTTCCCATCATAATGTCCCCACCTGACCAGAGATTCAAGACCACTCCTCCGTCTCCCACTTACAAGTGTAACACAAGGAGAGCTAACTGGCCACTATATAAACAGTTCATAACAGATAAACTAGAAAACTTTAGCACGTCAGATGACCCCAAAAATGACTACCTCTCCTTCACAACAATTATGGATCAAGCGGCCCAAGTATCCATCCCAGAAAATAAACAGAGAAAGACGCCACATAGACACAGCCCGAAATGGTGGGATGAAGAGTGCACTAAAGCGATAAAAGACAGAAAGAAGGCGTTAGCGCAATATAAAGGACAGGCAACGGACGAACAATACATTCTCTTAAACAAGATACAAGCTTCCACGAAACGCCTTCTGAAGAAGAAGAAAAGAGAATACTGGCAAAATTTTTGTAAGTCTCTGAACAAAGACGTGCAACTAACTACTATGGAGACAGGTTAAAGGAATTCAGCGCAAGACAACGCAATCAAACAAACACATCTCCACTGCGACGGGCATGGACCTCCTTTGCTCTTTGGCTCCAGACTGGTGCCCAGAAAAGGAAGTCGACATTCAGAACCCGGAAGCAGACCACCCTTTGCTTCAACCTTTCACAATAGAGGAATTGGAAAGTGCACTCAAAAAATCTAGTAACACCGCTCCAGGAATGGACCAAATACAGTATTCGATGATAGATAACCTCCCCAGAGAAGGCAAAGACTTGTTCCTCAAAATTATGTACAGGGTCTGGATGGAGAGAGTCCACATTCCCCCACTAAAAGCAATAGAGTGGTCCCAATCCACAAACCTCACAAAAACCCCAGTGACAGCGGATCATACCGGCCAATCTCACTCCTGTCATGCTCCTTGAAAATGTTAGAACGGATGATTAAACTCAGACTGGAGTGGTATGTAGAACATCATCACCTTCTACCAGAAACCCTGCTTGGCTTCAGAAAGGGGAAAGGCACAAATGAAATCATAGCACAACTAGTGACAGATATCCAAATCAGTAATGGAGAAAACTTTTACCTGATGGCCCTATTCACCGATATATCCAAAGCATACGACAACGTTGTTCTCCCTCTACTGGCGGAGAAACTTAGACAGTTGCCTCTCCCGGAAACTTTCGTGGCGAATCTAATAGCGCTGCTGGAAAATAGAGAGCTGTTCATAATTGGAGGTGAAGTAGTCGGACCCAGGTCTACAAGTAAAGGACTGCCTCAGGGATCTATATTGTCCCCCCTTCTCTTCAATATCTACGTCAGTGACCTCCACTCAAAGATACCTCGGGAAGTAAAATTGTTACAATACGCGGACGATGTTTGCCTTTACATCAGCCAGCGGACATTACAAGCCTGTAAGACAAGGTTAGACATCGCAATGGACAAAATGAAGGCTTGGATGATACGCCATGGCTTCGTCCTTTCTACAGAAAAGTCCGTAGTCTGCATATTTACAAGACATAGGGTACCGCACATAACTGAAATCTCACTGGGAGCCCACTCTTTCCCAGTCAAGAAAACAGTCTCATACCTAGGCTTGAAATGGACTCGAACCTTAAATGGTCCAATCATATATCTTACATCATCGAAAAAAGTGAAGCAGCCATGAATCTAATTAGAGCCATTACCGGCAAAACCTGGGGAGCGGAAAGAGAACTCAACATGAGACTTTATCGATCGCTCGTAAGACCACATTACGATTATGGCTGTATATGCTTTGGATCCGCATCGAAAGAGTTGTTGAAGAGACTAGATAAATCACAATATAAAGCACTGAGACTATGTACTGGGGCCATGGCATCTACGCCTACAAACGCCTTGTTGGTCGAATGCCTCGAACCACCACTACACATTAGGCGAACATACCTCTCAGAAAATTCATACTAAAGCAATTAGAACTCGAAGAGAATCCACTGTTGGAAAAGTTATCAGTATTATCGGCACAGTACTCAGAACGTGCGTACTGGAAGAAGAAAACTAGTCCACCCCTAGCAAGAGCATATGAGTACCTAAAGATATACTCCACAAAAATATACCGAGCTCAGCTATTACCTGTCTATTCAGGAAGAATGCCTATTACCTCTCTGAAATTGGACATCCGAACCAACATTAAATATCTGGAAGGGAGCGAAAGGAACAATGTCATAATGAGGGACTACATCTCAAACCTACCAGGTAACCCAGCATGCCTGTACACAGACGGTTCCAAATCAGATCACTCAGTGGGATGCGCATTTGTGGATACGACAAACAACAAGTCGGAAACCTACAGCCTACCGGAAGAAGCAACGGTCTTCACAGCGGAACTACTTGCAATGGTCAAAGCTCTAGAATATTGCACAAAACTGCAAAGCCCGAGAATAGCAATAATAACAGACTCCCTGTCCGCTGTTAACAAACTAAACAACATCTCCAAAGACAATGGCAGATGTTGGTTGGCCTTTGAAATACTTCGATTAGTGTCCAAACTTAGAGAGAAAGGCACGGAGACCACTTTCATTTGGTCCAAAGGACACGCAGGTATTACAGGTAATGAGCAAGCAGACAGACTAGCCAAAGAAGCTGCACTAAGCGGAAACAAACTCAACCTCATTCCGGCATCGGATCTATTACCAGCGATTCGACGCGATGTCAAGAAAGAATGGGCCAACGAATGGAAGACAAGTGACCTCCATAAAGGTCAACATTACCGACAGATCCATCCCTCAATTCCAAGAGCTCATTGGTACTCCAACCGGATACTGTCCAGAGGACTCTCAACATTCATAGCAAGGCTGAAGTTTAACCACGGGCGGTTCAAATCGCATCTGTTCAAAATCAACGTAGTTAACTCACCCTACTGCGAATGTGAAGCAAATATTTTGGAGGACGTCGACCACCTTTTCTTCGCATGCAAGCACCACTGGAACAAATCTACACAATTAATATTTGACTTACAAAGACACGGGGCTGAAATTCCCACCAAAATCCAACATCTTCTTCAGAAACAAGAACCGGAAATCTATATAAGCCTCTATAGATTTGCCAAGGAAAATCACATAGATATATGATCCTTGTAATCAATATCTGTACAGGAAAAGTGTTGCTCATGAATTTATAACACAAGATGTAATCCAACTTTACCATAAGAGTTTTAGTTCTAACTTAGCAGGATAACAAGTAAACAGATTGTAGGATGAGATTGGTACTCTTAACTAGACAACATAACAAGTAAATCAATTGTTCGATAAGTGTAAATGTATAACCGAATAATACAACATGTAAATCAGTTGTACGCTAAGAGTTTTATGCCTAATCTGGCAACGCAATATGTAAACCAAGTGCACTGTAAGAGCTCCATTTTCATTTACTTAGGTTAACATATAAATCAGTCGTATAGTATGAGTTGTATTATAAAGGTATATCATAATATGTAAATCTATTGCACCACAAGAGTAGTACTGTTATCCTTGAAATATAAGATGTAAATAAATGCTAGTTTAAGAGTTTTATTTCGAACTTTGTAAATTACCAGGCAAATCAACTATATGTCAAGAATCATATTCCAAAATTAATAATAAAAAGCACGGTAGGAGTTGTACTCCTGGCATCACTACATAATATGTAAACCAAAATATTGTAATGTATTGTATGATATTTTACTGTATTGTAATTGGTTGTATTACAGTATATGGCACTTTATTGCATTGTATTGTCCTGTATCGTATTGTATTGCTCTGTAATGTATTGTATGTTTCGGTATTGTTTTGTTCTGTATTGTATGGTATCGTACTGTAAGAATTGCACCTCTAACCTTGTACCATCAATATGTAAAGGTATTTCTGGCTGTATGGACTCTGTCCTTTTGCCAATAAATAATATTAAAAAAAAAAAAACAGAATTCCAGCTACAACAGCCTAAAAAGAGAGCTTAAAGTCTCTCTGAACGAGCTTAGAAAACAACAGTGGAGAACTCGTGTTTCGATGCTTGACACGGACGATGGAACACTCTGGATGCACACGCGGAAATTTACACTGCGAAAACAGCGACTCCCACCACTCCATGGTGAGAGGGGGTTAGCCTACAGCCCAGAAGACAAGGCTAATGCGTTAGCAGATACATACGAAAAATATTTCCATCCACCACAGAATGATGTGAACCACCGACAGCTGGTAGCAGTGCATCGCCGACTGCAAGTTTTCCTAAATGCCGAAGACGACTACGAAATAGAACCAATCACTCCTGAGGAAGTTGCTAGCTGTATATCGAAGCTTCCCACATGGAAAACTCCGGGACAAAACAAAATCACCAATCTTCTGATCAGAAAACTTCCTCCTAGTGCCATAATGTACATTACAGAACTTTTTAATGAAATATTGATTCAACAAGAATAATCCCGTAGCTGGAAACATGCGGTAGTAGTTGAGATACATAAGAGTGGTAAGGAACCTCTCTTCCCCCAACACTACAGGCTAATTAGCCTACTTCCGGCTATCAGTAACGTTTTAGAGAAGCTACTACTCAGGCGATTGTACTCGCACATCGAAGCAAACATCATCCCCGACCATCAGCTGGGATTTAGAAGAGGCCACTCCACAAAGCAGCAGCTTATGAGGGTAGTGGAAACGGCGACCAGGGCCTTCAACTTCAACGAATATTGCGGGCTCGTATTGTTGAACATATCCCGACCTTTCCACTCGGTCTGGCACTCGAGTCACCTACTCAAGCTCTATGAGCAGGGGTTCCCAGGGCCATTCGCGAAACTATTAAAAAGCTACCTCTCCGGTCGTTATTTCAGTGTCCGTGTCAGGACTGAATTTTCTACCAGAAGACGGATCAGGGCTGGAGTCCCTCGAGGCTCTGTACTTGGACCCGTCTTGTACTCGCTGTATGCCGCTGATGTTCCTAAGAATCCCGACGTAGAGGTTGCGGCATATGCAGATGATACAGCGTACTTCACGTACAGCCGTAGCAGAGCAATTGCAACCAGACGCCTCCAGGAGGTACTGCAGAAAACTCTATCCTGGGCAAGGAGATGGAGAATAGAGATAAACGCGGCAAAGACGCACACAATAATGTTAACGCGTAGATGTGACCCTGCGCTGCCGGTAATACTAGTGCCTAAACTCCAACTAGATGATTAAGATATCTCCTCGTCGACGACTGCAAGCTGCCAACCACTGTAGTCAGAATATATACCGCGCTTATCAGACCGATAATAGAATATGGCCGTCCAGTATGGGCAAGGCGGCTGACTGTCATGTACAAAAACTTCAAGTTATCCAAAATAAGGCTTTAAAAAGAGCCTTACACCTTCCGAGCTGGTTCCTCACGGACCCCCTACATGAGGCTACTATGCTGCCCACACTTAAAGAAAGATTCCGTCAAACTGCAAGTACCTTCTACAAGAGCACTAAAACGTCCAACAACCCAGTGGTTCTTAACATCGGCCAGTACGATGCTACTGTTGACCGACACAAACGTCCACTGAGCCTGCTCAACTAACACCACCATGAAGACCTATTAGAAGTGAGAATATGAAAAACAATATTAACAGGAGAAAATGTCTTATGACGACACCTTCAACAACACTGCCTATAAAGAAATGGCAGAGACCGGTACTGTGATGATATGAAAAGTGTTGAGTGAGAGTTGAGTTAATGTGGTTGTATACCTTTAGCTATCAAAATGATATTATATTTAAAATTTCATAAACTAACTGCGAGTGTATTGTTCGTGAATCGTTGCATCGTTGCTGGAAAGGCTGGTACATCAGAGCACACACTTCGTTCGGAACAATGTTTTCTGCTATACAGGTGAGTTAATGTATTCTATAGTTATTAACTATATACCATCACTAGACATTGAAGTGTATTACTTGATGTGGGTGTAATAGCTTGTTGACCATACGGCTATAATCAGCGTAAATAAATAAAGATTTAAATTTGTTACTTCAGTTTTATTCCCAATCCAGGTTGCAATTCAACCTAACCACAAACTGAAATAATGACATCAGTAATATGATGGAAATTAAAAACGAATCTAAACAGCTTTTATTATGCCGCATAATATTAGCTTTATTCGTGGTCCGGACCGCACAGATAGCGATCAGTGTGGAACTACTTCCATTCAAACGAATTATTTCAGTAACATGGCACTTATGAAAGTAACTTACACAATTTTTAAAAACACTTAAATAATCCCTTGACTCTGCTTTAACGACGAATGCTAGAAATTCTGTTCTAAAATGGAAGTTTCCATCGCAGGCTAATTAATACGTTCAGTGTATCGCGATATTTCTTAGATTACTATAACATCGATCTGAGAATATAACGAAAACATCTACATCAAACGAATATAAATAAACAAAACGTTACTAATGATTAATATGTTGATTTTTATTTTAGTGCTTTGATTTCTTTGCAGTTTCTTAGCTAAATAAATTGTTATTAATTAACGCGCATAACCACGATTTGGCTATGTCATCTCACACCGTTGTTATTTTGACAACGAACGCTGGGGCTGTGACGTCATTGATACGGACAATGAGGAAGATTAGCCTTTGAGTAGTATTCGTAATTCATGAGCAAGTCACATGATACATTTCCGGCCTGAATAGGACTAGTGAATCTGAATTCACAAATGACTGCTTTGAGTATCTCATGTAGTCATTGGTGTAACACAGAAAAATAAACACAAAATGTTAACAACTTTGTCGTCCGGAGCTGCTATAGGCTGGACCCACTTTCCGGAAATCCGTTGCTTGAAAAAAAATGGTGGGGATATTCCTTCGGCACGTTACGCCCCACAAAGTTGCAGAAATTCTATGACGCAGTATCCTTCAATATAACACTAAAGTAATTCTGAATACGACCGCTTTTAAGGTTTTTATTGGGGCTAAATATCCATCTTCGTAAAAGCCAGGTTGGGAAGGCATCATTCACAAGCATTCACTCAAATTTCCGGTATTGGTAAGTCACATGGGCATCTCCTATGCCATTTCGCCGCCCTGGGAGTAAAGTCTTGTTACTTTCTCCAACTTGGGGGATCGAAAGATGTCTCCTATTCCCATTTCTTCCAACTAGGGAAGAAGGTAAGTCTCGTTTCTCCACTGTCATGTAGGAAAATTCGTTTTAACATTGACGGCTGTGGTACGCATTTATTTAAAATATGCAGAAAATCACAACACATTTTTTGTGTGACGTTTCTCGCTATATGTATGTTTCTGTTGTCAGCTGGTCTTTCGTGTAAAGTCATTAAAGCCAGGTAACGGTATCTGCGAGGAGTCTGGCGCTCCTCATATACGACTTTCAGACTTGGAAGGTAGAAATGTTTTGCTAAGTATTTCGACAGCTTGCAGGTGAACACAGCACTTTCACCAGGTGCCACCCGTGTTTGGAGGTGGAAACTGTCCAGTGCTCATAAATGGATTTCAGTTAAAATATACTCACTCAGCAACTTAATTTTTAATTTTACACCCATTGACGATATAACACACTGCCTGACAAAAAAAAATGAAGCATCCAAAAGGT
The DNA here is from genome assembly GCA_031002005.1 of Vandiemenella viatica. Lineage (NCBI taxonomy): Eukaryota > Metazoa > Arthropoda > Insecta > Orthoptera > Morabidae > Vandiemenella > Vandiemenella viatica. Next base: position 231,267,535 of record JARYHS010013630.1, read on the forward strand.
GACAGGAAACGAAATAAAACTTGGGTGGGTCTGTGATGTTATAGCAGTGATTACAAAATAGAGTTAAATTTACAAATAGGCTGGCTCTCAACCCATGAAGTTTCATTTCGTTTCCACCTCACCTTTCGAATGCTTCACTTTTTTATCATGCAGTGTATTACGTCGTCAATTGATGAAAAATTAAAAAGGATGTTCTTGAGTGAACATATTTTAATTTAAAAACCACTCATCAGTATGACGCTGCACACCCTCTTGCCTTAATGCATGTGCTGATTCGGTTGAGAAGCTGTTGTATCATACCATGAGGCAAACTGGACCACAACTGTTTTAACTAGTCTTCGATGTCCTCAGTTCTGGGACCGGAACGGAGTTGATGACCGAGCGGGTCCTACACATGTAATCACTGAAATAACATCGTATACCTTCTGAATTCGTGAAGCTTCCTTTCATTTCCTCCTCCCCTTTTGGCTGCTTCACTTTTTTTGTCAAGCAGTGGATTAATGAACGTGATTGTTTTATTTATATACTAGCTCGTACCCACGACTTCGTACGCGTGGATTAAGAATTTTTTTTCCAGAATTGAATATAGAAAGTTGTTGGTAACGAAGGATTGGTCCCAAACAACACCGAGTCGGCATAATAGGACAGGAAAGCTATCACTATATCATTCTACCGTTGAAGAGAATCAATTTCCATCATATTTCTGTCACCATTCGATAAGGTCTCAAAATTTCGTGACTACAACTGTTAATCATACTGGAAAAAATGTCCTGTGCCCTTCATACAGATTTTCTTGTCAAATTCCATCAGTATCGATATAGCCATTTAGTCGTCAAAACGTAACAAAAAAAAGAGACTTACTTCCGTATTTATAGTATTATTACTGCGATTCACACACACACACACACACACACTGACTGCGAACAACCCCTGAGCGATCATTAAAACGTAAAAAAGTGTACACCTACAGCATTGCAAGACTACCTACGATTTGCCTTGCATTGCACCCCTAACTTTGTAATATTTGCAGTTTAACATTAAATCCGAATAACCGACGGCGCAGGCCTGACTCTTACGATCAAAAACAATTTTTAAAAATCTTAGCCTCCACGGAGATTTGAACCGGAGACCACGAGCCAAACATTACTAAGCCAGCGCTTTAGCCACTGAGCTACATGATCTCTACACGGAAAAACAGTAGAGAGACCTCCATATATAAAGCGTCTGTCTATCGCCGTTCAGTAATTTTAAGACAACGTGTATTATTTATACAGATAATTTTTCAACCAAATGTAGACAGTATTTTTCTCCTTGTTTCAAAGGATAAGTGTGCAAAGTTTCATCGAGATCGGATGAAAACTGTGGATTTGTATGAAGAACGAACAAACTAACAAACAAACATACATACATTCATCTTTATATATATAGATACTATTGACATGGTTTGACTATGACCGACACAACATTAGACGGAGAAGATAATCATCATCTTTTTCTCTCAACAATCGTTTTAACCGGTCTTTATGCTATTTTTAGTTGTGACAGTATACTTTTTTTTTCATTCAATGACCACATGAGAATATTTTTCGAAATAAATGAGACAGAAATTTCTAAATATTTCAATACTCCAGAAGTACATCATTTCGAGTGCCACCTCTGTGGAGATATTAGTTTGGAAGTGCCCGTCCGAGACGTCTGTGTAGATACCTGGTGGCGGGTAGAGACAAGTTGGCAGAGTCCTCTAAGAGGATTCTGCCGCCTCCCCGGGGACAATTTATCCGGCCGTCAGTTAAGCAGCGGACAATCCAGCCAGCCGGCTATCAGGACGGCCCCGTCGTATTACCCTCCCCAGGGAGCAAGCATCTTACCGACGGACCCCCGGTCTGTTGATGCACAGGGCGGTGCATCGCGGGCCGACAGCCCGGCAGGAGAAATAGAATTAGAGGCGGTTCCGTAAGCGGGAACATGATATGGAGTATTAAACGGGAATATGAACTTGAGAAAGCACACAGACAAGAAATTTTCGTCTCCTGCCAAATGATTAAATATTTAACTTCTTAAACATCCAACACCTATTTAACGAAATACACGTTGTTTTATTGGATTAATAGCTGTTACCCGCGACTTCGTACGCTTGGACTTCGAATTTTATTACTAGAAATTGATAAATCATCATCTATACAGTAAATTTTGTTTGTACATGAAATTTATGAACAGATCAAACACAAAATGATTGCGAGAGAAACAAAGCCTGAGTGACCGATGTAACATTCCAAAGACTTACACACCCTATCCGTCTGTCTGTCACGGTTCGACTAGTTTTAAAATTTCATGTTATTTATCCATGAAAAAAGTATCCTATGTCCTTCCTAATGATACATGGTATTTCCTTGTCAAATTTCATCAAGATCGGTTCAACCATTACTTAAAGAACAGACAGGGTTACTTTCGTATTTATAATATTAGTGCAGATTAAAGAAATTCGAATTAACTGACATTAGTGAAAGTAAACAAAATCGCTGTCTGGATGAGTGTACCGGGAATTGAAGCATAGACTTTTCCAAGTTACATCACGTTTCTTACTAAACTTAACAAAAATATTTTTCCATCTTGAGTGAAAGACGGAACACTTACGGATTCGCTCAGCTGCTCGTCTTTTAAACCCTGATAACTTCTGAAACCTTCAATTATGAAGTTTGTAATTGCGCAGTACTCTTGTTCGTACTCATTTTAATGCGACTTGATAGCGTGTGCGAAAATTTCGCAAGTGATACGATAATTAGCGATGTTGGTGGTTGGTAGAAGGGTGAAACAAGGGCCGACTCTTTTTTAGCAACTATTTATTTGTCAATGAAACAGGTTCGTAGCAAAACATTAATAACATCTCAGGAAAAGATTAGAAATGATAAAACGTTTCCCTGACACAAACATGAATATCTGTAAGTCTATAAAACACGAATAGTTTATGAATATCCCTGTGATATGTGGTGCTGCTATCTAGCGGTAGACCGATCACTTCTTATCGACGACAGCGAAACCTAAAAGCTTGTCTCTGAACTGTAGCATACCTGTAACCATAATTTTGCCATTTACGGGTTGAATTTCGAAAAATTCCTCACCAAAGCGGAAAACTTAATCTTTAAAATGATACCTCATTTATCGATTATGGTTAAGTATGAAGGGAGAGAGATGGCTTATCACGGAAAAAACACCTTTTAGAAATGATTTATGTGATTGTAACATAAACTTTCGAAGCATCGTGGGATGTGAAAATAAATATAGACCGTTCAGTGGGAAGCCAAAGGAAAACGTTTTTCTATATAATCTTCATGTGTATCAAATGAACGCTGCAAACACGCCGACTTTCAAAATGTTTGGATTTTCTATTCCATGATTTGTGGGGTACGTTTGGCGAAAAACCAATTACGATTTTTTGTCAAAATTGACAATGTTTTTCAACAAAAAGTGAATTATAGAATTTAATTGAGAATTTCATGAATTGTATAATAAATATGTCATGAAAATAAATTTCCGACAATTTTCTAAGATCCACAATAATTTGTTTCATCCGGATTTGTATTGTGTTTGATTGATCTACATCGTTTGAAAGAGAACTACGCAAAAGGTATAGTGAAGTATATTTAAAATTATGTTGTTATTGATTTTTATAAAACATTGTTATAATTTTAAAAAAAGTTGATTCAACTTAATACTCAATATTGAACCATTAAGTCTCACTTGACAATATTAGTTTCTTTTTATCACATCTTTAGACTACTATGTATTGGAAACAAGGATAACTCGATTTAAATGCACTAACTTAATTCAACGTAAAACGTTAGATCAGCTTGCAATAGTTTGGGTTTCGGGGAGACAGCAATTCGGAGGATCCCAAACCTGTAGCATAAGATACGTGTTCGAACACTTTATTGTTAAATTTCCTTAATTTTGCTACCGCAAGAACACTTCTATTGGCAGATGTGACGAAATAAATTTTTCTTCTACCATCTTAATATCCGACACTATTTTTAATTTTTTAATTTTGTGATTACAAAGATAATAATAGCATTCTCCATTTATTTTTATAAATTATAGGATAATACATATATAAAATGCATTTATTAACCCAAAATATCAAAACCATTTTTTTCTCTAATCTGTATTACCTGCCTTCTTTCACCGTTCCGATTTTGACACGTTTGGTGAGTGCGAATCTCATTCATGGTTCTTGTTAAGATCTTGTAACACATCTAAGCAAAAACTATTTCAGGTAAAATTCTTCAGAAATATACAGTCTTCACTTCCTTTTGAATTACCATAATTCCAGCATTTTCACGCAGTTGAATCACCAATCGCTTAATGCTATGTCATTCATCTTTTCGCTGCTATCTTTTAAAAGATTTTAAGAAAAAATGAATAAGAAATGATAATTAAATTAAATCGAGTTTTGTATCAGCTTAAAGTATGGTTCGTCTGCTGTTAAATAATGCAGCACTTTTGATGATTGCTTTAAAGGAAGAAATGTTCTTACATTTGTTTCTTTTATGCCCTTAATGTAAATCGGTCAAGTGGGATGCGAAACCCAGAACTATTGAGATCAACATTCGGACAACTTGACTTGCGAAGTCAACATTCGCATGAAATTTGACTAATATCCCGTTTTTTTAAAAAAAATACAATTAACTCAATTCAGAAACACGATGATTTTTGTAGTGTTTGACGATTTTATGTGTTTGTTTAAGGATTATTGGCGTCAAACTGAAATTAAACAAATTCTTCCTTCATCATTCATTTTGAATGATGATTAATTGATATGGCCAAGTTATACCCCAAACAGGACTGGAAGAGAAAGCGTCGGAATGACAGCAAATGGCTCTGCCGGACAAATGTAGAGCGGCGAGTTAACAGAGCGGGTGGCGGTTCGTTAGGTCCCGCCTTGAATGAGGTTGTGCGCATTAAAACATAGCAACGGTGTGAATTATGTGCGGCGAAGTACCCACACGGCGGCCGAATGCCATCCATTATACTCAGTTTATGTGTGCTAATTCAGAATAATGCGATACCGGCAAATAATGTCCCCATTTATGTGAAGTGTACCCACGCTAATAACGCCGGTGCTGTCTGTTGTAGCGAGTGCAGCTCGTTAAACCGTGCTGCCCGAAGTGGGCGGACCCGTTAAACTGTACACGCGCCAGCCTGCCTGTTGGATTCTTACTCAACACCGTCAATTACAGTGCGCCCTCATGCCATACAACCGCACGTGTCCTCGCGGAAATCGAATCCTTTCTATTGCGAAAATAAATACCTATAGCCACCTACTTTACGAATGAACGATCGCTGTATTTGGGATAATTTCTTGAATAAAAACAGTCTGATTTACAACCGATATCTTCTTTTAAACAAAAAGAATATTTGATTATGAGGAAACAAATAGGAGCTCAGAAATTGAATCGTTTATTTCAGAAACCAGTCAAGAGCCAAAACTACGAAAAATGAGGTAATGGCGCCATTCTTTAATGGTAATTACACACTTCAGTGCAGAAAGCAGTAAAATATCTCCAACTGTTGTTGTCTGACATTACGTTTAATTTCGCGTTTACATCAGAAACCAGTCGAACGACTTCGCTTGACTGGTTTCTGCAGTAAACTATGGGAACATTTTATGTTCCTATTAAATAGAGACTGAAATATTCTGTATAGTAAAGAAACTGATCCTTTTTAGTGATGGTCCATCAGGGCAAAACAAGAACTACACAGTTGTTAGATTTTTGAATAACTTCTGCGATAAAAGGCGCTTTTACAGTATCACCCACAACTTCCCTGTTACTAGTCACTTGTATTCACCGTGTGACAGAGACTTCGGGGCTGAAAAAAGTGGATCCAATCTATACACCAGAGGAATATATGGAGCTTATAGTGAAAACCAGTAAAACAAATCGTTTTACTGTACACAGAGTTTCCTTCCAAGGTATCAGAAGTTTCAAAACATGGTGGCCTCATTCGTACAAAAAGCTTACAAACTCAGACGAAACATATGGTAGAGGTGTTGCTAAAGACCAAAAGGAGAATTTCAATATCTCCACATACAAACAATTTTGTTACAACAGTAATACTCCTGGAAAAGTAGTAGTAAGGCCACATATTGATGGAATCATTCAGCCAACTTTCACACTGCTGAAAACGACTCCTGTCCCTGACTTACCCAGGAAAAGTAAGTTTTAATAGTATAATATATTACCTAATATTATTAGGTAACCTATACAAATATTACTATTAGATGTAATTATATTCTTTCATTCAAAAGTTTAGCTAAAAATAGTGCAGTCTGAAATAATATATGTTTTGGCCATTCTCCATTTATGTTTAGGAGCTGAGCCCTAATACTTTCGTTATTATTTTAGGTTCCCATCAATATCAAGAAGCTGCGAGACATAAATGCCCTCAGACCTTACCTGGTGGGGTATGAAACCCTTTATGACAGCATTTTACAATGGCCTACTACAGCGGCAGAATGTGCTGTGGAATTTGTTTATGAACATTGAGTAACTCCTACCGTGATGATTGGAGTAGCTGATTATTTCATCTGTGTAATTCTCTTGTATTAGTTATGCAGTCTCAATCTCATTAAAAATTCAGTTTTTTTCAAAAAACAGGGGTATTATTTGTAAATCGTAAAAGTATGGAGAATTATTATAGCATAAAACTATGTTTGCTCCACTGGTTTACTGCAGAAACCAGTTGAGCGAATTTTTTTTTGTCCAATTTACAGCATTATTAAAATACCCAAAACATTTTTTCTTTGATGTAATAGTTTCCAATATGTACTACTTTCAGCAAAAAATATCCAAGACATCATCAAAACATGTAGTCTGATGGTAGACAGTTTTTTGTGTTTTCCCAAAATGGACAAACTTGGTGCTTGGCTGGTTTCTGAAATAAACGATTCAATTGGTGGATCTAGAATACTGGCCCCGCGTGCTGAAGGTCGCCGGTTCGAGTCCGGCTGAAGGCATGGGTGTTTAATTGTTGTGTGTGCTTATGTCGTGTCCGTCCTGTGGTGTCCATACTTAGAAGTTAAAAATATACTGGCGAAACTGATTCACGTAGATGGTACTAGTTGCCGAAGGCATTAAAAAAATTGGTGGATGATATTTATCGTAAAAGAAAATTATAACCTACGGAACAAAAATTTACGGTACCAAAAGTTATGTCTAAAATTCAAGTTGATCTGAAATACCATCGCATGTTTTGATAGTAACATTGCAAAAGGAAAATATTAACAATTTTGATTTTTTTATTGCTTTATTTAAAATAAAATATCAAATTGCATATACCACTTTGTCCACGCGTAAGAAGTGAAACATCTATGAGTCAAACACAATATTTACTGTGCATTTTTAGATATTTTACTCGAGTAGACGAACGTTACTATCTTTATTGCATTTATGCAGAAAATAATATTATTATCATTATTTTACTTGCGTTGTATTTGGTGAATTTGTGTCATATTCTTTTGTTAACTGAAATATGTGTTTCACATTTCATATGTTCCACTGCTTAACATGAGCTTAAATGACATACAACACTGTCGTAGAAGCGCATAAAAGTATCGTTTAGTGCGCAGGCGCAGAACGTTGCTTCCATGCGCACTAAACGCATAACATTAACAATTTTTTCCCCACCATGTCCAAAGAATATTCACTCAAAAAAAAAAGTCATGTGAGGGGCATTGAACCACCTGCTTTAAGCTTTGTAACCAAACTCCTTGTCAACTGAACTATCAAACAACGGTTACGGAGGGCGTTGCATTTCAGGTACTGTGCATTTGAGCAAAAGTTGCTTTACGGGGAAACTAATTTCTTTTCTCACAAAATACGGTATAGCTAGTTTTACTGCTTTACTGGAGTTATCTATGTTACTAGATCTTTCGGCAGCATACGATACAGTTTGGAGAGAGATTCTCCTTCTCAAACTGATCAAGGAAGTTCCTTGCAAAAAGATAATTTCTTTACTAGAAAACATGTTAAGTAACCGCCTGTTCCAGAAACACACTGAGTTCAGCAGGAGAAGATGTCAAATAATGTGCTGCCACAAGGTTCGCTTCTCTCCCCTATACTCTTATATAATCGTGACCCGCCAGGCACAATATCTTGCAAATTTGAATAAGCAGATGACATCAACCTTACAGTGCAAAGAACTAATTTCGTAGAGGCTGAAGAAATCCTGACTCATGACCTTCAAGAAATGGACGCCTACTTTCGAAGGTGGCACCTCAACCAAATCCGCAGAAAACAGAAATAGCTACATTCCACCTTAGCAATAAACAAATGAACTACCAGCCAAATATATTGTTCAGAGACCAAATGCTGAAGTATAACAGTACCCCAAAATACGTGTGTGTCACATTAGACAGTTCCTCCACTTACAAAAGGCACCATCAGAATACAGCTGCCAAGCTGAAAAGTCGGAACAATCTACTTCAGCGTCTGGCAGGAACTTCTGAATATATTAAGAACAACAGCCCTGGCATTGGTTTACTCCACAGCTGAATACTGCTCCAGCGTGTGGTTTAATAGCTCTCACACCCAGTTGGTGGACGTTCAGCTTCGCCAAACAATGCATATCGTAACTGGCACGCTTTAACCTACACCTATCAAATGGCTGCCGGTGCTCAGCAACATCTCACCACCTCACATCAGAAGGCAAAAGATCTGAATGAAATTATGATCGAGAATTCTGAACAACGAGGCTCTTCCCATCCATGTAGATATTAGGGAATACACAACACGGCTGAAGTCACGTCGCCCTATCTGGAAGACTGCTGTCAGTTTAACATCTAACTCCTTCAGCTCTACGGATAGCTGGACAGCGAAATGGGCATCATCAACACCACAGGGCTTAGTGCAAATTAACAATCCCTGCTCAAAACTACCAAGAGTTAACTTACCGTGGTCAATTTGGTGTAAATTGCTGTGTTAGATGTGGTACGAGAAGAACTGCTTCAACGCTCTACACCTGGGGCTGGGCAGATTTACAGTGAGATTTCACAAACTGTGTCGCACATTGTGCAGGATTGCCCACTGTGAGTCTTTCCTGGAAGTCTGGAAAGTTTGAATTGGGCTACTCTGGATGCGGTGGCCTGGTTGGAGCACCTTGATGTCGTGTTCTACATCTACATCCATACTCTGCAAGTCACAAACATTGTGGGTGGCAGAAGGTGGTAAGCACCAATCCTAAACCCGCGCATTCCAATCCTGAATAGCGCGAGGAAAGAAGGAATACATAAAAGCATCCGTACGGCATCTTATTTCTCTAATCTTATCCCTCTGGTCATTACGACTTAAATAGGTTGGCGGAAGAAGTATTTCATTGCACTCGAAATTTAAATTTTTTCGCCTATTCTCCAATAAATTCGAACGCAAGCTACGTCTTCTGTCTTCCAAACTACCCAGCCCAATCTATGTATCAATTCTGCGACGCTTTCATAAGGGCTGTAGACACCAGCCACGAATTGAGCAGCCCTCCTCTGCACCCTCTCCACTGAGTCAATCAGAACCTTGCGATACGGATCCCAAACTCCACAACAGTAATCCAGATGCGGACGCACTAGTGTTTTATGAGCATTACAATTCTTCAAAATACGACCTATGAATCGCAATTTAGAATTCACCTTGCCTACGACGGAAGTTATGTGCATGTCCCGTTTCATGTTGCTTTGTACTATCACCCCCAGATACTTCAAGGAATCAACCGTGTCAACAGCTGTATTGTGTATTTTGTACTCGTGAACAAACTGATTCTTTTTGTTACTTATCCGCATTGCCTTGCACTTTTTGCGATTAAGTGTAAGCTGCCATTTACGGCACCAATCGAAAATAGCATCCAAATCGCGTTGAATTTCTAAGCAATCGTCGGAGCACCTTATTTACCTATGTATAACTGCATCGTTGACAAACAATCGCAACCAGCATTTGACGTTATCACCTAAATCGTTTATTAATATTAAGAAAAGAAGTGGTCCTATTACACTTCCTTGAGGAACGCCCGAAGTAACATTTATCTTAGAAGAGGCTTCCCCGTCGACAACGACATACTGTGATCAATCAGTTAGAAAATCAAGTATCCACTCGCAGATCTGAGCCGAAATACCGTAAGCTCGAATCTTCGCTAAAAGTCGGTTGTGTGGTACAGAATCAAAAGCTTTCTGAAAATCCAAGAAAACTGTATCAACTTGCGAACCTGCATCGATAACTTTCATTACGTCATGGGAAAATAGGGCTAATTGTGTTTCACACGATCTCTTCTTCCGAAATCCGTGTTGACACGGTATAAGTAACTCGTGCTCATCTAGAAACTTCATAATGTTCGAGCATATGACATGCTCCAGAATTCTGCTGCAGACAGATGTTAGAGATATGGGTAGATAATTCCTAGGATCACTCCGATCTCCTTTCTTGAAAACGGGAGTTACCTGGGCTATTTTCCAGCTAGAAGGTACTTTTTTCTCTTCTAAAGATTTACGGAATATATCTGACAGAAATGGTTCAATTTCCTCCGCGTATTCAGAAAATACTCTTACCGGTATGTTATAGTGGTTATGGCTGGCGATCTTGCCGTAGTGGCCTCATCACCTGCCATCTGCGGGTCTTGCCAGCTCAAATATGTATGCATAAGTATATTTATTTTAAAAGAAAGTTGTTCAATAATTACAATATAATTGTTGTTGAGTGTTATAAATGTCATGTAGCATCACACGCACAGTAAATAAATAAACTGGAGTTATTTTTAATTGTTCGAGAGCTACCTTGTATTTAACCATTAAAATCTGTTAAATACATGTCTGACACTCTCCTTCTCAAATATCCCCGGTCGGCAACATTCTCTACACAGACCAGTTTAAGACAGTTGGTAACAATGATTTAAAAAGAGACAAATAAGAAGCTGGTAAAACGTGCGCTATAGACACAGTAATTTGCTAAGATACGAATTTTCAGAGTGCTGCGCTAAATATAAAATTACATGGAAGATGGATAATTATTTTTCGTATTACTACATGAAGGAATGGTCGTGAATTACAAAATAATATAAAAACGGCGAATAACAGTATGTGTAGACGTTATCACACTGTAAGCGAACCAATAATCCTTGCAATATTTCGCAATTGTGTTATGAATTTAGAATACACTCGGCTTGAGAGCGCAGCTCGCAGTCAGACGCTAGAGAGCCGAGAAGAAGACATGTTTCACTTTACCCCAATTCTGAAACATTATATAAATTCAAGCAATCAGGAGTATAGTTCTGACGGACTGCGTGGATGGTGGCTGTGTTTTACGTCTGTAAAATGGAGTACAAAGACGGGCTCGTAACGAACGGGAACTAGTAAGTGTAGCAACTCGAAACCTAACCGTATCAGACCAAACAGTCAGGACAATTCATTTCCTGAGATATTTAGGCACTATCACTAACCTAATATTCTACGCACTTTGGTAATTATGCTTCATAAAATGATTATCTGGTGTCAGAATCATCAAGAAACGAAGAAGTCATTTCTGGCAGGTTAGTGAATAACGAACCCAAACGATCATTCAATCAATAACCACTGTGCCAGCCTACGTGCTTTGGTATCACATGCAGGATTCAAACCCCGCATCACACACACAGAGTACTCGTAACAAGTAACATGTATTTTTTTTTAAATGTAGGTTTATTGAAACCTTACAACATTTCTACATTACAAGATTAAAGTTTCATAATATATTCTACTTTAGAGAAACATCATATGAGTACGCTGGTCAAATGAATTGGCTGAATATATGCGTCATCAAAATTGGCCACGGAGAAGAACTCCATCCAGATATGCTCCGAAGTGGCGTTTGTACCTCGTTGAATTTTTTAAATTGCAAAGTGTTATTTTAAGTGTGGATAAATAATCTTCTAGAACCTTAGGTTTTTTATTAGAATATTGTACACTGCTTGTCCTAATACCCAAACCAGTGAGTTATGTTTTTCTGGTGGCATGGTCTTGATGTCTGGTCGTATTAGAATCTCGCATGTAACCTCAGATGGAGAAGTTCCTAATAGAGTTGCCGTTGCATGCTTCGTCCAATTCCAGATATGTGCAGCCTTTCCACAAGTAAAAAGATGTTAGTGTGTCAGTATTCACACATGTATGGGTAGGCTTCTTTAAAGTCTCTGTCAAAGGTTTCATCTGATATTCATGGTATTAGCTGAACTAAACATGAGAGATGGACGCCAAATTCAAACGCTATGGCAACAATAAGTGTTAAATTGATGAGTTAGTTTCCACAATTTAGCAGAGAGAGAGTTTGTGGCGGCATCTGAGAGGCGCTGTGTCAGTTTGTAGAATCGCATGTGGATTGTGTAGCTATCTGTACTACCACCTTACATATACAGTTACTATTGTCAGGCCGCTCCCCACATACTTCTTCTACCGCGTTAGATATTATCACTTTCTTATTTTTTAATTTACTTATCTGAAAGCCTTCAGATGATTGATGTGATTATTTTTTATTTTAATTTTAATTGCGATGCAGCTCAAGCTCCGGTGTCAATTTCCCTGCAAACCCACTTTACCCCTTTCCTGAACCCACCTACATTTGCACTCTACAAATTTCAACTTTAAATTTCGGTACATTATTCACAATTTCTCTTAATAACGAAAGAAAATCTTCCCACACCCTATTGCCTAAAATCGAGTGCCGGCTTATGGTCGCAATTATGTTTTCCCTTTCATATTTTACTCCTAATCCTTACACCAGTATAATTTCACGCCTGATCACCAATATACGCCTTGTAGACTACCATGGCTCTCTTCACCCTTCTCCTGTCTACCAATGAAATCAGTTCCAGCTCTTTTGTAATACCAATTATCATGTCGATCGGTTAATTGGAGTTGAATTTAGTACTTTTTTGCGTTGTGAAATTAAAAGTCATACTGACGATTCTATTAGTGTGAATTACATTAACGAGTTGTTAAACGACCGTGAAGTGCAGGTGAGTTTATTTTATACTGATTGATAAAATAGTCATGTTTCTCGTATGTTATGTTTTGTGATTTTTTAAAAATTGATTTCGTCTAAACCTAACGTGAATTATGTTATTTAGATAATTATTGGAACGATTAATAACTAAGTATTTAGAACTAAGAATTAATTAAGTAAGCACGAGATGTATTTTAAAATTTTCACTTCACTTTGTTATTGCGATATCCATTGATAGTAATGAGGCACATATCTTTGACTTTGAATTGATTTGATATCAACTATCGATGTCTCAACTCAATTGCATTAAAACAATATATATTTTTTTACAAAATTTTTGTTTCAGACTTATTTCATTAGGGAACCTAGTACATGCTTTGTGAAGACAATCAGCCTTTTCTATGGTAGTGAAGGAATGCTTCAAAAATGTGCTTAAAATTACTACTCCTCTTTATAAAATACTCAGCAGAACTACTGTGACACGGTGGCTTGATGACAAGTATGACGTCTTGGCAACATTTATAAAATAAAAGCTTTCAAATGTTGAACACCTCACAGTAACAAGTTTTATATGATCGGACATGCAGATGCACAGCTTTTTGGGTGTCACAGCGTATTTTGGTCTACACACGATGTTCGAATCAATGACTGGTTTGGAATTAAACATAGCGCCATCTCTTCTTAACATACTACGCCCACATTAAGCTGCAATTAAAGAAATCTGGGGATAAATATTGTACCAGCAGTAAAGTGATCTCTTTAGTGTACTGCATGCTTACAAAACACAAAGCCAATGTGACTGATAAACCCTTAGTGATGGAAGACATAAGCTCACCCTGATGGAAATCAACAATAGGATGGGGGCTATCGAACAAGTTTCGTCTTTAGCAATCGCGGTTCAAAAAACTACATTTTGAAGACCCGATGGCTTGTGCAAATGCTGTTAAAAAGATCAAAGATATGATGAGGTAGCTGGAAGAGAAGAGAACAGAATCTGATTCGGATAGTTCAGAAAAAACATTGGAAGATTTCAGTCTTTGCACCAATCATTACAAACTAGTTCATCGAAACTGGAAATGAAACAGGACCGAAGAAAGTGTTTCTGATGAACTGTCTGTATACTTGAGGACTCCGATTGGCCGGCTTAATGAAAATCCATTAGAAGTATTGTCCGATTATAAACAACAGTTTCCAAAATTGTAAAAAATAGCTTATAAATATTTAACTTTGGTAGCCAGCTCAGTGCCATCCGAAAGAATTTTTTCGAAAGCTGCACAAGTTTTAAATCAATAACGTAACACAATTCAAGGAAAGCGGGTTAATAAAATCTTATTTATGCAAAATTTGAAGAACAAATATTGGGATTTATAAATTCGAATTAGATTAGAAACCCAGTACTGCCTCTCTTTCAGCGTTTCCTCGCTTTACTTGTATTATATCTTTCTATTTTATAAATCCCAGTCAGCCCAAAACTGCCTTTTTAAAAGACCAATTAAAAATATGATAAAAATAAATGTCTCATTTTGCTAGTTTCCTAACCTTTGTCTCATTTTTATGCTTTCCTAACATTTATTAACTGATATATGTATATATATATTTGTCGATGTTTTTAGTCGATGCATCGAAAACATCGATGTTTTTTTCGATGCATCGTGAAACTTTGATGCAACGTTTCGATACATCACATCGAAAAAACTTCGCTGTATTTCCCTATTCCTCGAGCTCTGCAAAATCGAGTAGAGAAGCTGTGATGTAAAGGAGACAATTTAAAAAAATAAAATTCAGTGCTTATTTTGACTATGAGCTTGCATTTTAAGATTGGAGACATTGTATACTTTCGTGAAGTTTATATTTTTCCTGCTATACAATACAATCACGACATCTCTATCTATTACGTTCTTCTTTCCAAATGTACAAAACATTTAAAAAACTCTATATTGGTACAGGATGAACAGTGAATTACTCGTATATTTGAGTCATCAAATACCCAGCATCGAAAAATACCGGCTGCTGGAATCTGATTTCCAGCTGTTTACAAACAAAAGGACTGCTGCTCATACTATGTAACCGTGAGTAGCAAAAATGTCTGGGGTGCGCTGAATGAAGAGGGATGCCACGCACGCATAACGAATATATTACACGCTCTACCACCACAGGAATTTGGACAGTTCTGCCAGTCGTGCATTGCAGAGCCACATATACCAGCACTTGCAGTGTTAAACACCAGGAATGGAAAGCCCGCAGTGACGGGTAGGTATTATCAGCTCTGGGCGATAAATATTAGGACTCGCTTTTGTAAGATTGCTTATAGTTTCAACAAAGTTCACTGCAAATAATTAAAATTTATTACGATCACCATTCTACTTAGAACTAGTGTAAATGGCACACGAGACAAGTAGGAAGGTTTCTTTTTTTTGCGACCATTCAACCAGCTTCAATTTATGTCGGATAGAGTTTTTATCTGGCTTTTCTAATATACATGGGACACAAGATAACACAACACTTAATTAAAATCACCCGGGACGAGTCCAGACAGGAACCTGCGACCTTACTATGCGATGCCAGCGCGCTAGCTCCTACACTGGCGGGGCCGGCCACAATGACCCTTTGTGAATTCACGATGAATGGTTGTAGACGAGGGCGCTGCTAGCGGTCGACAGTCATACGTCCTCAAAGCTTCAAGAAACGGGACAGCAAAGTTTACCAAAACCAACTCATATCAGCGCTCATTCTAGGGTATATTCCAGATAATAATACTGTTGATATGTCTGGCGTCTACAACTGATTCATTTGTCAAAACAACCATAAGAGTGAATTAACTTCAAATACTTAAGGAAATCAAATAAAAAGCAGTTTAAATATTTCAGAAAAACACAATTTTAATGCAGGCAAAATGACAATAATACTCGTAAGTTGCAAATACTTTACAAAACAGGACAAGTGCAAATAGAGAATCGCGTAGTTGGGTTTGCGCACTCTAATTAGTTTAACAGATATCCGGGACTGCAGGTCACCAGGCAATCGCTGGTACAAAATTTGATGTTTAACTCGTTTTTGGATTAGGGAGTGGACTCCATGGCTGTCAACGCCGCGCCAAATTGTCGTTGTAACCACTAGTGCAATAGTTCGCTTCGAATAAAATTTGTTAACGGATCACTTTAAATAAAATAATACAAAATAAACTAAAAAAAAAAAAAAGTTTGCGTGGTTTGATCGAAACTGAATAACATGTAAACATGTAAACATTTTTTAGTGTTTGTCGTCAAAATAAAGGATAGTAAATTTCAGATTGTTTTGGATATAGACCCGTCAACAAAAATGGTTTAAAATTGACGACTTCGACGGACTCTGGCGTCTTTATTTTCAAACGAAAGAAAATGAAAACAAATCTTAGTGCTCTACTTAATGGGCCTAAACATCATATATCTCACATGCTGGGGCTATAGAAAAAAATATACTTTCTCAACACCTATTATTTCTCCGAAAACCTTCCCGAAAATAATTTTACAAAATTTTAAATACTTTATTCGGATTTGGAAAAACGAAAAATATAACGACTGAAAATTTTAAGTGTCTAACTTATTCCGTTTAAGTACGAGGAGCTTAAGAGAAGACACAGCGGAGGTCTCCGTTTTCCGTAGAGTACCGAACCAAAAAAAAATGGACTGTTCTACCAGTTACTTTAAATGTCAACTCTTACGCCAGGTTTTACTAGCTGAAGTATTACTTTTGTATGTTCAGTAATTATATTACTGTGTCTGTTTATGTGCGCAGCTGCAGTTTAGTGTTGTTTAATTTAATTTTTAATAAAACTTGTAAATAATTCAAACATCTTCCACACCAAAACAACATGGCAGACAGAGCTAACGCTAAGACGGAACAGATGTGATAAACAAACAGAAGTAAGTAAAAATTTATTCACATTATATTTCATATTTACGCCTAAATGCATAGGCGACCACAGTTCATCGATAAGTTAACTTAGTTAATAGTTAATCCGGTACCTAAACAGTTAACTTCGATAATCGCTAAAGCAAATTTAACGCAAGTTAAAGTTAACCGTTAGCCATCCAAAAGCGGAACTGATGTTTATGTATTGCAAGAAATGCTATGTACCGTGGTGTGGAATCAATAATACAGCTACCCAATATCCTTCTGGAAATTCAGTTTTTATCGGGGTTCAACATTTTAACCATTTTCTCAAAAGTATAGGATTCTTCAACATGTAGTGGAATCACGTTGGCGAGGAAAAGGTTTACAATACCTCGGTCCACACCAGCTTGGAATTCGAACGATGCAAAATAATTTATTAACGTAAACATTTATTAGCAGATGGAGATGAAAACAAATCAATTCTGCTGCTATCTACATCAGAAGAAGCCTCAGCATTTGAAGAAGGCTTTGAATTAATTTTCTTTTGCCCACGAGTTGGCGCTGCTTTTAATTTTTCTTAAATCTCTTCATATTTTGATATAAGTATCCTCTTCATAATTATGTTGTTTAAGATTATTAAGTCTAGACACGTGAGCCTTGATTGCAGAAAGTTTAGTCAAACGCAGTTTTCATTTACAAATATACTGTTCTTCCAGTCTTGATTTAAATGCAACATTCATAAATGTACCAAGGATTTTTAAAATTCTTGTTGTTATTGTTAGCATTGCTGCTTTCGCTAATGGATTCAAGATCTTCAGTTTTAATGACGTAATCAGGTAAGGAATGTCAGTTTAATTTATTTCACTAACGAACACCAAACCAATACTAACTAAAAAGTAACATTTTCCTGGTAGCAAAAAAGTTAGATTACAAAAATATCAAAATCAATCACCGATCGAGTTAGAAACGAGTAGTGAGCGCCGATTTGCAAAGGTAAAAAAAAAAAAAAAAATTAACTTAAAAGTTAAATTTTATTAATTTCGTTAATTAACGATTAACGGATTAACAGTTTTCTACCAAGCTGTGCGTAAATGTAACTTACAAAAACTGTAACAATGTCATCGTATATATTATTTCTAAAAGTATATTTTCTTGTCACCAGCCATTCATCTCCCTTCATATCAAAAAACTTTCTATAAATTAATAATGAGGTATGATTTTGAAGATTAAGATCTCTGTTTTGGTAGAGTTATATTTTAAGAAAGGAATTTTTCGGAATTCGACCCTTAAGGGGCAAATGTATTAACTATCAAGGTCATGCGCACGAGACGGTTCAGAGCGAAGCTGTTATGCATCGCTGACGTCGATAATACCGGTAGATAGCAGCACGAAATATCACGGAGATATGGTTATAGTGCGTTTGTCCGTTCAGCTTAGCTGTATTCCGGTGATGGTCTGTGGCACTTTAGCTTCTAGGAAGGGATAACTTCGAAGTAGATGTCTGCCGGATAGCGTACATCAGGTGAAATCGGAAATTACAACGAATGAGCCTCTTCTTGTTTTAACCTGTTAGAAACCACCAACCTCATTATTCATCTTATTTTATTTGCGAAATTTTCGCACGGGTCAGTGTTTTGCGATACAATTACTATTTAAATAATTTATTCGTCAAATTTTCGCACGTGTCGTCTAGCATAGATAAACTGATAGAGATGATACTGGAAATCGAAACGTACAGAAGAAATAAACAAATAAATAAAACCCATTTGCATAGGCGTTAAGTTACACAGATAGAATTGTTACAAAGTGCTCGTTCTTTACGAACCACCCATTCCTTTGATTGTCTGAACCAAATGCTACCGCTGTAACATTGCATTCACCCATACTGTGTAGAGAACCAGCCCGATGAGTTCGTAAATGGTGAAACATGATCTCTAGTGCAATGTGGTGACGTCTTGCCAATACGAGGTGCTTGTTTTATTCATTATTCCCACGACGCTCTTCTCACTTGAAAATTAGAAAGCAAACTCGATTAAAACCTGTTAATGAAATCAGAGGAGAGTCGAGGGATGTAAAGTTTCAGCCGTAGGCCTGTTTATACCCCACGGGTGCGTATCATTTAATTTTCTCTCACTGCGCCAGACATTTCCCTCCCATGATTTACGGCATGTGCAGCCAGCGAGAGGAGATATTAATACTAAAATACGCGTGCGTGCCACGTACCTTTTCTTAAGCTTTCAAAATACAGAAATTATTTGCTTAGGCTGCTTTGAATTTCTTGTAACTAATGGTCTACACGTTCATGACGTTTTAACAACTATTAATTATAATAGGAATATGACGTATGTTAATTTTAAAATTAACATTTGTGAAATATTTAACGGTAGCATAAAAAATAGAAAGAAGCATACCGATATTAGTACGTCTCTACAAAGTCAGCATTCGTCATGAAGATCGAAATTTTTTTTGGTGACTGTTATGCTATGTAGCCTACTTCCGACTTTTTGCAGAGACAGATAAAGATCAATAGCGAATGTCTAGTTACCGAAAAAAACTAGTACGCCCTATGGCCTTTCTATGCATGACAAAAATCTAAGTACCCAGAAGCGGAGGGGGAAACGAAATGAAATTTCACGGGTTGGGTAAGTAGATGACGTTATTTAAGTGATTATAAAATTTGGTACTATCAGTATGACGTTGCGCCCACTCTGGCGTAGATGTATACACTGATTCGGCTGGGAGGTGTCATAAAGGCGTTGTATCCTCTCGTGAGGAAAACTGGTACACAACTGCTGTAACTGGTAGTTGATATCCAGGATACTGGCACTGGGACGGAGTTGATGTCCGAGCAGGTCGGGGACAGATCTGGAGATCTTGCCGGCCATGGGAGTACCTCAACATCACGCAGACAGTTCATAGGGACACGCGCCGTGTGTGGACGAACATTGTCTTGTTAAAAAAGGCACTACGAAACGTCTCCGACTATGGTTATCCGAGCGAGATATTTCAGAATTGCTGAACACGATGTATGGTGTCGCTTTGTGTTTAGCGCTGAATCACGGCTCTGCATTACCTGGCGGCAACCTGGAGAATTGTCTCATTCTTCCAACGTTGTGGAGAGGCACAGCGGAGTTACTCTTGTCGTCATGGTGTGGGGAACCATCGGTTATGACATTAGGTAACGGGGGATAGTGATTAAGGGAACACTATTGGCACAGCGGAACGTCACGGACATCCTGCTTCCTCATTTGTTTTCTCACATACGAGTGATCTGATGGCTTACTGGTTTACGCGTCTGACTTGAGAGCGAATCCTTGTCTCGCCGGGGATTTCAAAGGCCCTTAACCTGACTTTAAGCTCTGGCATAGTATGCTGTGTAATGTGAAGTACACTAGATCGCTTCCTTTGTTCGGATTCCGCGTTAAACTGTAGGTCTCCTTTACACGGTAGGACTACAGGGTTAGTTTTTTTATCTGCTTTACGTGTCTCTAACAGCGAGGTCTTTAGAGATGGGAAAGGAAGGGGGGAAATGAATTGGAAGGAATTCGGCCATGGCCTTTTGAAGGAAGCATCCCGGCATTTGCCTGGGGTGATTTGGGAAACCGTGGAAAACCCAAATCTGTATGCCCGGACGGGGATTCGAACCGCCGTCCTCCCGAATGCTAGGCCAGAACGCTAGCCGTTACACCACCATTCTAGGTACAGGGTTAGGTTAAAGTGACTAGGTGGGGAATGCGCAGTCAATTAAAACCCTGTCCCCAGGTCATTACAACCACACGAGGCTTTACCAATATCTCTCATGCGACAGTGTCGTGGTGTTATTATCCAACAGGACAACACTTGTCCACAAACGGCACTTGTATCTATGAACTATATGCATAATGTTGAGGTAAACCCGTGGGCAGCAAGATTCCCAGATCTATCACCGATAGTACATGTGTAGCACCAGCTCGAACGTTAACTTCATACCAGTGCCAATATACAGATAATTAAGGATCAGTTATAACAGGTATGGGCCAGCTTACCTCAGGAGAGGATACAAAGGTTTTATGACATCCTTCCTAACCGAATCAATGAATGCGTATTGGTCAAAGGAGGTGCAACGTAATACCGTCAAGTGTGCTCATACTGCCAAGTTATTTGTGATTTTGATTCGATTTTGTAATAACTGAAATAACATCACATATCCTCTCTATCAGTAAACTTTCACTTCGATATAATATTCTGAGGTGACTAGCCAAGTTTATGAAATATTTTTACACGATATTTGAACTACACAGCTCGCAACGCTACTGTATAAACAGAACGGTAAACTGCCTCCGACAGCTCCTAGACCTAAAATGCCATTCAGTAATACTGTCATTTGAAAGTATTTTGGCTAGTGTAGGTGTTATCTGTAGCACTATAGTGTTAATTATTATTCAATACACTAGAGTTTTGGAGGGTCTTTTGTGATGAAGTGTTCAGATGAGTACATTCTTCCACTTTCCATTATTCTGTTAACTATCCCTTTAATTTCGCGTGCAAGTCAAAATCTATTCTGTTTAAACGACCAACAAAACGCGACGGTGAGTTGCCTTTAGATACGGCTGGACGACGTGCCCTCTGCGGGGGAAGTCCATCTAATTAAATTTCGCCGGCATAGTTACCGATCACAATTAACCGAGCGCCAGTGCCAAAGCCATACTCGTGTGTAATTACTCCGCGGAGTGCGTTTATTACGTCGTTCTCAGTTGGACGGTGCAGTGTGTGCGAACCGCTCATTAACACATATGGCCGCAGCAGTGCGTGTCCATAACTGCACAGAAGACGGGTCGTCTGTGTGGACACTCTCGTGTTTGCTGCCTGCTCCCGCAGTGTACGAGACTCCACTATGCAGAGGAACCCCGTCATCCGAGTAGGTGGCAGCTGTAAGGCATATTTAAAAACCATACAAAATTCTTCGTAAAATTCCTGTAAAAACCATGGAACTGTTCTCATTTGCAGGGCAGCTGGAACAGAATATAGGAAATTATGTGCTGAGTGATACGGTAATGCAGTAATACTTATGCTGAATGGAAACTGAGAATGTAAGTATAAGTATACTAGTTTAAACAACCGTAAAAAATGACGGATTTTACCTATGGTGGTAGTATGAATTTCTTCTGAAAATGTTTCTAATGAAAAAGGAATAACAATCAAACATTATCTTTTTATTGACATTTTTCGTGACATCAGTAAACTTTCTCTGATTAAATTCTCGGGTTATTTGGTTAGGACGTTTTTTAAAAAAACTACATTTGACTTTTAATTACAGAAATTTTGGTTATTATGAGAAAGTTTTTAAATAAAGTATAATTTAAAAAACGAATATCTGTTGTTTATTTGTAATGTTATGGAGTACACTACATGTGACGAACCAGTTTCCCAATATTTGCACTCGGGAGGGTGAGCGTAAGCAAGTTAGTGGACATAGCAGAGGGCGCTCAAGGTCAAATCACAGTGTGACTGTGTGGGTGACTGAAATGGACAGTTTCTGCCATCTATTGGGCAGACACACTAAGACGGTAATTTTGTTTCATGCTTCCAACGCGACCAACGGAGCGGATCGATTGGAGGAATCTCATTGGCTGTGCTGTTTTGCCGCGAAATAACCACGGCACGTGGGGTGCAAGGGAGGAACAAGGGAGACTGTCTTCTGGCCGTGGAGAAAAAAGAACCCATCTTTATGACCTGGAGTTAACCAGATTTTAAGTTAGGGTAGCAGGTTATTTATTAGCAGTGGATGTTAAGGTGGTCGCACCTAAGCGCAATGATTATGAAGCCGTCGTATCAATCAGTGCCTTGAATTACTTGGGAAGGCCAAGTACTATACGACACAACGGCCACACGGTAGACTAATGTGTGAATAATTACTCCCAGCATTTGTGTTCACATGTGACTTTGGAATACCTGAAACGCCCTGTAAAGAATTTCTTGTGTCTCCGATTTATAAACTTTTCAGCCAGTTTAGTTTTGGACAATAAGCACAGCGTTCTAATATTTTTATTAGTCGGAAATTGTGTTTAACATGTACCATTTACTGTTCACTGTTTACTGCAATTCGATTTTCTTTTACGTTGTTTTGAATAAATATTAATTGTTTGTCAAAGATAATGAGATGTAGTTTTATCCCATACTCAATACAAAAACAGATACATTATTTGATTGATATATTTCACAATTTCCTACATTTGGCGTAACGTTTTGCTGAATTTTTCATAAATTTCTTCATTTCTATTCTTCAGTAAAAAAAAATAAAAAAAATCTTTGGTTATGTTGTGACCAGCTTCTAGTAACTGCTACTGATAATACAGAGTAAACATCTGATTTTCTTCTCTTTACATCAATTTTTTCATCTAATCGTCGTTCATAAACAAAAGGAAATATGAAAATTTAAACGAATGTCGCACTGTAATTTTTTTTTTTTAACTTCTTCCCTTCGTATTTATGTATAATTACTTCCACAACAGACAATTGCCTTCAAGCCGGAATCGCAGTCACATTTCCTCTTAACAACAAAAGTGCAAATGATATCAAATGCAGTTATTTATTCGTAATTTCCTGGTCAGCCAAGCAGTGCTGCGGTGAGGAGCAGTGGAACTAACACTTCGGGCATCATCGGATCGCCGAAGGTTGCCGTGCTATCGAGTGCACGTCCAGTTTCCAGGCACAACTCATTTTATTAAAGTGGACTCCACCTTATGTGTGCCAGTAAGCAAAACAAAACTTTATCAGCAAATATTTTTCGAATAAGCGGGTAATGTGAGGGAATAGGATAGTTTTTGAGATTCGATTATTTGTGCAGAGATACTTGAGGAACTATGAATTGCTACAAAACGCTAAGTGCACGAATTCTCTCGACAAGCTGAAGGGGAAGCAGGACTACTAGAGTTCAAAGTATTTTGGAAAATATTCATAAATTAGTCACACGAAGTTAGTTTGTATTGCATAAACAGTGTGGAACAATTGCAAGACTACATTGATAGTCGTAGCAATAATTTTATACTGAGATCGTTTTATATTTTGTTTCTTAAAATAAACTGATCTAAAGTCCAGTGTCCTAGCAAACAGTATATATAAAATGTTGTATCTATACCAGTCTTGTTTATAAGGCATCTGCGTAGGCTAAAAATAAACAACTTTTCATTAAAAATCAGAAATTCAATGTTTTTTAGACCGTGCATCCTTCGGGCAAAATCAACACGATCGGAATTGTATTGGAAAAAAATTAACAAACATTTTGGAAAAGTTGATTTTTACTAAATCAGCGATCAAAATGAATTAATCATAAAATTATACGGAATTCAGTGTCATGAATTAATTACCATTTTTATAGCTTTCAATCATTTATGTATTAAATAAACAGTTAAACAATTGATCAGTTTGATGTAATTCTTTTTAATTAATTTTACATATTTGTCAGGTAAAGTAATATTAATTTCCTCATCTAGAATACAATTATTTTTTGCCATAGCTTGTCTCTATAACCTGAAAAAAACCTTTTAAACACAATCGGGCTGTTTAAGTAAGAAAAAATATAAATAAGGAAAGAAAGCAATCATACCACATTAGCGATATGATACTACGTTAAAAAAAAAATTAACCCTGTTTTTGGTAATAATTTTGATCTCATGTCTTAATCTTTGTGCTATCGTACAAATTTACAACATTTACATTTTTTTAAATAGGAAACATAATTTTTATTCATTTACGAATTTTATTTCTATAAAAATCGTCAAAACTAAGTTTCTTCACATTTAGTACACCCTTTTTCTGTTGAATCCATTTACAGAGTAAAAAATTAAGAAAGAAAAATAGGAAACATTAAAATATTTCTTCAATTTTTGACTTTTCTTAAGATTTAAACAAAAATTGTTTTAGACTTTTTTATGGATTCTAAAATTTACATTCTAAATAAAAAAGGTTGATATTAATAAAAAGGATGTTTGAAAGTTTATAGATTTAGCAAAATTGATTAAAATAAAATCTGTTATAATTTAGAAAAGGATGACTTAACTAAATATACTGTGAGATATTATTTTGCAACTAAAAACGGAAAATAAATAAAAAATTCTATAAAATTTATTTAAAACTATAGAAGAAGTTACTACAATCACATTTAATGTTTCTTTCAAATGAAAAATTTGGCAAATAGCAGTTGTTATTCGGTTGTGCACCGAGGGTGAAATCAATAGTTTTCAAGAGTAAACGTGACGAAGTGGGGCATCTTGATGTAGAGACTGTTTCCTTCTCAGCTCAGGAAGTCCTTAAACGTTAAGAGGTCGTCTTATGATACTGTATAATTAACTAATAATTGATATGATAATATGAAGGAAGCAAGTTATTTTGTTGTTGCTAGGCTGCTAAAATCTCGATTTTTTTCATAATAAATAATATGATTGTGACATGAACGTTATATAGTTTTATTCAGAAAGTTATTCTCCTTTTAAATAAATACAACAAATAGAGCTTAATTATAGTTTATACAAAATGGCGTAGACAGCGAAGAAAATGGTATCTATCAATGACCGAAATAATAAAATAATATTTAATACTTATAAAAGTGGTAACAACCATCACGAAAGGAAATTTTTTACCAACAATCTTCAAAATGGCGTATGGCTGAATTGACGGTCCCAATTTTTGGTACTTTTTCAATATTTTTATATGTAAAAGGTAGACATAAAATTTAAAAAAAATTTCTACCATCAGTTATTAGCAGATGACTGACGAAAATTTTCTGTGTGATCTATTTAATGCATTCGTTCTCCTGTATGCTCCTGCGCCGCATGAAAGAAGACGTTTCGAGATAATTGCGATAAAAATTTTAAAAGTAAATTTGTTTTCAATCGCTCAATCAATTTACGATCAAAGTCCTGAAATTTTTAACGTATTCTGCATCACCCAAGACCAGATAACTTTTAGCTAAAGTATAACAATAACAACGTGGTATACTGGCTAGCGTTTTTATATGCTGGCTCACAAAACGCGCTCTTTCAAGCATGTTTCGAAAAGAATTTCGCACAAACGATATTTTCTTCCATTCTTTAAGGTTAAAAGTATCGAATATGAAAAATAATTCTACTAGTTAAAAAAAAAAAAAATATGGACCATTCTAACTTCATAACTACGGATCTTTATAGCAGTGGTAAATTTTCTTGTTTCTGTACCCGACCTATCATTTTACTTTTATTGTTAATAACATTCCTTGATTAACAGGATTTTTCACCCATTATTTCCAAAACGTTCGTTTCGTAGCTTTTTATAGCACCATATATCATATTTATTTCTTTTTTTGCCCCAGCCATCAATTATTGAAATGCTTGAGAGATTTCCACTAAAACTTATAAGCACACTGTGTTCCTGAAAGAAATCATTTTTTCTCAAACTACTGATATTTCAGCAAATACATGTTTTTTTCTTTAAAAAATCTAAATCTGGTTGCACTGACCATTACATAGGAAATGGCTGCAGGGATTCTACATATATTTTTTAATATTTTTTTATCGTATGGCTTCTTTGTTCGGAAGATTCCCGAGGGTATCGTGCCAGGTCTCGTTGTGCCTCCATGCTCTAGTGTTCGGTGCTTCAGCTTACTGAGCAACATTGGGCGGCTACATTTTATTTATTTATTTGGCCCTCAGTCATGGTGGCCGTTTAGTCATTACCTGGTTTACATAATGCCTTTATACATGAAATACATTTACCTAACATTATATACCTTAAAATAGCAGCTTTACATAATTCCCTATATACATTAAAATGACAAGTTACATAATACATTATTTACATTAAAATAACAGGTTTTTGCGGTTCATTATATACGTTAACATAACAAATTTATATAATACATAGTATATATTGGAATAATAGGATAAATATGTTACGATCGTTAATACAATTATTTAAATTTTATAATTCCAGTTTAATTTGTTGTAAAAGAGCGTACATGAGGTAGAAAATTTTGTAGCTAGCAGGGTTGCAACGTTTGTTGAAAGTCGCTGACCCATCTGCACCAAGTTCTTAATAAGGTTGTCCGATACGTCTTTTTTAAGTGGGCACCCGAATAATATGTGGTTGGCATCTTCGTCCTGGCCACACTCACATTATGGGTTGTCTACCACACCGATCCTATGTAGGTATTTCTTGATGCGTGCATGCCCACGTTTTTTTGTCGTTATGTAGGGGTACATACTGGTGCATTGAACATTTTTGTAGTTTGTCTTTTAATGTTACGATCAGGTCCGACGTGGGTATCTTTTCACCGATAGTTTTCCCAGTCTCAGTTGTTTCCTTTGCCAACTGCTCGGCTAATTCATTGGTGACCTTTCTCCCAGGAGAGCACTATTTGTTTATTTGCCATGTTCCAGATCTATGATTATTTTTATGATTTCTTATATGATTGGGTTGTTACTTTGATTTGAGTAATGATTCTTTAGTGACGTTAGCGCGGAGAGCGAATCAGATACGATGTTATTATCCCGTAAGCTTCCTGCATATTTTAGGGCTTATAGAATTGGAAATAGTTCTGCTGTCATAATAGAGGTTTCTCTCTGCCCTGTTCCATATTGTCAGGGTTGATGAATACTTTCCCTGCGTAATTGTTGTTCCTGGTCCCATATGTATATACTTTGATTAACAACTGTCAGCTCTTTAAGTGTATGCCATAATGGTGATGCGTAACAGCAAAATTTTTTCCTCTTGCAGCCTTTGACGCTTAGTGTTTTGGTTTCAAGATATGACGAAGCTAAAGGTGGCAGTCTTCTGTATCTGCAGTATCATTTTGTTACAAGTACATTGATAAATTATGGATAAAGCTAACTAGTTTGTTATCTGGTAACTGCCCCTGTTTCAATAAGAATTTTGAGTATAAATATGACGTGCGTGGGTGTAGTTGAGATTCACCTGCTTCTACGAATAACGAATTCGTGGGTGTGGATTTCATTGCCACCAAGCAGGTGCGTAGTACTCTATAAAGCAGAACATCAGGCCTTGCTATTACACGTTCGGGAGCCAATCCGTAGCAGATAAAACCATAATCTAAATAAGGATCTGTGTAGCATCACTGCTATTGGTGGACACGCTCCCCACTTTAATGCTGTTACTGCTCGCTGAACAGCCTTTTTTTATTTGTGCGATACGCTCATCCCATTTGAGTTTATTATCTATTGTTAGTCCTAGTTATTTCAGGCTATTCTTAATTGGAAAGTAGTAAAGTCCACTGTGCATGCTGGTTATTGAAGGTATTCTATGGCGAGTAAATATACTGAAATGTCAAGCTAATTGCAACATCAGAAAATATAATTAATTTTATTCATGATAAATTCATCCATTAATATTTTGGGGGATATGAATTGATAATCAAGGCACCATTTAAAAAACTGCTATTTATTAGATCAAGCATATGGATTGCATTAATTAATTTGACGTGATTGAGAGATGTGATTTGGATAGCATGAATTGACAGTTATATATTATTGTTCCTCAGGGTCGTATGCTGGGCTAATGGACGCCAGTGGTGAACGCACTCAACACACAAGTTCGTTAGTCTCACAATACCGTGCAGTTGGCTTCTGCGACGGCAGCTGTAGGCAGGTCCGTGGTGGCGCTTCTTGCTGCGGGACTGCGTGAAGCCAGTCAGCTCAGCTCGCGGTTGGCGTTGTGTTCGACGCCCGATCGGCGAAATCTCTTCCAGCGGGTCACAGACGGGAGCGCGAACTCAGTCACACTCGCGAATAATATTCCGAATGTCGTGCGGCCACGAGGTGTAAACCTTCGTGACCGCCAGCTGAGTGTCGCCACCCGTCCGCCTAGTGGACCAGCGGATTAGATGGGGCGAGAGGTAGCCGCATTCCTTGGATGTCGCCTACCTGTTTGGCAGCTGGCTACAGGCCTTCAAATCCGTACACACAGTTCGCAACCTTACGTGGTGCGACTTACTGTATCTGCACACGGCTGTAATGTGTGTCATTACAATATAGACAGAGCCATTATTGATTGATATTTCTTGCCCATTGATGAACAGCCATTGTACTGTATCAATTTTATACTCGCTTCATTTAATATGGCCTGTCATCTTTCAATGTTGTACCTATTGTATAAAGGCAGTTGTCGTCGGCGTATTGTAGGACTATGACGGACTGCGTGGGGCATTATTTTGTGTAGGTCAGCTGTATAGGTATTAAAAAGTAATGGAGACAAGACACCGAACGTTGTGGTGTAACGGTTAGCGTTCTTACCTAGCATTCCGGAGGACGCTGGTTCGAATCCCCGTCCGGGCATCCAGATTTGGGTTTTCCATGGTTTCCCAAATCACCCCAAGCAAATGCCGGGATGCTTCCTTCAAAAGGCCATGGCTGAATTCATTCCCATTCCTTGTCCCCCATCCTTTCCCGTCTCTAAAGATCTCGCTGTTAAGAGACGTTAAGCAGATTAAAAAAAGGAGACAATACTGATCCCTGTGGTACCCCTTGCTATATCTTGGCTATATTTTCTTCGTCTCAAGGTAATAGTTTTGTACTGGGCTACTAGGCATATACTGGTAACTACAGACTTGCTGCGAAGAGGCCTGGCATACCATTCTCCATTAATTGTTTGCTTACGATCGGCGGCAAAACTTTGTCAGAAGCGGCTGTGAGATCAGTAAAGATGTCAAACATGTATTAATTATAAGTAAGGCGTAATAGAATATTGGTAATGAGATACGCTAATACATCGTTAGTATCTTTTCCTCTCCGAAAACCGTATTGGGCGTACGGCAATAGTGAATTGTGAACAAACCACCATTCAAATATATGTTTTGCCATTCTTTCAAGCACTTTATACACACAAGACAAGAGAGATATGGGTCGGTATGATGAGACACAATCAGTTTCCTTGCCTGGTTTTGTTATGATAATTGTTCCGGTAGTTTTCATGTATGTGATCTCGCTCTTTACAGTCCAAATACCATTAATTAGTTCAAACAGGTATGATCACCCATTAGCGGGGAGTATTAGTATGTTTCCGGCCCTATTGCTGTGGATTTATCCAAAGGCAAGTGCTCTGTTCAGCTCTCCACTCTTGAAACGTTGACACAGAATTTTTTGTATATTACCATGTATATTTAGGGATCGAGGATCCACGTAGGGAGGGGGGGGAGGTAATGTTTTCTAGCATGTTCAGTGATGGTGTCCGCTTTGTGACTCTTACTTCTTTTATATTTTCATCCACAGTTCTTTGACTGGCGTGTTCAGTGTTTCATTTTTTTCTTCCTTAGAAGCGTTTTTGTTTTGTTTTTGCGCATGTTTTTTTTACATTCAATATAGTTCGTCATTATAAGGAATTTCTTATAGGTTCTGATAGCGTACTTTCTTTCTTTTATTGCTTCTTCGCAATCCTGTTCCCACCACTCAGCTGGAATTGTGTTGATCTCAAGGCTTTGTTATTTTCGTTTAGGGATTCTGGCATCTGCGCTAGCTCAAAGCAATTTATGAAGGCTTTATAATGATTTCTTATGTCTTCTGTGGGTTTGTAATGTGTAAAGGCAGCTTCAGCTTCCTGTTGATATTTATTCCAGTTAGCCCGCTTTATATTCCATTTATACTACCAAAAAGTAGTTTGTCCTCTCAGTACGGTGTTGGAAATCTTCAAAAAAATCGCAAAATGATCAGAGCTTAGTGTGTCTTCAATGGATTTCCATGCTATATGTGGAGTAATAGATGCCGATGATACGTCAAGTGATCATTGTTGCCGAGTAGTTCTGTTGATTCTGGTTGTGGTGCCGTCATTTAGTACCATTAGTTCGTCCATAACTTCCGAAATGAGTCGACCGTTACGGTCGCCATACTCGCTTCCCCACAGGGAGTAGTGAAAAGTTGCCAAGAATTAATATTGGCTCCACTAACAGAAGCATTAATAATTGTAGCTCAGCTTTATGAATTGGAACTCCGTTTTCCACAGTTTTCTCGAAAAATCGTTTTACGATTAGCACCCTGTATTCACATCTAGCGATCGGCTTCATTTCATCTTCTGACAGTTCTGTCATTACGTTTAAAATGAAACGTTGGTATGTGATATTAGAATATAACATATATGCTTGTAAACCGTACTGTTGCCAGATTGGGCTTCGGATCAAGGAGATAGTTGCTACTATAGTTTTCATTTCAGGTTTCATATCGTTGCAACCTGCCGCCGTTATCTGTAAAATATGATTGCTCTTTTCACGACGCGGTAATTTATGAGACGTCCAATGACCATCGGGTGCAGCCTACTGATGTTCCTGATAACACTTTCTACCAACTCTTAATATGGACCCAGGTCATTAGAACGCTGGCGTTGCGCTTTTTACCTGTTGTTCATAGCTTTCCGTCGTTCTGGTGATCTGGTTTTGCTGTATGTTGTCGGGAGGCGACTTCTCCATGCTCTTATCCTCTGTAGGCTACGTTGTCGTGTTGTTCTGGTTACTTTGTGACTGCCGCTGTTTGTTGTCTCTTCAGTCGTTGGGGTACTGGGAACTTTTCGTGCTGCAGTTGCAGTCGTTTCTTCCTCTCTTGTTGGTCGCTGTTCTTGTTCCCCTGTTGATCTCGTAGTAAGGTTAGCTGCAAATGATGGTATATTGACGGACTCGAAGGCTGAAGTGATGATTTGCCTAGTGTGGTTCGTATCTTCTCTTGTACATGACTTGAGGTGACACCTGATTAGTTAGGGGGCATCCAAAAATTACGTGAGGTGTTTTTCCGGATTTCCGCCCCCCCCCCCCCCCTCTGGTGAGACTTCGTGAGATTTGGTCCGTGAGACCCTAACCCTCCCTAGAAATCGCCCTCGAAACTTTTTGAGACTTTTTTTTTAGGTCTCACCCTTCCAAAGCCGGTTACACTCCCACTTTTCGCCCCCCCCATTTTCACCTCACGTAATTAATGGACGCCCCCTTATGTTGTTGGCGCTGTACTGATGTTATATCCATTACACAGTTGACTGGGCGATGCCGGCTGCATCTATTTGTAACCTGCTCGCTATGTTGATCGCCGTACATGGCGGCCGATGACACTTATCACACTTATCACTTGTCCATTAAGTATTTCTTAAGCTAATATTTCACTTTGGTTGATTACTACACCAAGTTGTAGTCTATTCGTGCTTTCGTCACTTTCCGTTAAGTCTAACCGACCGAGCGTGGCGGTGTAACGGTTAGCGTTCTGGCCTCGCATTCGGGAGGACGGCGGTTCGAATCCCCGTCCGGGCATCCAGATTTGGGTTTTCCATGGTTTCCCAAATCACTCCAGGCAAATGCCGGGATGCTTCCTTCAAAAGGCCATGGCCAAATTCCTTCCCATTCCTTGCCCACATCCTTGCCCCCCATCCTTTCCCGTCTCTAAAGACCTCGCTGTTAAGAGACGTAAAGTAGTTAAAAAAAAAGTCTAACCGCGATCGTACACACTACTTCCTCGTGGAAGCGATGTTTCGTGTACAACTGAACGAGCCGATTAAAAACGAATCAGAATAGTTGTTAGGCTCAACAGTAGGATTTGAAAATGTTAACTGTCATGAGTTATTGACGAAAAAGAAGTAAGTTTTCATGATATAGTCTACAGTTGTGTGATTGGGAAGCGAGTTGTTGTTTGCGCTCTATTTGAATGAAATAAACCAAACAACATCAACAGTCCAGTTCTGTCGGAATAAATCCCTTTATTTCGGTGTGAGCTGCGCTGGTCCTTTTGTTGATTCTGTCCAGTTGGTATCTTCAAAAAGCTGTATGTTGGCAAAATTTACCAGTAAGATATAAAATTCTGAACGCATGTCATCGAACTATTTATAAAAAGAATCCTTTTCCTAACCGGACTTGAGTGACTTTTAGATGTATTTGCTGAAAAAAATATTGTGGAATTTAAGTAGTGGCCAGGAATGTGGAAGAAAGAATAATCCCACTGAAATACAGCAGTGATTGCGGTGAGTGGCCAACAGAATTCGTTTTCAAGGATTTATTACAGTGCACTGCCATTTCACGAAATTATGAACGCTATTTGAGGCAGCTAAAATTTATTACCCTGCATATAATTGAAAATAAAACGCAATTAAACCATTACGACTGGTCTGGAACGCAGGAAGCAATAACGGTCGCTGGCGGGAGAAGAGGACGTTGGCTCCATAGGAAGGACAAAGTGAATGACCTTTGCTCTGATGACGATTTTCCCGTAACAAAGAAGAAACAGAAATGAAATACAATAACGAGATATCCCCTGTGATCCCAAGTGAGAGAAATCTTGGATATCTGGGTTAGAAAATGATTTTTTTATAACAATATAATAACTAAAAATACGTAACCTACTAATTACTAAGTTGTTTTCGTAATTGATAATACTATTACTCTACAGCCTGTTAATGATTACAGCATGTTGTTCACCTATCTTGTCTCTACAAGGCATAAACAACATTTTCAACATTCTTTAGTGTCCTCAACATAATTCTATAAAAAATGATTATTTCTGTTTAAGCTTAAAACTGAAATGATGTTATTTTATAATTATTATAGTTAGTACGAGGCAACTGTATCTGATTTGTTTTCGTTACAGATGCTAATAGATTTCTGGCTATATGCGAGGGCGTGTCTCAAAAGTTTTTTTTTTTTTGGTTATGGCTTTACGCCTCGTCGACGTCGAAGTCATTGGAGAGGGAAAGGACTGGGGGCAAGGAACGGGAATTTGGCCATGGAATTTTGAAGGAACCATCTCCAGCATTTGCCTGGAGTAATCTGGGGAAACCATGCAAAACCTAAATCGGATGCCCGGATGGGGATTCGAACCTGAATCCTCCCCAATACGAGGCCAGAACGTTAACCATTAACCCATCACGCTCCATCTCAAAATTAAGGTCCGATGGATTATAAAAAGCGTTCTGGGATTATCGGTTAGTTCACGCATGTGCAATTACTCCAAGTTATTAGTTGGGATTGCAACCCACAGGTTGTAGTCAATCTGTTGCCATTTGCCTTTTCATAACAATGAATATTGAATGCGACAGTAAACTATACCGAAAATTGTAAAATCAGATTTCTAAATGCTAAATGAAGAAACAGTGGTGAAATTCATCCTCAACTGTGTTAAACACGTGGACTTACCGCAATAAGAGAAGAAGAAGTGAGAAAATATATGTCATAATTGAAATTGTTCAGAATGAGGTGTGGAGAAGCAGGATTTGAGTCGAGATTGGCGATCACGCTGAGTGCGTGAATTAGGAAGCGAAAGAAAATCGTCGCTTAACTTTGGCGAACTTTCAACGAAATTGCCAGAAGTTTCAAGGACAACATTGTTCAGTACTGCGACTTATAGTCTATTCACGACGGGTGCCCGAAATGTTGACATGTTCCTACAAAGAGAATGACAGCTGTATGTATTTTCTGGACTTGCAGCTATTTATCAATATAAGGAAATGAGTTTTTTTTCCGAAATCGTTACTGGTGACGAAACATGGATTTCGAGCGTCAACGTTTTGCCGAAAAAAATAATTCATGCAGAACTACTACACCGGTTCAGTCCAAACGAAAAATTCCAGCAAGCCAATCATTAAAGGAAATGAGATGGATTGTAGTAACAAAAGGTTTTTTTCCAGGGGTTAAGAGAGTTTAATTTAATTTTCTTCCTTTTACTTATTCTTAGGGATCTGCGATTGGTCGGTAGGAGAGTAGTGGATGAAATCCCGTTTCTAGGATCCATTCCTCATACTGGAAGATCTGTTATATGATTGAAATGGAATTTTTATGTATAATTATTAGTAGCAGAATATGATTCTTCAGGGTTGCCTACCCAAATATGGTCGCAAGTATATTTAATTAATTATTTTTAAAAAAAATTCGTTCTCTTATTGAAATAAATTATGATTCATTTCAAAGAGAGACATGTAAAGAACATAAAAAGTTTGGGTTGCCTATATAAAAGTGGCTGGAAGTAGCGACTGCCAGCTTTAAAGATATGTTAGAGCAAGAGAGAGTTAGCTAACCGTAACGTCTGTCAGACGGTGTGGTGCGCTCACTTTAACAGCTGGAAATCCCTACTTTCGGCAACTTGTACACAGGCAACCCAAACCTTTTATGTTCTTTATGTCTTCCTTTGAAATAAATTATATATTTTTTTTTAAAATTAAAGTGAACGAAATCTTTTGATTTTTCTAAAAAAAAAAATTAAGCAAAAATACTTGCGTCAATATTTTGGGATGCACGCGACAGAATTGTATTCTTCTAATAATAATTACACATAAAAAATTTCATTTCAATCAAATATCAGATGGACGTAGAAATCATGCAGCCGGATGGTTCTCCCGATTGTAGGTGTGAGTGTTAACCATTCTTCCAGTAGTCGTGAACCAAAAGCAAAGTGCTTCCAGAGTATTCTATGAAACATCGTTTGGTTTGCATGTTACAGTGAGATTCTGACAAAAATGAAAAAATAGCCAGCTGTTTTAACGTATACGAATTAAAATTTAGAGACTAACACAAAAATACATAAATTTATTGAAAATTTATTCACCTTTTTTCAAATGGTTGTATGGGCGTATTTACGCGTTTCGTATTTGACTACCTGTAACAACTAAAGATCTATACAAAACTTTGACATCTGGAGAACGCAAAAATATTGTTGAATCAAATTTCGTAGACACAAATTGGTGAAACGTATTGTCTACTATATTTCTTAAAGTATATCATCCGAAATTCAAGCCCTGTGGTACAAAAGTTGTCAATGACACTGAACCTACAAATGTGAGATTATTTCTATTCCATATAAAATCTACAGATATATGTGATACATGTGGGAATACAGACACATTAATTCATCGTTTTACTTGTGGAAAGGCTGCAGGGCTGCAGATATCTGGAACTCGACGAAGCATGCAATGTTGAAGTGTTGAAATGTTGTAACTTTTTATTTTTATTTTTATTTTTAAAAACAATCGTTTATAGCTACAAATGGAGAAAAAGGTTAACAGACATTAATATTATCAGTACCGCAAACATTTTATTTGCCAGATAGAGGTAACCGATTATCTATTATACATCAATTGCTTTTCAAGAAATGGAATGCTGTTCAATGTGTTAACTCAGTAAAAGTTTTTACCTTAAAGCATAGGTTCACAAATTGGGGTGAGGGGGGGGAGGAGTGGGAGTGCGAGGTAGGTTCGCCAACAGTACGGAAATTACCCTAGCTCTACACCCTCAGAGGTACTATGTCTCCTTCACCGCCTCTTAGAACTGAAAACCTTTGTTCTCACATCATACAGATAACGTCATTGTTAGAACTAAGAAGTTAAAACTGTGAATTCGTAAATTCTCAGCAAAGCCCTGCAATTACTCAATGTAGTAATTCAAGAGGTTTGGAAATAAAATATAATACTGCTGCCAAATACGATTTTAATAAAATGAATAAATCATCGCTTTGGGTCAAGTATTACATAGTGTAGTCAGGCATATCTCTGCAAACGCTGCGAATTATATTCACCTGTTTCAAGCACTTACGTGTGCGAAAGACACTTTTCAGCTCTTGTTGGAATAAAAACAAAGTATCGAAGCAAACTCGATGTTGCCAATAATTTACGCTGTGCACTTTCTAATATCCAGATAAGATTAGCGACTCGTGTAAAAATAAATACAAGTTCATCTTTCTCACTGATTTTTTTCCTTCTTTTCAAAAAAATTAATGTATTTAATGTTTTACTTTTTTCAGAAAAATTTAAAATATGTAATTTTGTAAATAATAAAAATAAATATATTTGATTTTATACTTATTTTTTAATACTAAAATTGCGGGGGGGGGGGGTGATTTTTTTTTATTGACGGAAGGGATTGTGATATGAAAAACTTTAAGAACCTCTGTTTTAAAGCATTACGGATGTCGACAAATGATTTAGAGATTTCTTCAAATTGTTTGAGAATGCCTGCAGTGAAGCAACAGTAAGAGAGCTTCACCTGCGGGGGAGTGGGTCTTTTATTTTTCGCCTCGCCTCGCCTCGGCCTGATTAATGGCACGTGGTATCAGCTGGCGCTCCGCGTGTTGTCCGTAACGTAACGGGAGTTTGCGTGACGAGGCGCTGCGCTGGCTGCCTACACTCTCGGCGCTACCGTCGAAAACGGTTTTTGCATTGCGCCCTCGTTCTCTACTAATCTCACTGCTTCAGTGAATTAAAGACAAGGACAAACAGCAATCCAATAGGCGGGTTTTAACCGATTCACAGCTTGTGACCAGATGTAATGCTGTTTCAGACGTTATATAAAACGATCAAGCAGTTATTACTACTGTTCGGATCTTTACGACCAAGAAAATAAAAAAATAAGAGAAATATGCATGCCAATACGAGCTTACAATCAGGTAAATATGAGCTAAAAATGACAAAGTATGACCAAACATTTAAACTGACTATACATCAAAACATGCCTAATTGTACATCATTTATTTTATCTGGCAATGTCGTTTTCATGTTGACAGCATAATTTGCTTCCGTGCACTCATTGCACAATTGAAAAATTAAATTTTAAATCGCTTTGTTGAAGTAATTTTAATGTCATATAATCTACGGAAAAGAACTCTTTTGTCTGTACAAAAATATTCATCCCCAAATCCGCACTTTCAGAAAAATTTGTTTTTGTCATGGTGGTCCTCACTGAACCACTGCAGATTTAACGCTGACTGAGGATTATTTTTTAAAGTATTGGCGACAGCGAGACATTGACTGACGCGGCGCTTGCTGCTGCACTGTCGAGATTAAAAGGCGGGCGGAACATTGACGTGTAAAGAGTGACAATAATGTATAACTTTAGTTCTTAACTGGTGACCAGTTCAGTGACAATTAGTTTCGTTTTTTCTCCAATGTATAATAGGAGTACAGTTTCGTGAATAATTATCTCAATTTCTCCTCTTCTATAATTTCTAACGAATTCCCCGTAATATTAAAAATTACTAGATTTTTCCTCAAAATCTAACCATAAATATTAGGATATCGTAATATAATCAAAACTAGGAAAATGTCCTGAATATGCATTTATATGTTATGTAAAATACATTAAAATACAATCAGAAACGTTTAACCAATGTTTAATTCAGCATTACAGTTCAAAAAGAAGGCAGGAAAAAAATAACTTGTCACGAAGATCCGAACCATACTTATTACGCATAAGTAACTTTTTGATGTGCTGAGGATATTATTACTCGCTTAATTAGCTCATAATGGACTGTGAGCTGCTTGTGAGACTTTTAACTACGTACTTCTCGCCACACTTTCACTGAATTCGAAGCCAGCACCTCTTGGACAGGGACTACTCAGCCACTCTGTCACGGGTTGTTGCTAGATGTTCACATGATTTGATGAAATTCATCACTCACTAAGGAAAAATACTTCCAGCTATTATAATCATCACGCACTCATAAAAATTATACTTCACTTACTCTCTATTTATGAATGAAAAAAAGTTCAGCATTCCTATAGATATTGTGATTAAATCGGATCTCAGTGCTTGTGCTTACATAGCTAGTTGCTTAATCCAGCCGTGTTCGTTTGTGGCCGGCGAAAAATTTCATACATCACTCTTTTGCCTTAAGGGCAATGCAATGTGCCCTGGTCATCTACAGCACCGCTAACACAGACATTCCTACAAATTACCGACTCAGATTTTATCCCCAGAGACTAAACGAACTACTCAACTCGTGGAACCTCTCAGTACTTTAATACTTACAATATATTATTTACGAACATACCCAGAAATATTGTCACATTGTCCTATACGTACGAGACATTAAAAATGCATACAATTCTTCATTCATTTCTAAAATATTATTAAGAGTTGTAAAAAACCTGGGAAGAACATTTATGTTGTTACAGTGGCTGAAATTCGAAGAACTGACAATTTTTTGCTATGATTAAATGTTTATGTAAAAGAGAGATGTAACTGAAGAACATGCTGATAACGTACGCTCCTCTCCGCAGCACAGATGTAGACTGGACATCTGTATTTAAAGAGAAACAAATAGTATTGTGATACATTTCACATACATAAAAAAAACATTTTCGACCATTGGGTGCGAAACTTTTGACAGCAAATCAGCAAGTTTTCACCTTTCATGTAGGTTGTACAAAAGCACTGTAACGTTGTTGGAAGAAAGGTGTGGAGCTGATAAACGCATAGCAACTTATGTTCTTCAATGCCAAGCCATAAATTTATCGGATGAAACTCGGATGGAAAAAAAACCACACAAACTTTTATAAATTGTTTCTGTCTTTTTGGTCTTGATATTTAGTTCTAATAACAAAATATGGAAATATACTTGAGATTCTACCATGAGCGTTTATATCCCTACTTTTTTCAACACTAAGCTCTTGTGAGTTGTTTAAGTTTTTTTTGTTGGTTTTATACGTATGTCTATGCACAGTATTGACAGATCGATTGGTGGAAGAATGAGGATCCCTCCGTTTGATTCCACTCCTTGACTATTTGAATCAGTAACTCATAACAAACGATCAAGTGACTTTCTTGATATGTACCACATCACTCGTTCCATCTATTGCAAATATGGAAGCAGTGATTGAAGGAACTCAGACAGCACAACGGTAGCTCACGAACATCCTGCATCCTCATATATTACCTATCATTCGACAGTATCGTGGTGCCAATTGAAATGCTCGAGTACATATGGCACGCGTTTCTTTGTACTGTCTGCGTGATGTTCAAGTACTCCTTTGACCAGCAATACCTTGCTTCAGGAAATAATACAACGGCTATATGTCACTCCCTCCAACCGAATCGGTGTATGCATCCTGGCCAGATGGGGTTAAACGTCTTACTTATTAGTGGGCTCATACTGCCATGTTATTACTAAACTGGACTCCATTTTGTAATCACTGAAATAACATCACGTACCATATCAACATGTGAGGTTTTATTTCTTTTCCTCCTGCCCTTCTGGTTCCTTCACTTTTTGTCAGGTAGCGTATATCAATCATATTGTTTTACCGCGCAAGGACTATTTGATTTTACGTCCAGCAAACATCAACTGTTACTGCACCATAAGACATGATTTCAAGAACACTGTTGCTGTTGTTGGATACCGCAGGTTTAACAGATTTTGAGGACATTTAATATCTTCCTCAGTCAAGTTAATGGTTTTCATGTAATGTTCTTAATAAAAATAACAGAGATTCGGGTTTTCCTTTCGAAGCTCGGGAAAAACACTACATCGAACAATTAGCCTGAGATTAGGCTTAATTGCCAAATCATCATCATCATTACCAGTGTTCTGCCTTGAGGTAGTTTTTCATTTGGTAGGTCTCCATGCTGTCGTGTCCTCTGCCCTCGTATCAAGGTTAATGTGATTTCCGTTAGCCTTGATGTCGTCTATGACTTCGTACCGCCTTCTTCCTCTCTCTTACCTCCCACAAACTAGTCCTTCCTAGGCGTCTGTTAATAAGCACTCCTCTCTCAACAAGTTCCCATCCAGTTCTTCTTTATTTCTTTTGTGAGTTGCAGTGGTTTCCTTCTCTCACCAACCCTTTCCAGAACTTCTACATTACTCACCTTTCCCATCCAGCTTATCTTCTCTATTCTACTCTACATCCACATCTGAAACGCTTCTATTATTTTTTCATCCTCTCGTCCCAGTGTACACATCTCTGCACCATAAACTGCCACACTCCATACGGAATGCCAAGTATTTTAGTCAGGGCTTTATCTAGTTTTCCGGTTAATAATCCGGTTTTTTTATTGCACACTTCGTTCTCTACAACAATACGAATTTTCTCCACTTCATGGCGTCTCAAGTTCTCAGCGGTTGTACTTCAAGACATTTTAAGGCTCTTACTTGTCTGATATCAGCTTGTCGTGCTTTAATATTTACCAGTTTCCTTCCTTTTCAATAACTATACTCTTTGTTCTTGCTGTACTGATTCTCATTTCATACTCCTCACAAGCTTCATTTAGATCTTTCCGTGTTTTGTTTAGAGCAGTGATTCCCAATTAGTGGTATGCGTACGTCCAGTGGTACGTGAGGCTATTTCAAGGGGTATGCTAATCACTAAGGCCCGGATTCCTAGGTTTGGACCTATTTTGTTCCCACCTCACTATTATCTAAATTATAATGTTCTTTTTCGTCTTTTGTTTAAACTAATAATATTCGTAAATTTAATAGGACCTAAAATAACTTAATTTCTATTGGAATTCGGCCATTTCCTTTTGAAGCATTCACTTGGAGTGTTTTGGGGAAATCTCGGAAAACCCAGATCTGGGTGTCCGGACAGGGATTCAAACTCGAGTCCTCCCGAATGCAAGGCCAGAGCGTTACCTTTCACCCAACATTAAAAAAAAAAATTTTATGATCTTGTTTATTGGTTAAGTAGTGTTGTATGAGTGAGGTATATATTTGTGAGTGAAATAGAAACTAAAAATTAACAGAAATATTTTATTGCGATACCAGACCATTACAATAAAAAACCAGACATTAAATACTAAAGCCTAAATCTGCCAAAAATATTAATTTTAAGTCTTTAACCACTTAACACCAATGGTGTTTGGGAAAACTTTGCAGAAACAAAAGTTTACTCAATCGTTTTACTTTCATTCTGTTCACTGACTATTTGAGCAGCCTTCGAAAATAAACGTTCGGATGCAACAGAAGTCCCAACAAAAGTCAATCTGATGTTACCCCAACCTGGTTTATATCTAAATACTGAGTAATATAATGTAACACTTAGTTGTTTTAGAGTAATAATAATTTATTTCGATTCACAACAAAGACCGGCAAACAGTAGGAGTGAAGTTAAGAAACTGATTTTATTCTATTAATTCACTTACACGAACAGGACAGCCAACCACAAGAAAAATTCATCTATGTCTCGCTAATTGTTCACAGGTGTCACCAGCTGTTAATAACAGTTACTCTAAATTAAAATAATTTAATTTAATCTTGAATGAATTCAGTATTCTTAATATTTATTTCTATTATTTTGTCATTATTAGCCAAAGTTACGTTTTTTATCGATTCGATGTTTTTAGACAAAAAAAAAAAAAAAGATGCGTCGAATAAAAAAATTCTTCGTCAAAACGTCGAATCAATCCGATAAAATTATCCCGTGTGGTCGGAATGACCTGGTGACAGGGTTTCTATTGGCTGTGCATTCCGCCCCTGTCTTAGCCGCCTTAACCTAACCCGGCAATCCTGCCGGCTACAGGGGACCAACAGTTTAACGTGGAATCCGAACCACGGAAGCGTCACATTGCACAGCAGGCTATGCCAGAGGTGAAGGTCGGGTTAAGTGCCTACGAAAATCTCCGCCGAGACAGGGATTAGAACCGAGGACTCCAATCAGACGCCTTAACCACTGAGCCACCAGACCACGCATCGATCAGATGTATCATATGGTAAACATCGAATGAATACGATGCATCGAAGTTTAGTGAATATCCCTACGCTTAACGCCTCTCGCAATGCTTCTTTCTCCCCACATTACGTTTGCAATCTTTATTCTTATTTTGGGTGTTGTAAATATAGGTTCCGTACTAGCCTTCTCTGCTTCCAATTTACTGTTTTTAATCATGAGAAACTCGTTTTAATTTTAGTGCGATACTTGTCGGTCACTTGACTGATAGACGACTCAGGACTGGACGAGCTGATGTCCGGTATGCAGGTGGTCCGGCAGTCGCAACACAGAGCTGTAATGCGAGAGAGGAATGTGTTTTATTGCGCGTAATCCATACCGGGGTTCGGCCGTGTTTAGCGGCACCATAACTTTTATTGGCCCCAAACAAATTATCGCCGACTGACCAGCCGGCTGGTGTTTCGTCGTGCTGCGTCCTGTTTTACGGCGGGGCGGGACGCTGTTTTTACTGCGCGCCTTCTGCTTTATGTCACCATCCGGCCAGTGAGCGAGGCTGACGCGTTTTTATGCGTCGTCCTGTTCCCAATGGCACATATTGATATATGATTTGTCTCTACCGCCGAGAAGTGGTACACGCGAGAGTAGAAATATACGGCGCGCGCTAGGCCGGAGGCGAATCGCTCGTCAGTTTCGCGTTCAGATGTTCGCAGTAAATATCACTTCGCATTGTGTTCATTCACGAGACGCGCTGGTTTTTTTTTTTTAAAATTTTTTTTTTTTTAAAGGACCAAACCATGTTTGCTTTCCCTTTCGGAGGGTTTCTACATTTATTCCCCTTGTTATTTTTTTTCACAAATATTTGCCGTATATCTTCGTGTTGATAAATTTTTGTAGCACTATACAAGCGTGTAGAGGACAAATGCCCTGATTAACGATGCTCTTCCATGTTGGTGTGGAGTGATTTTCTGATTTATAACTTGAGTCACTTCTGATAGACTCTGGGACGGTGGACTAAACACTGTGATGTCACAGTGCTAAAGAGATGTATTTGAGGAGAAGGATCTGAACCTCGAAAACAGAAAAATAAGTTCTGGAGATTAGAGTTTCCACTTAAAACGATGACTGATTCTGAGATTTTTCAGTCTTAAATTCAAATGAAAAAAAGTCAATAGGTTTGTAACGGCAAAACGCTACAAATGTGAATTTTAGGCACCAGGCCTGTGTACTTAAACGATAGGTTTTATTCATATAAAGATGAGTTGCAGCAGTTACCATTCGTAATATCTCAAATCCAACCAATTTAAAATAAAAATTCCGCAGTGTTGGCTGTTAACTTAAGAGACAGGAAAAAAAAAAAAAACCTTCAGCAAGTTGAAAGCGTTTAGAAGAAGCATAATGTTGCGATCCTGTTGCTTCTGCTCCTTTTCTTAGCTGCTAAGGAGTTATGAATAAACTTCACCAGAGTGTCTTGCGTGCCCGTGCAGTTCTTACAGTCTTGTCTGCGTGAACAAGGAACGATGATAATCGTGATGTATTCCGCTTATTTAGATTTATTAATTCATCGGAAACATCTTACTCTTCCCACTTTAGTATTCCCTTCCACCCCTCAGGGCCCTCCTCGTCTCAAACGCTTCAAAATTTAATTGAATTGTGAAAACTGTGTAAACGTCTCATTAAAACGATCTCGTTTGCACGAGCCAGCCGGCGTCTCATTTGGAAGACAAAAGCCCTCACTTGTTTGTAATGAAAACACTGGGGCCGGCCGGAAATGGGGTGGAGCGGGGGTCGCTGGCAGGTACCTGTTAGCCACCAGACACCCCGCAGTGGAAGGCTACTACTAACCGCTGCCGCGTCTCCGACGCTCAATGCCTACTGCAAGAAGTTGAGGAATCTTCATATCACCAAACAGAAGCGTTTGAACAGTCGATGCAGACGTGTAGGGTTGCATCTCATATACGACATAGCTGTAAAGCTTCTGGAATACAGGACACTATTTCTTTAAGAAAAATCCTTTTT
Organism: Vandiemenella viatica; assembly: GCA_031002005.1. Classification (NCBI taxonomy): domain Eukaryota; kingdom Metazoa; phylum Arthropoda; class Insecta; order Orthoptera; family Morabidae; genus Vandiemenella; species Vandiemenella viatica. The sequence goes on from JARYHS010013630.1 coordinate 231,311,772, forward strand.
TCTCCGTCAGTAGTCAATAATTATTAATAAATGATTGCTAGAGAGGTAGGGTCAGCTACCAAAGGTGAATGGTTTCTTTCGTCCATATAAGAGGACCTTTTGAAAGTAGGAAATATAAAAATAATCTTAATGGCCTGTGATAATAGCTTGACGCCCGGTACACAACAATAGCGATGTATCGAATGAGTGTAGAATTCCATGTTTAGTGAAAATGGTGGTGAAAAACGCTATACTTCCAGTAGCACTGTCTTAAAATATCGTGTTTTTTTTTTACGAAAGTTAGATTGGTTATGACTTACTGTGAATTTTTATTCAATGTTTTCCTTAGAGATAAAAATAAAATACATATGTTTTTGACATCAATAAAACGTATTTTTTTTTCGGAAAATTTGTTGCGCTGTAACGTAGTATTTCCATCTAACGTTATACGCTTAGCAACCATTCCTTCAATAAACTGACGTGCGATTCAAATGAGCAGGACCCGCTAGTATGTTAATATTACTTACTGCAATGTACGTATCACTGCTATAATCAAACTGGGTTCGAATTACAAGGTTACATGAAAGAAAAAATTCTGCTTGTAATAAACATATTCCGTCTGAAGATTCCAAAAGGGTACCGACTTAGATTATGCAAGATAGGTATGATCCTTTCAGCCCTTAGGGCAAAATGGTGCACTGTACAAACACTCTCTTCTCCGTCCACTTATTAAGTGGTCATTGGCAAGCAAGGGGCGGGCCTCACAGTATCCAAGGCTTGTCAGTGTGAAAGAGACCATCACGTTCGGTTGGTAGAAGATGGTGAATTCATCACGCAGGATTTACTCCTTTGATTGTGAGTTGCTACGAATGTCTCGTTTTCACGATAGTTCTATAAGAATATTCAATAATAAAAATAAACCCTAGAATATTTAAATATCATAAACTACTTCCCTCAGAATATGTAGGTTTCACGCTGAGAAAAAATACTGTATGCATAATGTATGGTATTCTACCCAGCATTTTCGTCATGCTGTTAGTTTTCTTGGATTCAAACTTTACCGTGATCCATTGAGAGTAACTAATAAAATAAGGGGTTAAAAACTATCCTTGAAGATTAACTGACACATAATCATTGCTCTACTGACTTATTTATCTCCATAGAATTCTAAAAATATTACGTACAGAAAAGTTTACTGGAGTGCATGAAATGTAATGCAGATCCTTCAGTGAACTCAGTTCTGGCGTAGAAAGCAAATGTTTTCAGCCTAACAACTTGCTTTGTGAAATATGTTGAAACTCTCCTCAAATGAATAATTTACTCGGTATTCTCGGAATTGTAAGGAGTATATTGAAATACTCTTCTGGTATCTGTCAATATAATTACTTATAACACTAACAAAGACTGAATTTTTACATATTTAGTGTGTAAAAAAAACGCACAGTATCATAACACAGTGTTCCTACAACGCACAAATATTGTGTTCGTATTTCATATAGATATGTCATACCCTATTAATTTCAGTTTCCCTGAAAATCCAGATACTTATATAATTTATATAATGTTGCGCAATAAAAAACTAAACCATTCTGCATGCGCTTGAGGTGTTTGTTGCCTGTTTTACTGCGCATGTACAACCAAACATTTTAAAAACAGTATTTGTTTTCATATTGTTCTAATGACGCTGAGAAATGTAGGTGTTATTTAAACACATCATTAAAAATATGTTTTACATTACTGCTATACTGCACGTTTGTTAGAATCGAATGGAGGTTCCTACTATATAGGTGCTGACGTTTAAAATGATTTATTTCATATGGAAAACCCATATTTTTTAAGAACGCTTATTAGCGCAACAGAAAGAAAATTTTCTGCAGCAGAGCTTGATAACGCAAAATGGAAATGACAGCCGATGTTGGCTTGGCTATAGGGCGGATCTCTCAACGCAAAGGTTAATGGTAGCTAGATTTAAAGGACAAGGCTGCTGGTGGCCATTAAGTTGATACACAAATGCTGCCGTGTGCTCGGATACACAATACCACCGGATGAGCATAAAATTGAGGGAAAGTGCTTTATAAATAAATTCTTTCTTCTTACTGCAATAATAATCCAAAAATTGTACGATTCTTTTAAAATAAAAAAACATCCAGAGATTAAAATCTAAATAATCCATGCGCACTGTCGTTAGTAACTTGGCTGATAGTATTTCATTTGACGAGAACAATTCAACCTTCAGATGGAACTTTTTTTTATATAATTTTATAGTATCTTTGAGATTTTTTTTATTTTTTTTTTATTTTTTATTTTTTTTAGCAAAGTTCATACTTTAGTACAATAAAGTCCTTATGAGAAAGTATGTACAAGTATCAGTTACACTTCCTGGTACGCTCTAATTCGTAATTATTAATCACGTGCTTATTAATCTTGTTGACCTACATTAAAATCCCGTAAGTTACTTAACAGGTAATTGTAAACAACAAAGAATCCTTCATAGCGGTTGCAGATCGTCTTGCATTCCTCGCTGGTTGGACGGTGAGTACGTAGTGTTCTACCCACCTTCGCTCCTTACCCAGTAATTCCTTTGTGCGAATAAGAGTTGCACATAGTGACCACTGATGACATTAGGCTGATTATCATGCTCTTTGGAAATAAAATATGGCAAAAGAAGCTTCGATGAAGAGCATGTAATCTTACTGTAAAAACTAATGGGTAGTGGAAATGCCGTATGTGTGAAAACGTGTACACAACTACGCACAATAATATAGGAACCCAAGTACCCCTCCACGTCATGGCGACAATGCTGCGTTACCATACCCACTAACTTTCTACACATTACGCCACAGAGGCAAGTACATATTGCTCTTGCTTTTGTACACTGAAATTCTTTCTTATACAAGGCAAAATGTGAATTTGAATTCGTCTGGCATTATTACCTTCTTTCAGAGATCGTTTATACAATGAAAAATGCACTTGCTGGTGGAGCCTGCTACCAGAATGGCGTGGAAAGATATCGACTGAAATAATTTCAGCTCAACGAATATATTTTCTGAGGGGATGCTTTCAGCTGACTGATTTTTGATCAAGTGCACAGTCTTCTCCGGCCAATACAGTGGCCCGATATTGATCTCGTCCTGCAATTTTATTATACTGTGAAGTATCTCTGTCGCTATAAGGGAATAGCGAGACAACGATTACAACAGCGCAATGCACTTTCCACTTCATCCAGACAGGTAAAATAACAGTATGCTAAAATAATTCTCCTGAGCCATCTGAACGCCTATCCCGGGTTCACCTTAGGTATCTTAGCTAACGGAAATAATGTCTTCTCAGAGTATGTAATTTTCTAATAATTTTTGTCTTTAATGTTTGTGAAGAAAGGTATATTTAAAAAAAAACTGATTCCAAACGTTTATATTTGTCTTCTTTATAGTGGTTTTAAACTATAAATTATCTAATGCGCTGCGCGTTGTGTATATATGTAAAGATTAAAAACTGAATATTTATTTATAGTTTCATAATCAGATTAAAATATACTTTTAAGGTCTTCTTTTTATAGAAAGTCGATGTGCTAGTATAAATCTGAGTTTGATATTTTCTTTTCTTAAAATAAATCTTCAATTTTATGTCTTAGGAGTGCGAGACCACAGAGTTTATTTTTTATGCATTTCGAATACTGTTTTAATCGGTATTTAGTCAAAATCTCTTATCGTGTAATTCCTTTGTGATTTTTAGTAATTTCTGCGATAAATTCACATCTTTAAGCTAAATAGACTATACTGTCAGCAAATTTCAATAGTTATTCTAGAACCATACTGTCAAGTTGCACTGCTGTGTCGGTAGAATAATGTTATTGTTTCGGATTTTTTGCTTTGAAGGTGAAATGTACCTTCTTTCCAGGTACATAATAGTAGGGGAACAACAATACTTGAACCAAACAGTCCCCACCTATGTAACTAAAACATTAACTGAAACTTCTCACCTGCCGATGTGCTTGCTTAAATCGTAATTAACGAAACACATTATTTTAATAACCATAACCTACTTTACGAACACAACGCAAGTATTGCTAAACGACTCGCATTTCGCGAATATTGTTCGCTGATACGTGAGAAGTAGCCTCCTGGTCTGGGTAATTGAGCAGGTATTAGCATTTTCGAATCCCATGAAGAACATTTTACTTTTTTGAGCGGTATGGTTTCCTGCGATAAAGTTTTATGACTACAGTAACCAAGGGCGGATCCAGCCTTTGGGTCAGGGGGGGGGGGTCACGTAGTCGAGGTCTAACTAGGACATGCTTCAAAATTATAATAGTACCTATATATAAATAAAGATAAATTAATTTAATTGCATTATATCAAAATAATTTTAATTAAATAACAAAATCAATTATTCTCTTCTGAACTCTCGCGAATCTTGTTATGACTTCCACCACTTGAACGAGTATGGTTTTGTGAACGTGCAGAAGTGCCGCTCCAGTTAGGAGGTGGTCTTCTGCTACTGCTAGTGATTCACGAAGTCAAGTCTTGAGCCTACTGAGGGGAGAAAAAGATCTCTCTGCCAATGGGACACTATCTGGTAGTGTGGCAAGATTACACAAATATGTGTTTACGATGGGATATATTTTAGCATGACATTTTTATATTAGATTTGAAATCGACTTGCGGAATGTTCTGATTCCGTTGCCATTTTAGTATCCACAGCCAATATTCGCTTATAATGACTGATAATGCAGTGTCGTCTATTACCTGCTTATAATCTAATGCGAGTTGCTTAATTGTTTCAACGTCTTCATTAGTATAGGTATAATTGACTTTCGGAACAAAAACGACTACCGGTAGTTGAAATAAAGTATTTCAGGAGACAAATGGTCTTGTGGATCATTTATTATAGAATCTAGAAGTATGATACAGACAGCCCTACCGAAATACTCTTCAACTGATTGAACAGGTAGGTTATTGGCTCTATGCATTTATATCGGCACTGTTCTGGGGCATTAAAGTTCCATCGCAAATTTCTCGGCAAATTCTTTTGACTCTTCAAAACATTTTTCCATTTTTTATCTCAGAACACTCATTGTATAATTTATTGCGTCAGAAGAACTTTTTTTTGTTTTTTTTTTAAGACAATTGAGTTCGTCTGCAATACTCTGCTTAAGGATATAGTTGTACAAGTACCTGAAAAATAAAATAAGGTATATTTCTAACTTACTGAGTAATTAATAAAATCTATGTATACTATTATAAATCTGTGAGAAACCTGCGTGTGCCTGATGTTTTGAAATGGCACCACGCAAAAAATTCTTCAGCAATTAGGATGGTACTTTCAAATATTAAGAGCTTATGTTCCAGATTAAAATCTGCGAATACAGCTTGCGACTTGTATGTACTGAGGAACGGAGAATGAAATTATAACTATTTCTAGAAGGAGAAATAAGCGAGCAGATCACTCTGTATTCGATATGAGCATTCAATAAACACTGACAAAAGGTCACACTACGATCAGGCTTAGATTCTGTTTTGTTTTTTCACTTCGATTATTTAGTTCTCAGTTTTGTACACTAAAATAAACATAATACGTGAATCAAACGTGGTAAAAATCTTAAACATAATAAGAATCTTAAAATGAATAGTTAGTTTGGGAAAAGTCATTATTAATTCGCATTTTACCAGCACTAAAAACCTTCAACTTCCTAGCCAGTACTGTCACATTTACTCATTGCTTTTCAGAGATCAGAGCAAGAACATTATTACATATTCAATGATGCTATTCGTTTAAAAACGTGAAAATTAATGCAACTGATAAACTAATAGCTCCGGAGTAGGAAATTTTGCTCTTACGGCAAAAAGTAAAACGGTGATTACATGTCAGCTTGATACGAAGCCCGACAGAAAGGAATACAGTGACCAGGGAATTTATTTTTCGTAGTTGCAGTCGCAGTTGTTATTAAGTAACGTTCATAACCTTGAATTTGTAATGTACATTTTAGATTGTAGTTTAAATCGTCATAAAGTTCGGATTACTTACGTACTATTTGACGAAAGCAATAAGGAACCACTGAAATTTAAAAAAATCAACTAGGAATCCTAAAATCTTATGCTACATCACGCGAATTACAGAACTAAATCCATCGTGCCTTATACATTAACAAAACGTGGCAGCAGTCATACTGTCCAGGCTACATTTCAAAGTAACCACAACCTCCACTAATACTGCCGTTTTGAAAATCAGAGGTGCTTAATTTAATTTAATTTTGATTGCAATTGAGTGCACGCTCTGGTAGCAATTTCCCTACGCACCCTTCTTAGTCTTTTCATGCACCCACCTACATTTGCCCTCTACAAATTTCAACTTTAAATTCTTTCAACTTTTTTGGTAAATTATTCATCATTTCTCTTGGTAACTTATTCCAATCCCTGACACTCTTAGCTAAAAACAGAATCTTCCTACACCTTTGTGCCTGAAATCGAGTGTCAGCTTGTAGTCACGGTTATCTTTTCCCATACATGCATTACTTTTAATTCTAATGCCAATATCTTTCAATGCCACATCATCAGTATACGGCTTGTAGACTATATCTTCATTGCATTTATCTTCATCTCATGTTTACCAACCCAACTAGGTATCCTGTCCAGATCACCCTGCAGCTGTTCGCAGTCCTCTTCCGTTTTTATCCTTTTATATAGCATTATGTCATCCGCAGACAATACAAATTCTGGTAGTAAACCAACACAATTATTCATCAGAATAATGAATAGTAATGGTTCCAATACATTACCCAGTGGCACTTTCATTTTTACTTCCACTGCTTTTGATGCTGCATTTCCTAAGCTAACTTTTTGTTTTCTACCTTTTAAAAATTCTTCTACCCACCATACACTTTCTCATCCATTCCAATAGCTTTAACCTTATTTCCTATCATTTTGTGGCTCACTCTGTCAAAAACCTTTGAAAGATCTAGTGCTACACTGTCAATTTGTCCTCCCTTGTCCATTTCATCCGAAATATCTTGCATATATACCACCAACCAAGTTTCGCATGAATAATCTTTCATAAAGGGTACTTGAAAACCACTTACACTCCGTGACTCCTCACATATATTTCTCCATTAATTTACCTACCACTGATTGACCTATAATTTTCGACTCTATTACTTACTCCTCCTTTATGTACCGGCGCTACTATCACACTTTTTCAGTCCTCTGGAACGCATAAAGGATCCAGATTCAATTTAAATATTTCTAGATAAGATACAATGCCACATCTGGCTATCTTTAAGATATCTGTTGTAATATTATCTACACCAGACCCTTAAAAAATTTTCAGCCTTCTTAGATCCTCCATGATATTCTCAGGATGAAATTCAAATTTTTTAGTCTGCTCATTTCTAATTGTGTTTTCCGATTTCCTCCCCACCCCCCTCTCGTTCCTGATTCACTGTCCATAATGGTTCACTAAACCAGTTACTTATATTGATGTTGGGTTTTATTCTCCGTCTTAAAACAGAAGTTAGATCTATACAAGTCAGTTACTTATAATCTCTGACTTTTTAAAATCTTCAGTAACTTCTTCTCCAACCTTATCTACAAGCGTCTCTACACCCTCCCTTCCCGTCTGTTTTCTAACATAGCCATAGAAATTTCTTGATGCATCAGTCAATGGTCCCACTGCTCTGACAAGGAAGTCGCCCGCCTCGTACAGATGTTGTCTAGTAGACGGAAGGAAGAATCGTGACGATGTGCAACTTTCGCACGAAAGTGACTGAATTGTGATAATGCTTCCACCTATGTAATTTTAACGTGTCATACTTCTGAAGAAGACAAACCTGTATTTGTCGAAACTTCAGTAAATTTTTAAAGAATAAAAAACTTTTAAGCAACTGGTGGCGTTTTCGTGGCTTTATGCTAATATAAAATTTTTACCGTTGCTGACACGCAGCTATACTCAAGATTTTATTTTTTGTTTCGGAATAAATATCTCTTCCCCCTTTCTTATTATTTCCTTGAACTCTTCCCACCTTGACTCTACTGTACTTGTGCATTCCCTCGAATTGCTGAAACGTTCTCAGAAATATCTCTCACACTGCATCAATACATTCTCTGTATTGTGATCGAAAGTTGTTCGGTTAGAACTAATTATTTGTGGCTGAAATCAGTAATATGGCGTCAGAGAAAGCTTAGGAAATTAAAAATAAGTCCTGACGATCTTAAGTGATACCACGTAAGATTAGTTTTAATCCACACAAATTCTTATATTAAAGCAGAAGTAATTGGTGTAATCAATATATCGTCAAAATTAAACCAATATCGAAACAGAAAATAATTTGACTTTTTTGGAGGATAAGTATATGGAATTGCTTTTTCATTTAGGACGTAAATAAATTTTCATTATTGCCGTATTTTTATTATTACCGTAATTATTGTTAAAGAAAACTCTTACCCTATAAGACACTTCCATACATACGAAGTCGTAGGTAATTGCTAGTAAGTTATTAAATTTTTGCTTTCATGAATTAGTACATAAATAAGGTAGTAAATAAAATACTTAGGTACCTACCTAAAACCCCGCTCAAGCAGATAGATAATATTATAAAGTCTGAATTGAACAATGTTTGCAGTAAGCAACGCGCGTCATTAGCATTTTCGCTGTCTTGCCATGTAGAAATCTTTTCCAGAGCGCTACAAATTTTCACTGTCTCATGAAATTGTAGACGGCCATTATGCCTCTCGACCCAACGCGTCTCGCAGATACCTTGCATTGTAGCTCCAAATTCTTAAAAAAAAAAAAAAAAATCCTTTTAGTGGATGAATTGGCAATTTTATTGTGTCCTAGTTACTAACGGCAAGAAATGGCTGGATGACATAGATGACATGTTATTAAGAACAGGACTGTTGCTTCATCAACATATAAAATTTGCAAGTATTTTTGCAAGTTCCATATCGCCTAGATCGTTATCATCACATCTAGGCGTATCGTAAGCATCACAGAAAGTCACAAAACTTCCTTTATTATACCATTGAGTATGTATTTAAATGAAAGGCTGAGCTGTGAGATATGTGTTATGTTTTTTGTTTCATCGAATAAAATATAAAAGTATTTAGCTACATTCACATTCAGTAAAATACTTTCCTAAATGATTTCATTGCAAACATCAATCAAATAATTTTGCACAATTTTGCTGATGTATGTTACATTAGACTTAGAAGTCTCTAAATGATGCTGCTAATGCTATTTCACGAGATTCTACACGGAATTTCAAAAGTGCTTCCTTCGTCAACTACCGTGCTGTTGTTACTTGCTTCTTTATCGAAAAATTTGTCCTCATCGCGATGACCACGTAACGATATACAAAAAAAAATTATCGTTTTGGCAATTGGTCGTAAGCTTTACTTTATTTTCATTAACTTTTGTAATGTTTTGACTGCTAAATTTGGTTTTCAGTTTTGTGAAAAGCTGTTGAAAAGCTTTTTCCAGCTTCGACCGTTATTTCGTGGTATTTATTTCGCTGGTGAGTTAGAAACACACCATTGTTACCAAGAAAATCATCGAAAGCTATTAATGGTTCTTTTATGAATCGTTTTAGAGGTGTTTTTGACAGTGTGGCAACTCAAGGGCGTTACTGTAATAAAACATTATATTTTCTTTATGCGATAAAGCAAGCCAGTGAAACTTGTCAATGTGTGACTTCTAGTATATATATAGTGTGGGAAACTAATGTTTGTCGATCAATATAGCTCTTGTTGAAAAGTCTAGGTATTTTCTTACAAACCATCCAATATCTGAGGAAAATTTCTATTGAGAAAGCAAACTTTTTATCTGATTAGAACTGGAAGTCGACGTACACGAAATCGGCAAGCATAGAACAGCTTCAGCAGGAGTAATATTTTCTTCTTCATCTAAGGTTAAGGTAGTTGTTGAAGCATCGGCAGCACACGCATTAGTGCTCAGTATAGGTAAATGTTTTGGGTGTTTATCAATCTCAAACCTAGGTTTCTTCGTAAAAGAATGAATCTATCTTTCTAAATAAACCACTACATGCATTACGTTTCAACACACCAGCACAATCACATTTTTCGCAGCATCCTGTATTAAAAAACACCCGTCCATAACTAAGCAAAAATGACAATATTTATGTAAATACATCAAACGGTTTAGTGGCGAGAAGCGATCGGAGCTACGCGGCTGTGACGTCACCGAACATCGGACGCGCAGCCGCGAACGAATAGTACGAGGCGCTGCGCGACGCGGCAGAATCAAAAGTTGCAATTACGCGCTCAATATTCAGTTCACAATGACGGATCGGATACAACATAATATTATAAACAGTATACAGTCGCATTGTGACTGTCGTGTATGTTTTGTGAGATCTGGCCATCCATTATTCAAAGTAATCTTGTTTAATTAAAATCAGTGAGAATAAAAATATTATCAGAGGCCGAGCCCAGGGGGGGGGGGGGTCATGACCCCCCCCCCCTTGGATCCGCCAATGACAGTAACTGGCATAGTAATTAACTGAGTTCCGCGAAACTTGATACAAATGACAGCGGGTATGTATTGACGAACTTATAAGAAGGTGGTTCTTTTTTTGCTAATTTTAAATCGATTCATGCTGCTGATATTTTAACCAAACAGATGCAGAAATTTGCAATAACGATCGCACATTAGAAATTGTGCTTCGTTACTATGCTCTGAGGTACTTAAAGTTTCATACTGTGACCACACTGACACTGACATTTGCATTGCAACTCATGTTCAGTGGAGTGCGCATTTCCACTTAGGACTATTATTTTTTGTTATTTTACGATTAGTATTTATGATTGCATGTAATAACTTTACCTATGTCTCAAATGTTTATGCTGAGCTTCTTATTTATGTTAGGAATGATTTTTTTCCGGCCTTATAGCCATTCACCCATCGCTGCTCAATGTATTCATATGATTATAATGTATATATTAATGGGTCTTCCTTTATTTATGTGATTATTCACCTCCAGGACAACACACTATACAAAACACACTAAACACCCATGCCTTTGGCCGGCCGGACTCGAACCGGCGACCCTCTGCACTAAATACGCTATTGAGGCGGGCAGGAGTGGAGTTTATAGTAAGATAAACAACACCAATAACGACTATAAACTATGGCTTGCATACTATCAACACGATAGGGATGAAGAATACATTAATGCCGTTTGTCAGTTATATATTAAGCAGCTGTAACAGGTAGGTCAACTTAATAACAAAAAAGGCCGATTTAGAAATATTTCGTGACTCGAAATGAAGAAAGCGGGTTTTCCAAACTCTCAGCGACAAGAAAATATTTCATCACTCACCGTAATTTTAAAACAATACACAAATTTGTCTTAAGAACCAAAGACAAAATACGTATTAAACATTGTAATCCCGATGAAATAGTTTTTTTTTAACGTAATGAATAAAGCCAATAAATAAATTAAAAAAAACCATTTGGCAGTCATTCGGGACTACGACAGAAGTGAAAGTATGAGTATCATACGCGCAACACGTCATACTTATAGCTACAGATGTACTAAGCAATAACAATTCCGCTTTGTTGTGATGACCTGGTGACAGGGTTTCTATTGGCTGCGCATTCCGCCCCTGTCTTAGCCGCCTTAACCTAATCCGCCAGTGTTAATACGTTCAGGGAATGTACAGTTTAACGTGTAATCCGAACCACGGAATCGTTCTGGCAAACTTCACATTATGCAGAAAGCTGTCCCAGAGGGGAAGGTCGATATAAGGTTCTGTGATAACCCCCTCCGAGACAGGAATTCGAACCGGAGACTTTTTGCTTCCCAGTCAGACACCTTAACCACTGAGCCACCGGACCGTAACAAACATATTGTTAATATTAGCATGTCGGTGACGCGAACTCACAATATTGTACCCATCAAAAAATCGCCAAACGCGCCTCAAGAAGTTTTCACTTCAAAAACTAAAAATCTAAGGTTGGTAGAATCTTCAGGAACGAGATGTACCAAGCTATTGTGTCAGAGGCAGGAGAGACATTTCCTTTCTTCAAAGGCCTACAGTTTACCGTGGAATCAGAACCACGGAACGTCCCGATGAAGCTCATATAATCAAAAACAACTCCTAAAAATTCCTGCTCACCACGGGATTTGAAGCCGCGACCGGAGAGAGAAACTTTCTGAAGTAAACGCCTCAACCGGCAAACTGTTAGATCGACTTGTTTTGAAGTATACGAGTGCTGAGTAGTATCAAAATCGGAAAAAATTGTGGGTTTGTATGAACAACGTTAACAGAAATTAAGGTGGGGCGGAAAGGAGGAGAGGGTTGAGGATTTGGTAAATCAAACGTAAACAGTGTTTTTCTACTTGTTTTAAAGTAATCGGATAAAAGCTGTGTGTTTGTATGAAGAAAATTGGCAAATAAACAACAAACAAACAAACATTCATTTTTATGTATTAGAAACAAGTATAATCTGTTACCTTTGTGACACGAACGCATAAGATTTTATCAATTCAAAAAGTTTCCAATGCGCTTATCATACGCGCAACACGTCGCGGAATCAAAGATTTACCTACATCCAAAAATCGCCCAACGCACCTAAAGAAGTATTCACTTCAAAAATCTTTGAGCAAAAAATTGACGTATGGAATAAAAGTAATATTTGACCTCAAATGCAACAGAGTATTTAAAAAATTTACGATGTACCCATCAGTTTGTGCCAACAAGTATATCACTACCACGCTTCTTTAGAAAAAACTTTCATCATCGTAAAATTGTCTTCCATGTTCACCGGTGAGTAAACGAAATCTTCTCACCTGGTGAGGAGCAGCGTGATTGGTGTCACTTTAATTAATCAGTGCCAGCTCCCAGACAGTGCTTTGATGGAATGGGTCATTCATCACATCGCTGTGCGGAGGATTAAAGCTGACGGGAGTAATTCTAGGGACGCTGTCGGCACACGGATGAGTAACTCAGGATCCTATATCTTCACCTTGTAACGTCTACCTATCGGACGTTTACTTTTGGGTCATACTGTTTTATCATTAGCAAAATTATCAATTTGGAATATCAAAAATCATACTTAATCTTCAGCTAATCACATGAAATATTATTATAATGAATAGGAAAATTGAAAATTGGGTGTACAATTTATTATTGTGAAATTAGTCAAACACGAAGTTTGTTTTTATTCTGAGGTTAACAATTACATATCATTGAATGTCAAACAGTTAGAGCAAAATCTCAGGGTCATTGCAAAATCTCAGGGTCATTACTGGGTGGAACGATTGCATGAGCTTCCGTCCGGGCCGTAGCTTTTACAATTGTTCACAGCCCAGGTCAGCGACCAGGTAAGACCAGCGCCACATGAGGTCGTCCAGCTATCTCGACCGGCACAGCGTGGTGGCAGCGTTCCCAGCTGCCGACTCGTACTCCGCGAAAATCACTCCGGCCGTACTAGTTGAAGATCTCCACCAGAGTGTCTCGTCGTCCGTCCTTCTCCTCCGAGCAAGACTCTGTACTTCTCGTAACGCGATGTCGGGTCCGGCTCTTGGCGAATCACCGCAATCCGCGCCAAAGTACCAGCGTCACATTGGCCCCAGAACAGACAAGAAAAAACACCAACACGGCAATAAATTGAGGCGGCTTCTCTATTGGCTGGATCGTCTTCCCCTACTCTCATAAAGCACTCATTTACTAGGAAACGTCACTAAGGTTTACTTTTGCTAGTCTGCGCCAGTTTTCGGCGGGAACTTTCCGAAACTTGCGAAAATAGAAAGCGGGTCTCAGTTATTTATGGGGGTTATAAATCCGCTTAATGTCCAGGTTGAGTGGGACGTTGTCAGCACCCCCCAAGGTGCGTGTAAATCTGGACGCTTTAGTTCCGTCACGTTTCTGTTCGTTAACACGACGCATCGGCAATATTCACACACACCGTGGGATCACTTAGTGCCTAATGGCACTGTACCTTTTAATTCATTACAACTACCCCATCACCCGTACAATTGAAAATTATTCTATGGGATAATTTTCAATTCAGTTTTTCACTATAACTTCACTTATTTCTGGTCATTGGGTTAATATTCCTTGTGAGTGAGATTAGTTCGTTCTAATATTCTCTAACTGTTTGTGATCTTTGTTAATAGTTACATTACCAAACTTCTTAAGATATACCCATCTTCAGTTCTGTATTTTAATACAACATGTGATAGCTTTGTACTTCACGAATTACTCTTGTGCCCTACTTGATTCCTCAGTGAACTCGCGAGACAATCCAGCATGTCTTATAACTACATATTACATATCTTATGAGTAGCATGTGACATATATCATTCTCTATACAACTAATTTAAATCATTCTTAGATTGCCCTTTTTTTCAAAAAAAATATTCAATTAAAATAAAATTACATCATTTTATTATTATAATATGCAAAATCATTTATTATCTATAATTTTTTTAACACTTATTCTTATAATTACTTATTAATTCACTTTTTCATCACAAAAGTATCCTAACAGTTATATTTGTCAAATCAATACATGACATGAACTAGCATTTTAAATACTACCATTTTAAATCCTAATGCTTGTAATTAATTACAAAATTTTATTACAGCCTCCTTTTTTTAACAACCTCTGTTGAAAGAATTTCCCAGACTGGTATCTTTTTCCATTTATTTATTTAAAAACAGATACTATTTTATTGAATGTTTTCCAAGACAACAGAGACATTCATAACATTTCTACTCGTTAACTTCGCCAGGCCAGCTGACTGGAGTAAACAAACCCCCCCTGTTTCCACGAACGCTTTCACTTTCTAAGGCTTGCAGGTAGCAGAGACACTGGTTCTCGACAGCGCGACGGGTCGTTTCCCTATTGTGGCTTTTGGACAAAAGATTACAGCTGTCTGCCGCTCGGTTCCCGGCTATATTCGCTAAGTTTGACTTATTAAATTTACCGTTCTTGTCAAACGATCTCTTCAAATCTCTCATTCAATAAGATTAAAAATTATATTTAATCCTCAACATCTTCCGTACTGATAGGTTTATTCACATAGGTGATTAGATACTATTTCCTGTGATTATTTCGTATTGTTAATTTTTACTACTACTTTTTATAAGCCCTTGTAACCATAGACTTAAAGGTAATGACATATTTTTAACGGCAACCAACATTTTCATACTTCTTCATTAAATCTTCTTCCCTTTATTCGAAAGTTTATTGTTTTACACCATATCCTCTGATTCTATACTCAGTAATTTATTTTCATCGCGGTTTCATCGGTATTTCTTGTTTCTTATTGTATCATAGTTCAACCAAAACTTTATTTCTAATCAACAAACGATTACGTCCTTAGCCATTTCTCTTGAACTAACTTCGTGTCATTAGTGTTTCATCTATTCATGGTTTCGAATTTCCTCTTCTTGAAATTATTAGCGTGTTGTAACAATCCCTACTCACATTTTATTAAGTACATGTTCATTCTAGCTTCGGCTATTAAGTTCGATGACTATCTGTCATCCTCTAAACTCCAACTGACGATTTCTTTCGTCATTACAATAATATTGGCCGATACCTTCTTCGGTTTCACGGTCCGCAATATTTTGTTTCATTTATATAAACTCTTCATAGACGATCATTTCTCGATCTACATTTAACGAACTTTATCTACTCTGCGCTATCGTGAACACGTCATTACTTTCTGCTCTTAATATTTTAACACATCAACACTCTGCTAATATTTATTCTTCTAATAGGTCAAACTCCAACCAATTTTAATCCACAACTCAATGACACGGAATATTAATGATTTTACAATCGTCGCGACTATTTTGGCAAACCCGTCTCGAATTGAAACCGTAATCAAACATGATCTTTCACTTCTAACAATTTCTCTGAGGATTATTATTATTATTTTTATAATAGCTTTTGCTGCGTATGGAAGTTTTATATTAATAAACAATCAACGTTTCATTTTTCACTCTATGGTTGTATTATTATTGTTGCCGCTCGTCATAGGTTTGAAATGTTTTCTACAAACAAACTAAAATGTCATTCTTAGACTAAAATATCTTTACCTTATCAATTTAAAATTACCTCTACGGATTCTGATGCATTTCCTTAGTTAGCAATACAAATTTTAAAACTACGTCATCTGTACTGCATTTACATTTCACTTACAACAAACTTAAACCAAAATCTTGCACGGTCATTTACATAAATCTGGAATTTCAAAACTGGCTCCGTCATCTTATTAATATTTTAAACGGCCATGTAATCTTTGAATCCATTTTTCGCAATCAAAATTTGTGCTCTCACGCGCATCGATACTAAAAATCATTCGATGCATCAAACATATCTGTTCATCGACAATCAACGATCTGTTACGGTTTTGTTGGTCACTTGTTGTCCCTATGTCTACACAAACATTCTGGTGAAACATATGTTCTGGCACTGCAGTCAAGCCGGGAATTCCTTTTAGCTCACTGTGAAAGGCCTGTTGGATCATTAGCCCATACCCCCTGCGGTGTTCTACCTGGAGTGTATCCCAACATTTACCATTCCGTCCGATATGCAAAGTATTCAAATCTTCTGGCACCACATCAAATGTTCCTTGCACTTGCAGAAATTTTACATATTTCAAATATCCTCTTTCCCCATATCCATATAACCATGGTTTTATTTTTCTGATTCTTCTTTTTCCTGGTTTGGGAGTGATAGTGCATAGCTGTTGCCGGATGGACTTGATTTCCTCCACCATCCTGATTTTAGTTGATTCGGTAGTTGAAAATGCAAACTGTGCTCATCACACATGTGGTCTTCCTGTTTCCTTTCAAGTTCAACCACTTTTCTGTCTGGTTCTATTGTGCGCACCTCAGATTTAGATTCTCTATCCATATCTCTGGTTCCTATTTCTTTAGAACTTTCCTCTTCAGTCAGTTTATTTCTTGAAGAATTATACTTATTCCATCCAGACCATTACTATTACTTTCAAGCCATCAACTTCCGACACTTCTTTTCGCAAATCAACTTTAACTTGTTTCATTATTTCAACTGTTTCTTTCCGAAGGCATCCAATTTGTGTCAATTCTTTCATTTATTTCGTTCATTTGCTCTTCGGATTTTTCCCGCTGTTCGCTAAGAGCAGCAAGTTTTTCGTTCATTTGCTCTTTGGATTTGTTTTGCTGGTCGCTAAGAGCAGTAAGTTTTTCGTTCATTTGCTCTCTGAATTTTTCCTGCTGGTCGATAATGTGTTGTAACATACGCAAAATCTGGCCAGAAATACCTAAATCATTTAGCGGAGGTGCTAGAATTACGTCCTGCTTGCTTTGCAATTGGTTTGACTCGTCCGGGGAATCATTGATGGGAGCGCAAATTATATTAACCGCTTCACTAGAAGTTTGTTCAGAATTCACGATCGCGGAGTTATCTATCAAATTCGCGTGATTTCCTTCCATCGCTACGTCAAGATTTCCTAACTCCGTTTGATTCAAACTTTGTGCCATTTTAATAACTTTCCACTCCGGAGCAGCATTCAATTAAACTTTTAGCGATAGCATTTGAAATCAGTGTTAATTTAGATAATCGTTTACGCCATAAAAGTTAGTCAAACCTCCTTTAAATTATCTTTACGACCCCCGTAATTCAATCTCCACGAACACTCCGCGAATACCACAAGGAAAATAAAATAGACAACTTGAACAAGCAACTGGATCATCAGAATCAATAGAAATTTCGATCACACAACGGTATCAAAGAAAATGAAACTGAGACCAGCCTCCGCATATCCCCACAAGACATTAAAAATTCCAATCACTGAACTTACCTTTGCGCACATAAATCACGTATTAATAATCCTTGAATTTGTTTTAAAAAACAATTAGAAAAAATTTCAGCATAACGCGAGATCTTAGTGATCATATGGAAAGAAATCAAACCAAAAATAGATGTCAGCCCGCTTTAATTTAAAATCAACCATCAACTTAAAAACACATACGTGCAGTAACACTTCTCGTGACGTATGATTTCCAGCAAACGTAATTTTTCTCCCGATACCACAGGTAAATCACAATGAATATTCTGTCGACACGTCAGCACACATAAAACACGAATAAGCAAGATACGAAAAAGATAAAAAGTAATAGCCGTCCCAGAAGACATTCAAAAATCAAACATGCCATTTTTCAACGCTGAATCGACGAAACAATCTTACCATTAAACACCAGTCTCGAGAAATCGTCTCAACAGATCCATTACCAAAATTAGACAAAACCACATCACAATCGAAAGAAAACCAAAATCATATTTCAACAACACAAAAATCATATCGACGAAAGACACATCATAGTTTCACCATTGACAAACAAAACGATTTTCAACGTCGATTGGAACACATATTTATATGACATATTACACATTATTTTTGACTGCTTCCTTCCGCATTCCAGGACTAAAATAAAATAGTTCATACATTATAAGATTTGAGATATCATATTAAATAAAGCTGTCTGATCGTTCACTGGTTCATCTGGTTCCTCACTGAAATAATGATTAAACATTTGATAGTAAAAATAATAGACTGAAAACTGTTGCAATCGTTTTCTTTCGAAAGCACCCACGTTTTAGGGTGCCATGTTGTAACACTCTACCTATCGGACGTTTACTTTGGGGTCTACTGTTTTTATCATTAGCAAAAATTATCAATTTGGAATATCAAAAATCATATTATAATGAATAGGAAAATTGAAAATTGGGTGTACAATTTATTATTGTGAAATTAGTCAAACACGAAGTTTTTTTATTCTGAGGTTAACAATTACATATCATTGAATGTCAAACAGTTAGAGCAAAATCTCAGGGTCATTGCAAAATCTCAGGGTCATTACTGGGTGGAACGATTGCATGAGCTTCCGTCCGGGCCGTAGCTTTTACAATTGTTCACAGCCCAGGTCAGCGACCAGGTAAGACCAGCGCCACATGAGGTCGTCCAGCTATCTCGACCGGCACAGCGTGGTGGCAGCGTTCCCAGCTGCCGACTCGTACTCCGCGAAAATCACTCCGGCCGTACTAGTTGAAGATCTCCACCAGAGTGTCTCGTCGTCCGTCCTTCTCCTCCGAGCAAGACTCTGTACTTCTCGTAACGCGATGTCGGGTCCGGCTCTTGGCGAATCACCGCAATCCGCGCCAAAGTACCAGCGTCACATTGGCCCAGAACAGACAAGAAAAAACACCAACACGGCAATAAATTGAGGGCTTCTCTATTGGCTGGATCGTCTTCCCTACTCTCATAAAGCACTCATTTACTAGGAAACGTCACTAAGGTTTACTTTTGCTAGTCTGCGCCAGTTTTCGGCGGGAACTTTCCGAAACTTGCGAAAATAGAAAGCGGGTCTCAGTTATTTATGGGGGTTATAAATCCGCTTAATGTCCAGGTTGAGTGGGACGTTGTCAGCACCCCCCAAGGTGCGTGTAAATCTGGACGCTTTAGTTCCGTCACGTTCTGTTCGTTAACACGACGCATCGGCAATATTCACACACACCGTGGGATCACTTAGTGCCTAATGGCACTGTACCTTTTAATTCATTACAACTACCCCATCACCCGTACAATTGAAAATTATTCTATGGGATAATTTTCAATTCAGTTTTTCACTATAACTTCACTTATTTCTGGTCATTGGGTTAATATTCCTTGTGAGTGAGATTAGTTCGTTCTAATATTCTCTAACTGTTTGTGATCTTTGTTAATAGTTACATTACCAAACTTCTTAAGATATACCCATCTTCAGTTCTGTATTTTAATACAACATGTGATAGCTTTGTACTTCACGAATTACTCTTGTGCCCTACTTGATTCCTCAGTGAACTCGCGAGACAATCCAGCATGTTGTGACGGTTCTAGGGCTTTACAGAGTGTATTCTAAGACATTTGTCTGAGTTTTATTATAAAAAATTATGAATTGCGAGCGTGGTGTAATATTGGGATCCATGCATAGCCACAGGTATTGCGACACAATCCTGGCGTCTTGGTAAGTGTTGCATCAAGAACCAGCGTCAGTATAAAAGACGAGACGCCACCTAGCGTGGCTTTTTCGTCACCAGTCTTCATCGCAGTCGGACCTTCGGTCCAGAGCAGAGTTTGAATTTGTGTGGCAGTGGGTGACTTCTAGGTGTTTGCGGTAACCGTCTGAGTTGGTCTTTTGTCTTTGTTCGGGGAGTAAGTGAGTCGTCTGGTATTTTATTTTTGTTATTCATCGAAAGTGAGGATTTTAGTATAATCACTCAAATTATGTTTTTTCGTCGAAACTAGCAAGAGCTAAGTTTACATAAAGTGTGTCAGGTTAGGGAAGCAATAATAATACCAGCGAAATTTCTTATTAGTCGACACTCAGCGGTTGCGCAATTGTTTAAATTTGCAACGTCTATTCCACTGTTTTAAATTCCGTTCCAGTTTAGAAGTTGTATATCAGCCATCAAGTATTGATTTTATAATTTATAATTGTGCAACAAGTGTGCAAGAAATTGATAGGAACTTTAGAAATTTGAAATCGTAAATTTCCAATGTTGTGCAATTTGTGTGATGTTCAAAGAAATGGTTAGGGATTGTTAGCGGAAAGTATTAAGAAATTCAAGGGATTATTTGCGGTCGTAGCAGAACTGTCTTCTGATTTTTTTGGAGAAGAAGAAATTATTTACCTGGTGAAAAATCTGTTGTGTAAGGAATCTTCTGATAGAAATTTAAATAATATACCGGTCGGTGGGTCTAACAAAATTTAAGGAAAGCTGTGCATTAAAGACTTGAAAGAAAATCAGTTTAATCTCTATTTGTTATGATTTAGTAGTTTTGAGATACCCTTCTAACCTTTTATATATTTCAGAGAAGGTTTGAAGTGACCACCGCCGAAGAGAGAGAACATTGTATGTTGTTAATTACTTGATGCTTTCCAGGTAGGCACAAGTAAACGCCACGAGAACAAGATACTTTATTTTTTGGTAACTGCACAGACCATAAAGTGAGTGATTGTTATATTATATTTTAACATATAATGCGGGTTCTTTCAGATGGCGACCTTGCCAGGATTATTTAACAATATATGTAACTAATTATTTACATTGAGTTTTAGAATCCAGTGATCGAACTACACAACAGAATATTTTAAGATTCTGCAGTAAGAATTCTTACGACGCGAAAGAGCGTTTGTTCACCGACCTGGAGAGGTGGCAGAAAAAATTGGGCGGATGTCACTGGAGGGTGTGAACTGACGAGTGGCTATACAAACACAAGGGGGTCTGTGACCTTCTTCCACACGCCAAGGAATTTCAAAACAAACAAATAAGCAGGTTCTGTATTTGTGCTACGAAAGTAAAACTGGGAAAATATGCAGGTAATAGTGCTTCGAAAACAAAAATAAAATATTGAAGAGGACTCTAAAGGTACGTTAAAAAATCAGTGCCGCCTCGTGGCGGGGAAAAGTGCTTCTTTTGGGGGAAATTAATTTGTGTATTGTTTTTGTTTGTTTGTTACCTCAAATATAATTCATGATGGAAGGTTTGAGTATGCAAGAGATGTTCGAGAAATTGTTGGAAAGTCAGGCAAATTTGAGTCAGAAAATAAATAACCAAGGTGAGGAGCTAAAAGATAGTCAGAAGCCACCGAGAATTTAAACCACAGAATGGAAAATTTGAGTCAAAGATTTGAGTCAAAAGATTGACAGTCAGGCAGAAGCCACCGTAAATTTGAGTCAAAAGATAGATAATCAAGGCGGGGAGTTGAAACAGAGTCAAATTGACTGTGAGAACAGGTTTGAAGAATTGAAATTAAATTTTGGGGAATTCCGGTCCGAACAGGCTGAATGGAAAGCAGATATTGGACAGAAGCTTTCTGAATTTGAAGACGATTTTTGTGGTAAATTTGAGGAATTCAAAAATAGTCAAACTATATCTCTGGTGAAGGCTACGGAAAATTTTGAAACTAAACTCAGGGACCATGTTGAAAGGATAGAGAACAACCAAACAGGTTAGTTTCTAGTTTGGATACTAAGATCGGGGCAATTATGATAGAAGTGGAGGATGTTTTGGAAAAGAAATTGGGAGTTACTAAATCAGAGTTACAAGATGAAATTCAAGAAAGGATTTTGGAGGTAAAAGGAAAGTTATAATAACGATAATGAGAGTCTTACCCAAGAGATTGATGAGTGTAAACAAGGGATGCAAGAAATAAGGCAGGATTTGACTTCTGTAGGAACCAATCATAATCATATGGGACAGGAAATTGAAAAGCTAAAGGGGAATTTGGCATTTACAAGGAAAACGGTAACTGAGGATATTAAGATTCTAAATAAAGAGTATAAGGATTGGGGAAAGATTTGGTACAGACTGCCATTAATGTTAACCAAGTAAGTGATGATTTGGCTGATGTAAGGAGGAACATAACGAATCCTGTTGAAACAGATAAGAGAATTGAAACAGAGGCACAGTACTCTGAAAGTGAATCAGAAGGGGTTAGAGTTGATGTAGTTTCTGATAAGAACATTGGAGCTGAAATACATGTTGTTGCAGTAGAGTCAAAAGTAACTTCTGTAACTGAAATAGTTGAAGGTAGTGTAGTTCTTGGTCAGAATACTGAAAAGACTACTGAAGCACTATCAGGGATAAATTCTGAAATTGAAAGGGAGATTTCTGACGAGGAGAGTGTTGAAAAGATTACCGGGATAGATTCAGAGTCGAATTTTGAAATTGTAGGGGAATATAAATTCAAGTCAGTTCAATTCACCAGCCAGTAGTGAAGGGAGTAGACAGAATTTGAAACTTGTTTTCAGGGGGTTGAATACATGTAAATTAATGATGGGGAAAGGGACAAAGTGTTACTACTTGTGTACACCTAATCAGATGTATTTTGATCGGGGTTTTGCTAGGTTAGGAGAGGACGGACCGACTTTTTGTTGCTCGTATTGTGACGGAGGAAGCGAGAAGGTACAGCGGGTAAAATCGATTGTTGACGGAAGTCGACCAGTCGGCCGCTGCGTCAATTGCTCCGCGGAGGAAATGTCCCGCGTAGTATTTGAAATGGGATTTGAGTATTTAAATTCATTTGGTTTTGAAACAATGAAATATTGTAAGGGTTTAGATGACTGTAAAAATGTCATGCTGAATATACGAGCTTTGCAGCTGAATGCCTCAGAACATCACAGTTCATTGTGTGACCACTTGGAGGTCACAATCATTGTAAAGCTTTCTGCATTTCGGGTAAAGGTGAAATGGAAAGCATGTCTATCTGTTATTCCAAAATCTTGGTTTAGCATGATGATTACCGGGAATTGGTTCATAATTCTACCAGTTCGCCGAATGAAATTTAATAATGTTCTCTATGAAAAAAATGTATAACTTTTTTTAAATTATCAATAAGAATTGTCGTTTTTTTTGGTGAATGTGAGAGATAATTGGTTATTATAGGATTGATTGAGGACACTTGTAATCGTTTGAAGATCTTGTTTGCAGATGTCAAACGCTAAGGTTTTCAGATGATCCTCAGAGACATAAATAGAAACATGTTTCTGGAAGTGTGGACGTCGTGATGAATGGATGAGTTAAAAAAATAGGATGTAATTAGGATTTTTTTTGGTAAAAAGGAGAATTCCCTCTGACGTCGAATGACTGATGATTTTGAATTTTTCCAACAAAAATATAATTTGAAATTTTTGAAAGGATATTGTAATGGTTTTAGATTACTTCTCATTTGACCAAATGGTATGGTCAGTGAAATATTTTCAGTTCAGGGGATATGTATCCCAGGATTATTATGAATTATTTGATTCTTTTCATTAATAAAGTATTGAGAAAAAGGCTGAAAGATTTTTTAAGTCTTAAATAATTCTAATTCTTGAAAGCATACATTAATAAGACTTTGTAGCATTTAAAGATGATACCTATGGTATTTGAATATTTTCAAGCGGTAGTAAGTCTTGAAATACTATGTACAGTTAATGTAAAAATTTAAAATGTTTGGAAGGTTATTTAAAGCATAACCTGATGTCATTGTTTTATAAACGCTTAGCAACATTGTTTGAGCATGCGTTTTAGGTTTATTGAGGGTCTGCGAACCCAAATTTAAAATTTTGAATTATTTTTGGTAAGTGATGGTATTATTACCAGAATTTCTTGAATTTATCAGTAAATTGAAAAGATACATTTATACATTAAGATTATTTATGTAAGACCACCACCGAAATTTTTTTTCAGAATATTGAAAAAAAAATATTTTCTTTAATTTTTTTTTCTAAACTTAATTTTTAACTAAATCACCAAGGTCAATTTAGTAAAAAATTGGAGGGGGCTGTGACGGTTCTAGGGCTTTAC
Organism: Vandiemenella viatica; assembly: GCA_031002005.1. Taxonomy (NCBI): domain Eukaryota; kingdom Metazoa; phylum Arthropoda; class Insecta; order Orthoptera; family Morabidae; genus Vandiemenella; species Vandiemenella viatica. Next base: position 231,336,093 of record JARYHS010013630.1, read on the forward strand.
AGAGTGTATTCTAAGACATTTGTCTGAGTTTTATTATAAAAATTATGAATTGCGAGCGTGGTGTAATATTTGGATCCATGCATAGCCACAGGTATTGCGACACAATCCTGGCGTCTTGGTAAGTGTTGCATCAAGAACCAGCGTCAGTATAAAAAGACGAGACGCCACCTAGCGTGGCTTTTTCGTCACCAGTCTTCATCGCAGTCGGACCTTCGGTCCAGAGCAGAGTTTGAATTTGTGTGGCAGTGGGTGACTTCTAGGTGTTTGCGGTAACCGTCTGAGTTGGTCTTTTGTCTTTGTTCGGGGAGTAAGTGAGTCGTCTGGTATTTTATTTTTGTTATTCATCGAAAGTGAGGATTTTAGTATAATCACTCAAATTATGTTTTTTTCGTCGAAACTAGCAAGAGCTAAGTTTACATAAAGTGTGTCAGGTTAGGGAAGCAATAATAATACCAGCGAAATTTCTTATTAGTCGACACTCAGCGGTTGCGCAATTGTTTAAATTTGCAACGTCTATTCCACTGTTTTAAATTCCGTTCCAGTTTAGAAGTTGTATATCAGCCATCAAGTATTGATTTTATAATTTATAATTGTGCAACAAGTGTGCAAGAAATTTGAAATCGTAAATTTCCAATGTTGTGCAATTTGTGTGATGTTCAAAGAAATGGTTAGGGATTGTTAGCGGAAAGTATTAAGAAATTCAAGGGATTATTTGCGGTCGTAGCAGAACTGTCTTCTGATTTTTTTTGGAGAAGAAGAAATTATTTACCTGGTGAAAAATCTGTTGTGTAAGGAATCTTCTGATAAAAATTTAAATATTATACCGGTCGGTGGGTCTAACAAAATTTAAGGAAAGCTGTGCATTAAAGACTTGAAAGAAAATCATCTAATCTATGATTTAGTAGTTTTGAGATATCCTTCTAACCTTTTATATATTTCAGAGAAGGTTTGAAGTGACCACCGCCGAAGAGAGAGAACATTGTATATTGTTAATTACTTGATGCTTTCCAGGTAGGCACAAGTAAACGCCACGAGAACAAGATACTTTATTTTTTGGTAGCTGCACAGACCATAAAGTGAGTGACTGTTATATTTTGGCAACATATAACGTGCGGGTTCTTTCAGAATGTCTTATAACTACATATTACATATCTTATGAGTAGCATGTGACATATATCATTCTCTATACAACTAATTTAAATCATTCTTAGATTGCCCTTTTTTCAAAAAAATATTCAATTAAAATAAAATTACATCATTTTATTATTATAATATGCAAAATCATTTATTATCTATAATTTTTTAACACTTATTCTTATAATTACTTATTAATTCACTTTTTCATCACAAAAGTATCCTAACAGTTATATTTGTCAAATCAATACATGACATGAACTAGCATTTTAAATACTACCATTTTAAATCCTAATGCTTGTAATTAATTACAAAATTTTATTACAGCCTCCTTTTTTTAACAACCTCTGTTGAAAGAATTTCCCAGACTGGTATCTTTTTCCATTTATTTATTTAAAACAGATACTATTTTATTGAATGTTTTCCAAGACAACAGAGACATTCATAACATTTCTACTCGTTAACTTCGCCAGGCCAGCTGACTGGAGTAAACAAACCCCCCCTGTTTCCACGAACGCTTTCACTTTCTAAGGCTTGCAGGTAGCAGAGACACTGGTTCTCGACAGCGCGACGGGTCGTTTCCCTATTGTGGTCTTTTGGACAAAAGATTACAGCTGTCTGCCGCTCGGTTCCCGGCTATATTCGCTAAGTTTGACTTATTAAATTTACCGTTCTTGTCAAACGATCTCTTCAAATCTCTCATTCAATAAGATTAAAAATTATATTTAATCCTCAACATCTTCCGTACTGATAGGTTTATTCACATAGGTGATTAGATACTATTTCCTGTGATTATTTCGTATTGTTAATTTTTACTACTACTTTTTATAAGCCCTTGTAACCATAGACTTAAAGGTAATGACATATTTTTAACGGCAACCAACATTTTCATACTTCTTCATTAAATCTTCTTCCCTTTATTCGAAAGTTTATTGTTTTTACACCATATCCTCTGATTCTATACTCAGTAATTTATTTTCATCGCGGTTTCATCGGTATTTCTTGTTTCTTATTGTATCATAGTTCAACCAAAACTTTATTTCTAATCAACAAACGATTACGTCCTTAGCCATTTCTCTTGAACTAACTTCGTGTCATTAGTGTTTCATCTATTCATGGTTTCGAATTTCCTCTTCTTGAAATTATTAGCGTGTTGTAACAATCCCTACTCACATTTTATTAAGTACATGTTCATTCTAGCTTCGGCTATTAAGTTCGATGACTATCTGTCATCCTCTAAACTCCAACTGACGATTTCTTTCGTCATTACAATAATATTGGCCGATACCTTCTTCGGTTTCACGGTCCGCAATATTTTGTTTCATTTATATAAACTCTTCATAGACGATCATTTCTCGATCTACATTTAACGAACTTTATCTACTCTGCGCTATCGTGAACACGTCATTACTTTCTGCTCTTAATATTTTAACACATCAACACTCTGCTAATATTTATTCTTCTAATAGGTCAAACTCCAACCAATTTTAATCCACAACTCAATGACACGGAATATTAATGATTTTACAATCGTCGCGACTATTTTGGCAAACCCGTCTCGAATTGAAACCGTAATCAAACATGATCTTTCACTTCTAACAATTTCTCTGAGGATTATTATTATTATTTTTATAATAGCTTTTGCTGCGTATGGAAGTTTTATATTAATAAACAATCAACGTTTCATTTTTCACTCTATGGTTGTATTATTATTGTTGCCGCTCGTCATAGGTTTGAAATGTTTTCTACAAACAAACTAAAATGTCATTCTTAGACTAAAATATCTTTACCTTATCAATTTAAAATTACCTCTACGGATTCTGATGCATTTCCTTAGTTAGCAATACAAATTTTAAAACTACGTCATCTGTACTGCATTTACATTTCACTTACAACAAACTTAAACCAAAATCTTGCACGGTCATTTACATAAATCTGGAATTTCAAAACTGGCTCCGTCATCTTATTAATATTTTAAACGGCCATGTAATCTTTGAATCCATTTTTCGCAATCAAAATTTGTGCTCTCACGCGCATCGATACTAAAAATCATTCGATGCATCAAACATATCTGTTCATCGACAATCAACGATCTGTTACGGTTTTGTTGGTCACTTGTTGTCCCTATGTCTACACAAACATTCTGGCGAAACATATGTTCTGGCACTGCAGTCAAGCCGGGAATTCCTTTTAGCTCACTGTGAAAGGCCTGTTGGATCATTAGCCCATACCCCCTGCGGTGTTCTACCTGGAGTGTATCCCAACATTTACCATTCCGTCCGATATGCAAAGTATTCAAATCTTCTGGCACCACATCAAATGTTCCTTGCACTTGCAGAAATTTTACATATTTCAAATATCCTCTTTCCCCATATCCATATAACCATGGTTTTATTTTTCTGATTCTTCTTTTTCCTGGTTTGGGAGTGATAGTGCATAGCTGTTGCCGGATGGACTTGATTTCCTCCACCATCCTGATTTTAGTTGATTCGGTAGTTGAAAATGCAAAACTGTGCTCATCACACATGTGGTCTTCCTGTTTCCTTTCAAGTTCAACCACTTTTCTGTCTGGTTCTATTGTGCGCACCTCAGATTTAGATTCTCTATCCATATCTCTGGTTCCTATTTCTTTAGAACTTTCCTCTTCAGTCAGTTTATTTTCTTGAAGAATTATACTTATTCCATCCAGACCATTACTATTACTTTTCAAGCCATCAACTTCCGACATTTCTTTTCGCAAATCAACTTTAACTTGTTTCATTATTTCAACCTGTTTCTTTCCGAAGGCATCCAATTTTGTGTCAATTCTTTCATTTATTTCGTTCATTTGCTCTTCGGATTTTTCCCGCTGTTCGCTAATAGCAGCAAGTTTTTCGTTCATTTGCTCTTTGGATTTGTTTTGCTGGTCGCTAAGAGCAGTAAGTTTTTCGTTCATTTGTTCTCTGAATTTTTCCTGCTGGTCGATAATGTGTTGTAACATACGCAAAATCTGGCCAGAAATACCTAAATCATTTAGCGGAGGTGCTAGAATTACGTCCTGCTTGCTTTGCAATTGGTTTGATTCGTCCGGGGAATCATTGATGGGAGCGCAAATTATATTAACCGCTTCACTAGAAGTTTGTTCAGAATTCACGATCGCGGAGTTATCTATCAAATTCGCGTGATTTCCTTCCATCGCTACGTCAAGATTTCCTAACTCCGTTTGATTCAAATTTTGTGCCATTTTAATAAACTTTCCACTCCGGAGCAGCATTCAATTTAACTTTTAGCGATAGCATTTGAAATCAGTGTTAATTTAGATAATCGTTTACGCCATAAAAGTTAGTCAAACCTCCTTTAAATTATCTTTACGACCCCCGTAATTCAATCTCCACGAACACTCCGCGAATACCACAAGGAAAATAAAATAGACAACTTGAACAAGCAACTGGATCATCAGAATCAATAGAAATTTCGATCACACAACGGTATCAAAGAAAATGAACTGAGACCAGCCTCCGCATATCCCCACAAGACATTAAAAATTCAATCACTGAACTTACCTTTGCGCACATAAATCACGTATGTTTTAAAAAACAATTAGAAAAAATTTCAGCATAACGCGAGATCTTAGTGATCATATGGAAAGAAATCAAACCAAAAATAGATGTCAGCCCGCTTTAATTTAAAATCAACCATCAACTTAAAAACACATACGTGCAGTAACACTTCTCGTGACGTATGATTTCCAGCAAACGTAATTTTTCTCCCGATACCACAGGTAAATCACAATGAATATTCTGTCGACACGTCAGCACACATAAAACACGAATAAGCAAGATACGAAAAAGATAAAAAGTAATAGCCGTCCCAGAAGACATTCAAAAATCAAACATGCCATTTTTCAACGCTGAATCGACGAAACAATCTTACCATTAAACACCAGTCTCGAGAAATCGTCTCAACAGATCCATTACCAAAATTAGACAAAACAACATCACAATCGAAAGAAAACCAAAAATCATATTTCAACAACACAACAACATCATATCGACGAAAGGACACATCAAGTTTCACCATTGACAAACAAAACGATTTTCAACGTCGATTGGAACACATATTTATATGACATATTACACATTATTTTTGACTGCTTCCTTCCGCATTCCAGGACTAAAATAAAATAGTTCATACATTATAAGATTTGAGATATCATATTAAATAAAGCTGTCTGATCGTTCACTGGTTCATCTGGTTCCTCACTGAAATAATGATTAAACATTTGATAGTAAAAATAATAGACTGAAAACTGTTGCAATCGTTCTATCTTCGAAAGCCCCACGTTTAGGGTGCCATGTTGTAACGTCTACCAATCGGACGTTTACTTTTGGGTCATACTGTTTTATCATTAGCAAAATTATCAATTTGGAATATCAAAAATCATACTTAATCTTCAGCTAATCACATGAAATATTATTATAATGAATAGGAAAATTGAAAATTGGGTGTACAATTTATTATTGTGAAATTAGTCAAACACGAAGTTTGTTTTTATTCTGAGGTTAACAATTACATATCATTGAATGTCAAACAGTTAGAGCAAAATCTCAGGGTCATTGCAAAATCTCAGGGTCATTACTGGGTGGAACGATTGCATGAGCTTCCGTCCGGGCCGTAGCTTTTACAATTGTTCACAGCCCAGGTCAGCGACCAGGTAAGACCAGCGCCACATGAGGTCGTCCAGCTATCTCGACCGGCACAGCGTGGTGGCAGCGTTCCCAGCTGCCGACTCGTACTCCGCGAAAATCACTCCGGCCGTACTAGTTGAAGATCTCCACCAGAGTGTCTCGTCGTCCGTCCTTCTCCTCCGAGCAAGACTCTGTACTTCTCGTAACGCGATGTCGGGTCCGGCTCTTGGCGAATCACCGCAATCCGCGCCAAAGTACCAGCGTCACATTGGCCCCAGAACAGACAAGAAAAAACACCAACACGGCAATAAATTGAGGCGGCTTCTCTATTGGCTGGATCGTCTTCCCCTACTCTCATAAAGCACTCATTTACTAGGAAACGTCACTAAGGTTTACTTTTGCTAGTCTGCGCCAGTTTCGGCGGGAACTTTCCGAAACTTGCGAAAATAGAAAGCGGGTCTCAGTTATTTATGGGGGTTATAAATCCGCTTAATGTCCAGGTTGAGTGGGACGTTGTCAGCACCCCCCAAGGTGCGTGTAAATCTGGACGCTTTAGTTCCGTCACGTTTCTGTTCGTTGACACGACGCATCGGCAATATTCACACACACCGTGGGATCACTTAGTGCCTAATGGCACTGTACCTTTTAATTCATTACAATCTGGATGCAGCTTTAAAAGGATCTCAAAAGTGCTGTGCGCTCTCAGTCTCAACAACAATATCACTGACACATAAAATCAAAACAGTACCAGCAAGTATATGAAAATCGAAGTATCCTGTTCGAAAAGATACCCTTGTCCTTAAAAAATGACAGCTATTTTTAAAGTAAGTTGTAGAATATATTACATAAGCGGTAGATGTACTATGGATAAATCCTGACCAACAGCACGTTTTATACAGAAGGTTCCAAATACTCAGGTCGGGATATTTTTAAAATTTCAGATGTTCAGTGACGAACTCTGCCCTGGAAAGTTTTAATCAGTACCACTCACTCGCATAGCAGATCTAGATGCAATGTTTCGAAAATTATGGGATGTTTTCTGCCTTAAAGTGAGCGAAAGAAGTTTAAGCGTTATTAGTTACTGCGCAATAACGATTTTTTTTTAATGAGTTGACACAAAATTTTAAGTCATCTGAATATAACTGTAAGTTGAATGTTTATCACACCAATGGTTCCGCATGTTGTTTTATGTCATATAACGCAGAGGCAATACGAGACTATTATTTCAATATTTAGTATCACTATTCAGTGATTCCTTGAGTAATTGTGTTGTGTTGGGCACCAAACACGATATTGGTCAGAATACCTTTTTTAATTGGATTTAGTCATATTATACAATAGAGTTTATTTAGCTATTTGTAACATTTTATTATTGTTATATCATAATATTATTTTTGTCATCAGGCTGAACTTATGACTTCCTCCATTTTTACCAAACCTGTAACACTCTTTTCATCTGGATCAGGGGTGGCCAACCCAAATGATCTTGAGGGCCACTTTTGGAAATGCATTATAACTCCGCGGGCCGCATATAAAATTATATATCCCCATATTAGATTTAGACCCACAATAGACATTTTTTGGAGTGAAAAATTGTAACATAATGAGCTTTTATTATTGTTTCCTATTATTCTTACATGTAAACTTAGATAATACAATAACAATGATACTCATAATTTCGGCATATTATTTTTAAATATATGCATGCACAAATAATGTATTTTTAATAGATTGGTTTTCACTTCTTTGACCATTATGAAATACACCCTAAATATATTTTGTAAAAGTGTGTTGAATCTCGCGGGCCGGAAAAATGTTCAAGGCGGGCCTCATGCGACCCGCGGTTTGGCCACCCCTGATCTAGATGAATATCAGCAACCCTGTGTTATGTCACTCTTATTAGATCATATTGCTCACTGAATAAGGTAACAGACCATTTTAATCCTAATATGTAAATTAACTAAAAAGTCTGGAAGGAAACAGACGATACTTTTGACCGTAAGATCTCTGTTTCGAGTTGAAAATGAGTAATACATCTCAGATTACGCCATCCCGGTATTTCATCTGATTAGGAATGAAACTGATGGAACGGAAGAGGATTTAAGTAAATCTATACTGGTTAATGCCTCCCCCCTTCTGTTAGGTCAGGTGGTTGTGGCACCATGATTCTGTCCTGCGCCTGACCCGCGGTTAGCTGCTTCGAGTCGTGCTAGTGCAAGAGATTTACATGATGGGGACGTTGCCTGAAGGGTTGTAGAGGAGGTGTTGCACTATTTCTAATCACCAGAATGTGTACCAAGTCCTGGGCTAAACCCCAAACCTCCCGCCCTATGTCTGGAGTGTCTGGAGTGAGCGCATACGACCCTGTTGATGGTGCGTTAAGCTGGGAGGATTCCTTGGTCTCTTTCAGAAGAGGAGGCCAAAGTAGACCGGTATCAGATTTTATCCTCTCCCCTTTTTTAATTTTGCTTTAATTCACAATGCAAACAACACGCAAACATGGCACTCATCAAAGCAAAACAATAACACGTTCAAACACTTACGTCACTAGAACTAAGACCAAGGAATAAACTTATCCAGAAACTTGCTGGATTAACGTGGGGAACTAATGCATCCACTTTTCGATCATCAGCATTGGGTCTGGTATTCTCAACAGCACTGGTCTTTTGTGTGGCTGAACAGTTCACATGTTACGAAGATTGCAGCATCCTGAATCAGACAATGCGCATCATCAGTGGCACACTGAAATCTAGTCCTCTTTTCTGGTTGATTGTGTTGAGTCATATGGAACCACCAAGACTAACAAGATTTAATAATCTGATCCCTGAGTAACAAAAATTTCAGTGAACATTGATCTTCCCATCCATGAAGGTATGCTTCATTCATTTTGGCGTCTAAAATCACTTTCTCCATCCACACTAGGTAAAAGCAAAAGAGCTGATTGATATTACTACGGAACAAAGAAGTGCCAAGGAGTAGGAGTCAATACTGAGTACTCAACATCTATCACAAGGATTTGACCATCAATGTAAAAGATCCTTAACAGGATACGAATCAGCAATGGTCGGAGTGCTCGCTGTTTTATAAGTGGGGCATGAGAACCTCACACAACTGACGATCCGCCATATTGTCACTGAATGTAGTAAGAGGGCGTACCCAGGTTCACTGGAACACTTTGTTAAAGCATCTAGCAATGTTACAGAGTGGTTGGAAAATGCTGATTTACAGCTTTAAACTTTTATTTCAGGATCATTGTTGATTGTCTTAGAATGACACATTGTTTTTATTCTGACAGTATTTTGCTGACATAAGCTAAATAAATAAATAAAACTGGGAAGGCAAAGGGAAACCACCCCAGTAAAATTACCCATGAAATGGAGGCGAAATTTCCTCCAGGGAAGCCACGAAGCGTCACGGGGTAAAGCAGGTAATCACTCTACTGGTTAATAAAAACTGCAGAAAAGTTGTGTTCTTACATTAAATTTATTTTAAAAAGAATAATGTATTGTACTCTACTGATGACAGAGAAGTAGGAACACAGAAATTTGGAGTTTTTATCTGTCTGTCCGCGCATTACGTGAGAACTGATGCATGATTTTTAACGAAACTGCACATAGTGATACCTTACGTCACTGTTTTACGTACTGATAGCTTTTACTCCAGATTAGTTACCGATCTTACAGAGGCCAAAATCGTAAATATTAGAATTTTTGTGTGTCAGTGCACGGATCCAGCAAAAATTACGGAATTGTACGTAGTAATAACTTTTGTCGCGTTAATATCAGCCTAACATTTTGAAAAGCTACATTCGAAAAGTAACGTGTGTAAATATTTTTTATAAAAAATTGTACAGTGGGTGAAAAACCTCACGAGGATAAACAATAACAAAAGCTTGTTTCAGAAGCTACCTTCCAAAAGTAACGTGTGTAAAATATATTTTTTTATACAATACTTTGGGTAAAAAACCTCAAGAGGATAAAACTGATAATGAAAAGTTCCACACATTAATGTAATATAAACAAACTGATGATGGTGGTCTAATAAACCGAAACGCATATGCCATAACAAAGTTTTCATTTGTTAGCTGCACTAGTCGGATAAGAAAACCCAGCAAAAATATCAGCTTAGGTTGTATTCTGATGTTTCAATGGCAAACAGATAATTAATAATAAATAAAATGTACACATATTTCAGATTTAATCTATGTTAAAGCAATCCGTTTAATATTGCCTGCCACTAGATTTATCGCATTTGAATGCTTACAATAGGGCTGTTGATAAAATATCGATATATCGATATTTTTTTAAAAAAATATCGATATTTATGAGTGATATTTTTTAGGACGATATATCGATATATCGATATTGAAATCTGGATATCGGAGTCCGATATTTTTTTTTTAAAAAAGTGGTTATTTTCCGTTTTCCTCGTAGAATATTCCAAGTTATTATTGGAGGGAAAACGATTACCTGTGTTGCACATGCAATACATTTTCATAGATAGAATTTTAAGAAACAATGAACGATCCGAGCACATGGAGAAGCAGGGCCGCCGTAAGCAGGTGTGCAAGGCAGGCTAGGCAGCATATTATGTAGCGGGCGACGTTTTTCTTTATAGCTCAACAGCTGCTTCGGGCGGTCGGCGGCGACACTGGGGATGGCAACAATGGGGGCGGCAATCTCAGTTTTTTGACCCGTTTCGGAAATTTCCTAGATCCACCACTGGCTGCAGTTGGACAGGGGGCGGCATAATCGCTATTGCACGCGGGCGCTCAAACAGCTAGCGGCGGACCTGTGGAGAAGTAAAAAACGAAGGTAAAATAACTCATTCAATATTCATTAGAATTCTTGTCTGGACATTTTGAAAAGTCTTTAAAATTCGTCTTCAATCAATGCAAAAGTATTAGCATTAAGAAAACTAATCGTAATGTACCAGGTATGGGTAGAGTTGCCAGATAGCCGGAAAATCCGGGAATGTCCCGGAATTTTGTGTCTGATCTCGTGTTCAGGAATTATGCGTTACTGTCCTGGAATTTCCATATACTAGTTTTTTTCTCAAACTCAGTTCACCACGGTGGTCATGAGGCCAAGCCAAGTATCCCATGCTTGCAGCGGGAGGATGGAATGTCCCTTAAATCAGAGGAATTGAAACTGACATGAAAATACTATTTGAATTTTCTGGGACTTTGAAAATTCTAGATGCAGTTAACATTAACTCCCTTTATACAGAGTTCACATGTCTGAAACGTGTTTTTCAGGTCCTTCCAAAAGACTTTCCAACCATAAAATCTGGGCAAATTTCTTTAGAACAAGCGTTTTTAATGATTTTGAATATTTTTTAAAAATAATAGTTGGTTTTGTTTTTGTCAATTCCAACAAGCAATGACTTTTACGAGACAAGTTTTAGCCCGTTGAATAATTTATGAAATAAGAGCGAAACAGAACGTTCATGGATTCGATCAAGGCTGAACTGTAAACTCAATCAATTTTGAAGACACTTGCTGAGAAATTTTATCAGTTTTGCAAAGCAGTGACGGAGAAATATTTATGAAAATGGCAAAATCTAGTAATAAATATTTAAAAGGAGATGATTAAGATCTATTTTGATTGATGTTGATTTTGATTTAGCAAAAGATAGATGCTAATTTTTTTTATTTGTTGATAAAACCTGATGTTGATTTTCTGCCTAATTTTAATTAATGAGCCTAACAGAAGTGTTCAGTTTTGGTTTAATATTTTTGAGATTTTGATTGATAATACCCGATGTTGATTTTGTACCAAAGTAAAAATTCCTAACGAGGTGGTCAATTTTTGTTTTAAGTTTAGTATTTTTCCTTTTGATTCATAATACCTGATGTTGACTTTCTACCATAGTTTAATTAATAAAGTTAAAAGAGGTGCTATATATAAGTTAGATAGCATATTTACCTAAAATAGAATTTTTTATTAATTTGCATTTTTGTTCACTCTTTAAACATACCGCTAAAATACTTTTTAGACCCATAAATGTCCCGGAAATCATAAGCCTGTATCTGGCACTCCACAGTTAAATATTTCGCGTGAATTGGATACGCTTCTTGTTCCATACCAACAGAAGAATTGAGCTCCAAAATTATGTCACAGCCAGTTTTGTTATATCACTTACGAATTTATTAAGATAAGAAATTGAAAAAAGAATCTACCACTTTTGGAATGCCTTTACAAAGCGCTATGCTAAGAACTTATTATTATAGATTGGTGCCTTTAAAAAACAATTTGTTAACGCCAAGGGAACTGCCTTGACAGTAGCGGCTCTAGGATTTTTCCAAGCCGGGGAAAAACTGAGATTGCCGCCTCTTTAAACATTGTTGCCAGCCAGACCCCGAGAATCGCCTCCTTGATTGTTGGCCAAACGCATTGATGCGCCACTTTAACTGTTTGCCAAACGCATTGTTGGATACGATTATATCGCCCAGAACAAGTACCCCGGTTGGATATGTGAAAACTGCGACCAGTGAAATTTGCGGCCAGCCTAAAATCTGCGAAATCTGCGGCCAATACCTCTTCTCTTTGTGTTATGCCGCGCCGTCCTAATCATTCTAAACGCCCCTTTAAACGACCCGACCTGGTCTCACTAAATCGTGGCCTGTAAGTTATTACGTGAACAAATCATTTTACATTACGCGCCCGAAACAGCCAAGTTAATTTCTATTTTTTTTTTTAATAGACACGCAAATGTTTCACAGGTTAGTATTCTTTCTTAGACTTTTTTCGCACTCGTTACTGAAAGCTGAATTTTTGCTGATCTGCAACACTGTTCGGAAAATCCAGTGCGGTACTAACTAGATCGGAGTGGCCGAGGTCGTCTAGAGGCGGCCATACACGATCGCTCCATCCGTCCAAATGGAGCGATGTCACTCCATTATCGTGTCGTCTGTGGGAAATTTGATGTGGATGACGTTAACTCACAGCTGCTGATGGTAGAATATTTTTTCCTACACTAGTTTCTTATCTGCTTAACGTCTCTCTAACAGCGATGTCTTTAGAGACGGGAAAGGATTGCGGGGGGGGGGGGCAAGGAATGGGAAGGAATTCGGCCATGGCCTTTTGAAGGAAGCATCCCGGAATTTGCCTGCAGTGATTTGGGAAACCATGGAAAACCCAAATCTGGATGCCCGGACAGGGATTCGAACCACCGTCCTCCCGAATGCGAAGCCTCCTGCACTAGTAATGTGAGGCAAAGGGAGATTTTGCATGAAATCTACTACGATTCTGTAAGTATCTGCCTCGTTATTACAATTATTTTCTACGTCTTTTAAGCAAGAATAAAACTTGTATTTTAATAACAGTTATAAACTGTAAAACATCTGTACTGTCAACCTACTGTTTTGAAACATTGGCTACAAACGCAGCAATCCGCTCAGAGTGCCGGTGGGGCGGCTTTTAACAATACAACCACTTTGATCCTATTCTATAATAAACATGCCGCTACAGCATAGTTGAGAATTCTGGCCGCAGTTTTCGCGACACCACCCCGGTTTTCCCCCACCCCTAGCCCTAAATCCTGCATTCCACCTAGAATCTCAGCTTTAAAAAATTGTATTATGGTAAAGCGTTATCCATTTGCGAAGCAATATCAAAGAAGGGGAAATTTTCAATTAATGTAGGGAGTTCTCCATTCATAGTAGAAGAAACAACGGGAAAAACATGAGTTCATGCTCTCGAAAAGTATGTCCAATGAAGTTTCTGACTTGAGTTTTGGTGCAAAATTTTACTTCATTCACCACCTTAGTTTGGAATTTTTTTTGGATCTGAAACTCTTTTAAATAACTATGACGTTCTCTCATCATAATTCTATGCAACATCCAGTTGTCCTAGAAAATGGTAATCTGGTACACATACTTGGTTTCATCCCCATAGTATAAGAAAAGTTCCTGTGTTTTTTCAATGCCAATCTAAAAGCTGAAACGTCTTAGAGAAAATTTGTAGGTTAATTGCTTTCTTCTTGATGAGGCTATATGCCTTGAATTTCAGTTTTGCACAAATATAAGGAGCATAAAAAACACAATTAATTTTACTTTGTTATTACATTTAATTTGGATGTTATTCTTAGTCCTACACCGATGGTAACAATGCAGACACGGCGAAGCTCGCACAGAACGAATCGGACTCGAGCCCGTTGTTTTACATGAGCGTGCGTTGTCGAGGAAAGTATTTTGACATGAAAATTGGATGTAACCAGGAATATTGATAAATTCGGATACACAATCTTTGCTAAGGAGCAAACATTTGGTCCAAAAAAGTAAGAAGTCTCAGAACAAGCTATCAACCTACAAAAAGAAATTAAATTCCATATAAAACAATACTTGTAAAAAAAAGTGACTTGGTCATTATGCAAACTCTGATAATAGAACATTAACCTAAATAAATGCCTCTAAAATGTTGCATTATTGAGCTTTTAAACTCACAAAAGCCAAGATTTCCCTCGATGCTCTTTCTGGATTCACAAGTCTTCGAGTAAATCATAAACATTCTGCCTTTCCTTTTAGTAAAGTAGTAGTATAATGGCTAAATCACAATTTTTTAAAAAAGATTTATCCGTAACGTCATGAAAAACTATTTTTTTTTTTCAGAAAATTAAAACTTGATTCAGAAAAATATCTCAAAACTTTTCATCATTAAATAGCCACAAGACTTCGCCCTTTTTTAAAATGATTTGTTATTGTAACGTTGTTTTTATATAATAGGGTCGATATATCGATACTTTTTCTTCGATATATCGAATCCGATATAAATATTTTTTAAAATATCGATATATCGGAAATCCGATATTTTTTAAAATATCAACAGCCCTAGGCTTACAACTATTGAATATAATTATGTTCATCGTATAATGAATAGTATTCCGAATGATTCCAGCAACATGCTTATACTTTCAACAGTGCAGCACATCGCTCTGCCAAACCACTTGTCAGTAGTTTCGGAAATATGAAACTGCCACTGACAAACACAACAGGTCATTGGTGTTTGGTGCTGACGGAGCGATGAGAATAATTAACAATACGCCAACAAGACGGACGACCAACCAAAAGTTAAATGATGACAATTCAAAAGAACACTAAGACAGGAATTATATCAGGACAACCACCACAACGATCAACTCTACAGCTGAGTGAATATGAGAATGTATGCAGTTTTCCGTGGTTTCCCGAAATCGCTCCAGAGAAATGCAAACCGTCCCGGCAACTACCGTAGCTGATTTCCGAAAACCACGGAAAGCTAACAATTGTCAGCATTTAACAATTATATATTCAAAGGTTCTAAGATTTCAACTGCGAGAAATCTAGAAGTAGGCACAGAGCTGCCATATATACCTGCCATAGTGTTGCAAACTGAAAAAACAAGTTTTTTTTTTCAGATTTGTGAAAAAAAACATGAAAAAAACCTAGCACTCTTGTTTTTTTTAATTCTTTTTCGTCATAAAACAGTATATCTGATAAATTACAGTTTTATTTACGGAGCTTACATTTTATATGTGTGTTTTAAATCTTACTGAATCATATGTCTTACATAATGATTCATAAATGTATCTATATAGGTACATAACATAATTTTATTCATCCTCTATGTCAGTACCATATTCACTAGTATCAGTACTACTAACACTAGTTCGGTATGTGTCGGAATTTTCTGTTTCTTCTTCTGTCTCCTCTAGATCCATAACTTCAGAAATAATTACATTTTCTTTTACTGTTTGTCCTTGTATTGTACGCAATAGATTTTGAGATTGAAATTTTAAATTGTGAGCAAAGTACACACTGTGCATAAAGACTGCGCCGATAATTCTGTATTAAGGTCTTTTAAGTTTGAATTTAAATCTATTATCATACAAAATAGGAGTTTTATTTCATTTTAAACTGTTGGTTTACGCCAACGATTGCAAGGAAACGATTCATAATTACTGACAATTTAATGACTCAGTATCACTATACGCTGAGAGTTAAACAAGTATATGAATATGTGTAAAGCACAATAAGTAATAAAAGAGGCAAAAAACCGTAGATAAATTTAAAATTCCTAATTTTTTGAAAAGATCCGTAGGTCTACAGATAAATTCGCATGGTTGGCAGCACTGGTTCAAATAGCAAGTATCAATCCAAACAATGGGGAACGAGGATTCCTTCTCGCGTAACCTAGCCTCTTCGGGAAGTCCCCGTTCGTAAAAAAAAACTTCAGTCAATGTTGCCAATATTTTCGTAATTTTCTTTTCTACTGAACCAGAAAAATATAGTAGATTTAAAAATTAAGATAAGTACTCAGTATAAATTCTAAAACAGACATATTAAACGATAAATGCCTTACAAATTTGAGATTTAGTAGTTATGAAAAAAACATGTCCCAGAAAAAAAATGTGTTTATTTCATAGTTTTTTTATGTCTTTTTTTTCAAGCCAGAAAAAATTTTTTTTTTTTACAACACTAACCTGCCATATACAGTGGTTGAACAAAATAATATGAACACCATGCGATAGGGTACAGGTTGTTGCATGTTGGCATCGTAGTATCCGTGTGGATACCGCGATGCGCATGTACGGCATAATTGACGTCGCAGGTTTTGTTGGTTATGTATCAGTGTATTATACGCTTTGATCTGTGATGGTTATAACAAGCGATCGGCGAAAAGCGTGATATCTCAGACTTCGAAAGAGGGTAAATTGTTGGAGCTCGGATAACGAGAGTGTCTGCGACAAAAACAACTGAACTGCTTAACGTCTCACGAGCGACAGTATCCACGGTAATGACGGCATACACAAAACGTAGTAAAACATCGTCGGCGAAGAGGAATAGTGGACGAAAACCAAAGTTAACCGACAGAGACCAACGAACATTAAAAAGGATTGCGGCCAGACAACACAAAACTACCGCGGCAAAAGTGACAGCAGAACTCAACACACACATGAGTAATACTGTTTCCACAAAAACAGTATGCCGGGAGCTCCACAAAGCTCACATTCATGGGAGGGCTGCAATTACAACGGCTACCAACACTAAGCTGCGAAACAAGTGGTGCCACGATCATAAAAACTGGAAACTTGATGATTGGAAGAATGTAGTATGGTCCGATGTATCATCGTTCACATTGTTTCCTACTAACCTCCGGGTTAATGTAAGGAAAACAACAAAAGTAGACTACGATCCGGACCGCCTGCGTCCTACAGTCAAGCTTGGGGGAGGTTCCGTTATGATTTGGGTGGCTATATCGTGGTATTCAGCTGATCCTCTCATTCATATCACTGGCCGGATGACTGCGAATGAATATCTCGACATCTTCAGTGATGAAGTTCTTACTGTGACTAGAATATTGCTGCCAAACACTGCCAACATCCAAGATGATGATGCGCCCATACACAAAGCCAAAAAGATTCTGTCCTGGTTCGAGGGGCATCAGAATATCATCAAATATCCTTCCTGGCCAGCACAATCGCCAGACCTCAATATAACTGAACAGTTGTGGGGGTTTTTGGAGCAGAGAATAAGGAGCAGATTTCCACCTCCAACATCCCTGAAGAAGTTGGCGAATGTTTTTGTATAAGAATGGGACAACATTCCGTTGGAAACTATTCAGATACTCTACAAATTTATTCCGCGAAGAATTGCAGCTATTCTACGAGGAAAGGTGGCCCAACACCATATCAATAAATCAATAATATGTAAATGTCAGGTGTTCATATTATTTCGTCCAACCCCTGTAGCTTTCCCATATCAGACCTACATGTGTTAGCTAGCACTCCCAAGCTGTTTGGAGTACTTCAAGACAGCAGTCGATAAATTCTTTAAAAAAGCAGCTGCATCAGACATCGATATCATATAAAAAAAAAAATGGGACGGTACCCTAGGTTCAAGACACCAAAATACTCGACTAATGATCTACAAACGAAAGACGAACACCACTAAATCAACAAGTAAAGGAAATTAAGCAACATTTCTGCTAAAGTAACCAAAACAAATGTAAGGGAAGTTGTTACCAACGAGGGTGAAAGGTTCCCTTAAACAGATAATGACTTCTGCGAACCGAGCGTGGTGGGTGAGCGCTAAGCGCTCTGGCATCGCATTCCGAAGGATACCGGTTCGAATCCCCGTTCGGGCATCCAGATCTGGTTTTTCCATGGTTTCCCCAAATCACTCCAAGCGAATGCTAGAATGCTTCATTCAAAAAGGCAATGGCCTAATTTCTTCCCGTTCCTAGTCCCCTGCCCCATCCCGCCTCTAATGACCTCTTCGTCGACGATGCGTAAAGCCATAAGAAAATAATAATAATAATAATAAATTATTTAAATAATAATGATGAAAATTTACAATAAATTTTGTATATAGATTAATTCTATTATCAAAAACCCCTTTATTGATTTTATTCTTAATGTTCATTCAGCAGATTAATCGTACCAAATATTGGTATAACAATGTCGATAAAATTTTACAAATTGCAGGAGAAACGAATGAGCGCTTCTCTGGGCTGCGAGAACTAAGTCACACTCAAAAGCTGGTTAGAAATAAATAATTTGCCATCACTTAACATGTAGCCACTACTCTCCTATCCTTGGTAATGTTTACAGATCCTGTACCCCAAGATCGCTTATCGGTTCCACTTATGGAATACCGATTCTGACGTGTTTTCACGTATTTAATACTCTGAGATAGAATACTAACGGGTTCGTGCACCGAGGGTGATTCTGAAATCCTAGTGAACTCCATTGTTAGATAATGAAAGCCAGCCTGGAGGACATTAGTAGTTTATTTCCAACAAGAAACTACTCGCTCGACCACCGAAATTACAGCGATGGACACAAATAGTTTGCCATGGAGTATCGACACAGTTGGCACCAAATAGCATTTCGAAAATAATCTCAACTATCACGATTACGACCTTTGGACTTAGGTTATCAGCCACAGGAACCGACCAAGAAGCGCCAAATTTTGAAACCTGTTGTTTTTTCCTTAAAATAAACCGGTAATAATATGTTACCGATCTCTACAATGACATTTGTATAGCCATTTTTTTTAAAAAAATATGACTTAATCACTATACATGGTTATCATCAAACAGAGGTTCCGTGCTTGAAAATAGTAAATGCGTGTTGCTCGGTGATCTTCATTTATCTCCTGCTCTAGTCCCGTGCCGGTATCTGGTTGCTGGTTCTCTCCCAGATCAGTAGTGCCTCGGCGTCTCTTCTGCTGCCAATCAGCTTACAAGAATCCGCAGTTCATTTTGATTTGCCGATCATAGATCACATTTAAATCATATTTAGCTTGTTTAACATTGACTTTTTCAATTTGCTACCTCACACTTCTTACTCGTACTCTTGAACTTTTTTACTGGAAAGATATAAAAAGGAGGGAAAAAACACAAGTTTTTTCACAGTTATCATCATTAAATCTCTAAATTTCTATCCTTTACAAGAAACTGCAGTTTATTGCCATATGAGGTGATATAACGGGGAGAAGTTGTTGTCTTGAAGAACTATCTCTCATAAAGGAAATGTAATCCATGTAAATTTTGTCTTGCTGTTGGCAAATATACAGTACTGTGTACCCCATCAACCATGTTGCAACATTTTGTTTCTGTGCCGGTCGATGGACCTTATCCGGCCTGAGGATTTCCTGTATTGAGATTTTACGTACTGTAGTACCATCCAGTTGTGTTAATTTTGATCTAAGCCATATCCAAATAAATTGAGCTTCGCCACACGAAAATAAAAGTTTATAATGTTGCCGAATGTAGTTGTTTTGATGTACTACGTGTTCCAGTATCGTAGTTTGATTGTCTGGCAAAAGTTGGAATCGGGCCCGAAAAAGCAAATGAGAGTATCACAGCTTCCTTCGCTGTACCGAAATTGTCAGTCGGTCCACTATCGTAATAGCATCAGCTGACCATTGCTCCAGAATAGAAGTCACCACAGAGATGGAATAATACACAAACAGTGTTCTTAAGGACAAAACGAATGTTTGTTTTTCTCTCTCGAAAAACAACACATCTATATTCAAATAGGAACAGCCATCCCAGTATTTTAACTTTATTGCATGTCAAAATCATCATTAAATAAGTTTGCTTTTACTGTAGCTGAATGACCAGTTACTTTCCTGTGTCGGATCATTCATAACTCAGGTTTTTATTAGAAGAATTACATTATATTCCACGATTCTACTTTATTGTTGGTTTAAATTTAGTTAAAATTTTAATATTGAAAATAATACATAGTTTACCGTAGACTCCCGAAACTAAACTGGTTTCTCCATAATCTGGACTCCAGAGAAATCGATTCATCATAGGTAGTAAAGTATTTTTTTTAAAATCGCATTTCAATCCAGGTTAATGCGTTAGATACACTGTCGTATCTACGAGCACTTACTTCATCCATTTGGTGACAGGTGATTTCAGCTGAATTAAGATCTTTGCTGGGAAAGACGTGGTGAAATGGAGCTGATTTACATCTAACATAATCTAAATCCCTGATATGACTGATTATGACTACATTAAATTTAACTGCTGAAATTCGACATCAAAACATTAATAGGAAACAATACTAATGGACACAAGAATAATTTTACTGTTAACTTGATGCTAACAAATAAAAATGAATCTGTACAGACGTTCTGAAGACGCAGAAACTGAAAAAGTTCAATACTACGAGCAGCAGCCATTTTTTTCATATTTTAAAACAAGTTTCAGAGGATTTTAAGTGTCGTGTTGTTATAATGGCGCGCTCCACATCCTTTATAAAAAGCATTTGCAATAGTTCATACACAAATTCCAACAAAAAGGCAAACATTACTTATCGAGTGAATGTACCATCGTGTAACGTCACAGCCGTCGTTGACACGCGCAGTGTTGTAAAGTTGAGTTTTGTCGTTCTTTTTTGTTTTGAGTTTTAATGCCGAATTGTTTAAAAACCTAGTTTTTCCAAAAGATAAATAATCTATGTTAAATACAGTGAATCAACAAATAATTTAAATCAATTTCGCAAAAACTGTGAAATAGCCTTTTACACGTTGCTATAATTAATATTAGTAAATTATCGACAATCGATTTTGAAGAATAGTGAAAACAAAATGAATTTTTGCCTAAGACAAAAATATATCATTAAAGAACCACTAGAACATAGTTTTGGACAATCAGCGATGCTCTGCAGGTTAGCTTGCTGCGTTCCTCAAGTCAGTAAAAAAAAACTCTGGGCTAAGCAATGGAATCAGGGTCAACTTAGTACTGGAAATGTACCAAAGACCTGAGTTAAATTGCAAACCTTTGCGCAGTGTGTATACAATTAGAAGATACGATACAGCTGATACGACTGGTCTGTCGGATGGAAACGCCAACATTCGGGAGGACGTGGGTTCCAATCCCCGAATTGCCATCTAGATTTGGGTTTTCCATGGTTTCCCCAAATCACTCGAGGAGAATGCGGGAATGGTTCCTTCGAAAAGGCCATCCTTGCCCACAGTCCTTTCACTCTTCTAATCACTTGGACGTCAAAGAAACTTAAAGCCATAAAAAAAGAACTGTGTCTTTAGAAGAAAGGAAGCCTCAAACGTTTTCCGATCATCCTTTTTGTATTCATGTGGCAACGCTAAACGACGAAGGAAACCTAACGGTCTCACTTCATCTGAATTATCAGCGGACAATAAATTAATTTTTAAAATTAAATAAACAATTCTAATATATTAGAAAAATAAGTCAAGTTCTAACTATAAAGTAAGGTATGAGGAAACAATAATTCATTAAACCCACTGTCACTTACACAGGAAATCAAATCGAAAACGATTTAAATTTCTAATTTTTTTTCGGAATATTTTGAAAATAACTTGTTTTTCAGGATTATTATTGAAAAAATATTATTTATGAAGTTTTATGTGTGTGATCATTACTTCTATTCATCTTCCGGAAATGTAATGATTACAAGAAGTTAAGTTACAAACCAGGTCTAACAATGATATATGGAATGAGCTGCTGAACATCGCAGAGAGCTTAGTTCAAATAATCAGGTCCATTTTTTTATGCTTCAGTCTTTTCTAAATGACAATCTAAACCAATTAGTTTCAGTTCCAACATACGTAGTACACACTGAGAATAAAGAAACAAGTAAGTGTTAAATATACAGCTTTACTATAAAGATTTATGATCTTTTGCCATTTAAACTCATAACATACAGAGTAAACAATATATTAGAAAATCTCGTTGCAAGCTACTCCACATTATACGTTTATGTTTGTAAATTTTTATTATATGAATAAGCGTACAAAAATTGATTGCAAATATCGTTGAAATGTAACTCTGATGTGAGGATTAATATTATTTTAAAAGGTATTACTACACAATGTTCTTTATCCGACAATGCTATCAGACGGCTTGAAAGTACAGCTAAGAGGGAAAATATAAGAAACATAAGTGATCGAACAAATGGAGAGAGAAATGCATGAACAAAATTATGCGAAGATTTTCTTTAAGTGAAGGCAGTGTTGGAGATATGAATAAATGACAATTGTATGGATGATAGTTTATGAGAAACGTAGTTGTATCAAGAAATAGTTAAGTGATGTAAAAAGGTGTCAAAGGTATTACTGAATAAATGTTGCATTCCATGAAGTTAAAGGTGAACATTACATGTATAACGAAATGTGAGTATGAACGGATATTCCATCAGAAGTTGGAATTTGTAAAAGTTGACAGTGCAAAAAGTTGAATACTGTAACGGACAGGACAACTGGAGGTAACGTAAAACCATTATAAAAGTGGTACGGTACGGTCGTTTGCAGTAAAAGTATGTATAGGGTTAAATATTCAAGACTAGCTAACGGTAAAAAAAGATATCTAAATGTAAACAGGATACCCATTTAATAGAAATAGTTTTAAAAAGATATGTATACCGTTAGAACGTCTAAATTTCCGCATCACGTAAGAGTTGAGTTCTGTAAACGACACAGTGCCAACAACTTTATTTCAGTTGAGACCTTATCAGAATATTATTTAAAATGAATTGTAATACTCTGATAGGCAGCAGTTCTGGAAATGAAGCCATGTTGAAAATTTATGACCACAAATATTTAAAGTTATTCAGTTTTTATTACTACTGCCTCTAAACAATCGGGACGTCTATTTCTAAGTAACAAGAATATGGTCGCCTCAGTCTAGTGGTTCTAGAAAAATATTATTCACACCCGTTAGTAAAACAATCACAAAATATAGTCAAATAATTTATAGTTACTTCCAGTACATCATAAATACTGCAGACTGCAGGTGCGAGTCCTGTCACGGTCGCCGTGACAGAATATTATTTAAACCGAATTATTATTCTCTGATAGGCAGCAATTCTGGAAGTGAAGCCATGTTGAAACTTTATAACCACACATTTAGAGTTATTAACTTTTTATTACTACTGCCTCTAAGCAATCGGAACTTCTATTTCTAAGTAACAAGAATACGGTCGCCTCAGTCTAGTGGGTATTGAAAAGTATTATTCACACCCGTTAGTAAGGCAAACACAAAATATAGTCCAACCACCGACTGATATTTATAGTAACTTTTAGTACATCACAAATATTTAGAGATATCCGAAGACTGCAGATTCTTTAATCAAGTGAAAATTATACATACGAATTAGCCACAGTTTTTTTCAATCTGCGAATTAATCAATTTGTAACAGCTCCCAGTTCCTTCTATAAATGCGTACATTTCGCGGCCTGCCACGCAAAGACTACTCTCGCGATTACAGTCAGTGTACCCGTACATCGATCTGCTGCTATACATATCGCTTTCATACATCATTTAGTTAACTAAATAATAATAAAAAATAGGTGGTCCTTGATACTGTAATGCGACGACTTCCACCTATCCCAAAAAGTAGTTCTCACCGTGAGACAGATTAGGAGGTAATCTACATCAGTGTCGAAGGTGGGTTATAAATTACTGCGCTTCCTGCTGGGTAGCAACTATAAATTATACCTGCCACCCTGAAGCGTAGAAAAATATGATCGGGGTAAACAACCAGTGCGTTATTTTCGCCTAATTGCTCCTCCCGTGTGATGAAGTAGTTCTCCTCTCTCTGCGATTTAGGATCACAACTGCTCTAGCACTCTCTTTACCGTTTCAGGTTTTTTCCTCTATTTTGATTCGTTGGTTATTTACGGATTTATCTGATGTTATGAAAGTGGTAGCTACCGATAGTAATGGAAGGGATATTTCAAATTGCAGTGTAGAAGACGCCTCTCGCTTATAGTTGTTACTTAAAAAAAAAAAAAAAAATAAGTCTTATCCGCAAAGGGAATTTCTGGTTTACAATAATTTTATATTCTTAAACTAATTCTTTTAGCATAGTCTGCAATTGTTTCCCACTCATATGTATTTATAAATTTCTGAATTTATTTGAGATGAAACATTCGGTTTGTACATTTCTTTGCCCTAAAATTCTTGGTAATTTTTGGTGCATGTTTACGTATTCCAGTCGTAAGCAGACTTATGTAACCCTTATTTATACACTTTCGGAATAAAATCTTTGAAAGTAGCATCAAGGGCAAGTTGTTGAAGAAACTTTAAAAACAGCTAATTGTAACGCACACTGTCCGGCCCTTCCCTTGTGTTATTCATCCAGTCACAGTCGCTATATTACAATATTCTGCGCGGTCAGGGAAGACATATTTGTATTAATTTAATCATTTTCCAGTTATGACTTTCCTTTATAAAGGATACTAGTTATGTAAATACGAAGCTTTTCACGACGTTGTAAATACATAAATTCTTCCAGGGCTTCCAGTTGTATATAAATGCCACAGTTATGGGACGTTTCGAGGTGTCTATCTCTGCCCTCATTTTCAACCAAAGATATAACTGAATGACTGTTTGTTTTCGAAGAGCCACGGAAACGGTGGAAGACAAAACCCGACCCACAATTGTAATCTGGCTGGATGGTCGTTAGACCAAAAGCCATACAAACAAATAAATAAATATAAAAAAAAACTGCCCCAGCGTGATGACGTCATTCATTCTTCTGCTCCTTATCGGCGCGAAGCTGCTTCAACAATTTGATAACTGCCTCTGTTAACTAAAGAAGCAGCTGTTCTGATTTCAATAGCGTCTCTTAAAATGCTGTCCCAAAAATCTATAACCCGGGCTAAAGTTCTAGTTTCTTCGAAACCAAATGTTTGTCCCTCTTGGACATTGTGTTCAGCCACAGCTGATTTCTCTGTTTGCCCTATGCGAACATTTATTGCGTGTTCGACACACCGCTGCACAATAGACCGTTGGTTTTGTCCGATATAAGCACGACCACATTCACAAGGAATGTAATAAACACCAGGCGTAAGTAATCATACGTCATCCTTAATGCTGTCAACCAAAGTTTTTATAATTTTTGAGGGAGGACTAAAATTGTATTGAGTCAACACTCTACTCATTTTAGAACGGAACAAAGGCAAGGCCCTTGATATA
Source organism: Vandiemenella viatica (assembly GCA_031002005.1). NCBI lineage: Eukaryota > Metazoa > Arthropoda > Insecta > Orthoptera > Morabidae > Vandiemenella > Vandiemenella viatica. The sequence continues at coordinate 231,361,348 of JARYHS010013630.1, forward strand.
AATCCAATCTTTCTGTCAAACTTCCTTCTTTCTGAACGCAGTACTAATATGTCCTGATTGTAATCATTATTCAAGAAAGTTCTGCGGAGATAGTCCAATTCACCCACAAGACTATCTTTGTCACAAATCTTCCGTGCTCTATATACCAAGGTGGTTCAGGCCACCCGCAAAAATTAAAAGCTTGGTTGGCAGCATTGAGAATGACATAGGATTACGAACTCCTGGTGTTTATTACATCTCTTATGACGTGGCCATGCTTATATTTGAAAAATCCAGCGGTGTATTGTAAGAAATGTTCGCCTGTGGCAAGAAGAGAAATCAGCTGTGGTCTGTCACAGTGTCCAAGAGGGACATACATTATATTTCGAATAAACTAGAATGTTTGCCCGGGTCAGAGATTTTTGAGATAGCGTTATAACAGAAACTGTTGAAATCAGAACAGCTGATTATTTAGTTAACAGGGGTACCAGCTTAGTGTGTCCTGGAACCCGGCTATCAAAATGTTGAAACAGCTTCGTGTCGATAAGGAGCAGAAGAGTAGATGACGTCATCGCACTGGGTCGACATTTGCCTTCCACCGTTTCAGCGGCACCTCGTAAACAAACAGTTATTTAGTTATATCTTTGGTTGAAAATGAGGCCAGAGATAGACAGAAGCCTTCGAAACATTTCATAATTGTGGCTTTTATAAGTGGCTGGCAGCCCCAGAAGAGTTTATTTAAGTTTCCCGCAACTTCGTTAATGGGATTAACTGTCTCTTTACCAATCGACAGCGGGGAAAATAAAAGAAATATGTATATGATGCCGCTTAAACGCTAAACTCGTGACAACATTTCGACCGCCAGGAGTGACTAAACTCTGCAGGTAGTTTTGGGTGAATCGCGTTCAACGAAAAATGTATTCTAATTTGTACACGCTTTTATCTTAAATTTCTCAGCTTTCCTACTTGAAAATGAAACATATCCTATTTTACTCTCCGGACCAAAGGGTGTACATTATTAGAAATCTCATTAAGATACTAAGCTTAGTTTTTCCGTGAAAACATTTCATGAGAACAGACAGAAGCAGCGAAACATACGTTGTTTCCGCAGTTGATTTATATATTATATATGATATAAACAAAATCTAATACATTTTCTCATTTACTGCAGCAGTGACATAAATTTCTAATGACCTTTATTGAGTTATGACCAAAGGATGATCCATTTTCGTATATACTTTTAGTTTGAAGAATGACACATTTGAGCCTCAATTATTCGCCGAGAGAGAGCAGATTATGTCACTATTGTTTCTCAACAGACCGCCCTGCAGTTTACTCACAACACTGTCATATATCAGTTGAGTTTTGGCTGTTATCAAGTAACATAGCGACAAGTTTATTCAAGAGCGGCGTATTTTTGTTTATGACTATATTGGTTAAATGGTAAGATTATTCACGTTATATTTACATTTATTCAATAATGTGTTATATCAAATTGTGACATTCTTTTTGAGATAATATGCTTAAATGCTTTTAGTTTTATTCCTTAATGTGTCGCTCTTGATGCAAGCCATCTTGTTTGTCGTTGGATTATTTTGAGTTATGTCGTTATTACAAAATACCATATTGCTTAAACTTAGTCTACACTTTGTGGTTTGAGACGATATGACGTTCTTGCATGAAATATTCTCCTCAAACATATTTTTCGTCTTCTACGGTTGACACTTATGTCACTCTTGTTACTAAAATTTTGATACCAACACTAAATGGGACAGTTATTTTTAAAAAAATGAAAGAATGCTCGCATTTAATTAATTATATACATTAAGATAGAAATTTGCGGTCGACAATAAAAAGCAAAGTTTTCTAATTCAATGCCGAGGTTTCGACTTTTTTGGGTCTTTTAATTTAAGTAAAAAGTTAAAATCAAACCAAAAAAAAAAAGAAGAAAACAAGCAATATATTATGTATGTTACAGATGTTTCTATAAAGATGAAACTTTTTTTTTCCTTGAAATAAATTTTTTCCTTGAAAAAAAGTAGGACCCAATAAAAGTTGAAACATCGACATTAAATAAAAACTTTGCTTTTGGCTGCATCTTGATATCGTACATTCACTTTGAGAAACAGAGACAATTTATAGCGAATTCGATGCAAACAGTTAATCCCATATACCGATATATTCGTGTGGGAGGAATGAGAAGTCAACGTAAAAACAATAATGCCTTTTATTTTAATTAAAACAACCAAAGGATTCGAGTATGTAAGTTGTTCTTCAAAACAACCTTAGATATAAATGACCGCTCCATTCGCACCGTGATGGAAAAACAAAATAAACTTGTAAATGTTCTATTGGAATCTGATAATACAGGTATACATGGTAACCAGAAATCTTTAGATTTAATGATAAGGGAAGGCGTGAGGCAGCACATAGATTCGATACCGAAAACTGAAAGCCATTACCTAAGGGCAAATACAACAAGGCTCTTCATTGATGGAAGCAAATCAATTGCAGACATCCAAAAGGACTATGTGGCTATCTGCAAAGAAAAGAAGTTCCTTTTGCCAACTAAACTTCATAGAATATTGAAAAAAGAATATATTATTTAATTTTTCGTTACAAAGAATCATTTATGTGAAAGTTGCGTAGCTTTTGAAAATGCAGACAGTGAAGAAAAACAGAGGTTACAAGAAAAATTTATTCAACATCTTATCAAAAGACAATTGTCAAGAGAGGAGAAAAAACAGATAAATAAAATTCAAATGTAATGCAACTTCCTAAATGGGATGCTTCTTTGTTCTACTATACATCCGAATTAAATGTTTTCAATTTCAGTATGTATGACTTGAAGAGTAATACATGTGATTGTTTTGTGTGGGATGAAGGAAACGGCCATCGTGGTGCAAATGAATTAAGTACACGTGTCCTTCATTATTTGAAAAAGATTGCTGCCACAAAACAAGATGTAGATGTTATATTTTAGTCGGACAACTGTGCAGGGCAGCAGAAAAATAAATTAATTCTTGCTCTTTACTTATACTCCACACGTTATTTAGGCCTGAAATCAATTACACACAAATTCTTTGTTAAAGGCCACTCTCAGAATGAAGGCGAATCTGTTCAGTCATTGATAGAGAGAATGGTTAAGCGCATTATCAGAAGCGTACACTCCTAATTCCTTCATCTCCGCAATTCGATCTGCGAACAAAGCAGAGAACCTTCCATGTCAAAGAATTATGTTACAAGGATTTCTATGTCAGTAAAGCTCTGACTGGAGACATAGGTCCTCGAAGCAAGGCAGCATTCAAATTATCAGAAGTAAAGATGCTGAAAGTCGGAAGTAATTCTCTCAATTCCGTTTTTTTTTTTTTTTTAAATAAATACTCGTATGCGGCTGACTTTAAAGAGACAATAATAATCAAAAGGAAGAAGAAAAGTTCGCATTAAATCCAGCATTTAATTCAAGACCGGGAATTTCTCAAAACAAGGAAGATCTCCTAAGCTTATTCCTAAGAATGCTATACTAAGCTTTTATAAATCTTTCTATGAAATGTTGTAAGGCTTGTGGAGTTAATTACCTAAATGTAACAAGACTGAACCAAGATTACCTGTATGTGATAAAGCTTGAGGCTGAACTAACATTTCCTGAAGTTGATAATTACTACGAGTATAATAGCTTGATTGCTCATAATGTTTATAAATTTTTTATAATCTGACTGAATTAAAAGATTAAGTCATTACTTTTTTTACACAATGTTGCTTGGTTCGAAAATAATTTTGTTATTTTTTTTTGTATAAAACGGATTGTTTTTTCTTAAGCAAGCTCTCGTTATTATTATTATTTTTAAACAATCTCTTGATTTACTTAAAAAATTATTTTATTCTTGAGTTCTATTCCCAAATTTGGCAAATTAAAATAAAGCATCTTTTGATGAAATTGTTGTTTAGCAAACCAAAATCCCCATTGATTTCAGGTATTGTGAACTTGTGACATAATTATAAATTGAAAAAAAAAATTACTGTCTTGTACTTATTTCTATAACAAAAACGACACATTTTATCTTATGGCATGATATAAAAACAATAATTACAGCAAGAATGTCATAATTCAAAGTGACCATGATTGTGAGGATACGAAGGAAATCTCCGTGTGACCTACAACTGATATTGTTCATTTTCCCTACTATTACATCGTGTTCTTTGGATATAAGTTTTTTTCTAGTGAATGCATAAAGTTACTACACATGAAACATTTGATCTGATCCTCCTGTAAAATTGAATTTTTTGAGTTATATTAAAAGAATAATGATCTGGATCTCAATACGAATGATCTTCTTAATTTTCCCCTGATTTTGTTCTATCTATGAACTAAAGCATAACAAAATTAATAAAATGCACCAAAAATGATACCAATATTAGTAGATTAAATATAAAACCAGGATCGGATGCGATATTAGAAGTAGTGCTGTTGATATTTTTAAAAATATCAAATTTTCGATAAATCGATATTTTAAAAATTATCAATATCGGCTGTCAATAAATCGAAAAAAGTATCGATGTATCGATATATCGATTCTTTCATAAACGCAGCGTCATAAAATCAAACCTTGTAAAAATAAGGCTGTCCACTGATAAATAGACGTGTGATTTTGTTCTTTTTTTTTCCTCTCTGCTTTAAGGTTTGTCGACGGCTAAGTTCATTAGAGGCGGGATGGGACTGGGGACAAGGAACGGGAAGGAATCCAGCCATGGCCTTTTTGAAGGACGCATCGCGGCATTCGCCTGGATTTATTTGGGGAAACCATGGAAAACACAAATCTGGATTCCCCGACGGTGATTCGAACCCGGATCCTCCCGAATGCGAGGCCAGAACGTTAACCGTTCACCCACCACGCTCGGTGATTTTGTTCTTAATTATGTTTTCACTTTAGAATTGTTTCCCTTGGTGATGATGATTGTTGATTTTTTTTAAAAAGTCGACTGTTATGCGTGTTATAATTTACATTTTAATGAAATTTATAAAACTCGAAAGAGGTATGGGGCAAATCTTATTTTGTGTATTTTTAAGATTGATTAGCAATATTGTTGAGGCATTTATTTATAGAAGCTTACCTATCATAGCATGCATTATGCCCAACTTTTTTCGTAAGATTTTTGGTGGTATTTCATTTAATTTTGTATATTAATAGCTTATACTGAGTTGTCTTATTTTTCTTGCTCTCGAATTATCATCTATTTGTTATTTACACTTACCACTATCCCAGTTAACACAGTAATTTCAAGCTGGACTACCCTGGATAATGCACACGCTCATTTCAAACAATGGGCTTATTTTTTTAATTTATTTTATTGGCCTTTGGTCTTGCCGACCATACAACCATCTTCTAGTTTTACAATTCTTATATACATTTCAGGCTTGTTATCTTTACTTCCTTTTACAGCTTGATACTAAAGTTACATAATTCGTTGTAAGTTGACACATGTCTGTAATTGTGATTTACATTTATATAATGTTTAACTATATTTATTAACTAAATGGCTCTTAATTATATTTCCC